>VZSF01003599.1:1002115-1354277 GCA_013398295.1 Chionis minor | reverse complement strand
AGCTGGCCCTGCCGGCGCGGGGCGTCCTGCGGCGGGGGCTGCTCGCCCGCCTCGGGCCCCCGAGGCTGCACCCGGGACTCGCCCGCCGGTCGCGGGGCAGGGGGTTGTGCCGCGGCGCCTGGCTGAAGAAAGGCGGGTGGAGAGGGGAGGGTTAAGGCTAAAGAAGTCAGTCCTCTTTGCGAAGGAAACGCTTCTTGCGCTCTCCAGATGACCTTTTCTGAAAATGCAGCCTCTCCAGCTGGCCGATTTTTATTTTGACTACAAAGTGCGTCAAACTGAGCCCTAACTTCTCCGCAAAGCCCAGGATGTGCACTTCTGGGAATAGCAATATGGGGCATCTGCTGTCACCTCTCCTCTTGAGCCTGGCAGCAGTTTTTTCCAAAGGTAAGGCTCCATCTCTTCTCTGTTTCCCTGCACCTTGTTTCTTGTTGATTTTGCCTACACAGCCTGTCTCTGTAATGCCGGCAGTGCTGGTACCCGCCGCTCGTGACTGAGGGACTTGGGGGGAGTCGTGTGCTGGTCAGAACCAAAGGTATTGTCCTAGGAGACCCTGAACAGGATTGTTTCTTGGTCGGCTGTGACCAACAGCCCACCTCTTTCCTGAGGTACCACTGCCTGTGGTAGTTGTGATCAGGTGGTGGATGCTGGTGATGAGCGTAGCTGGCAACTCAGCTTTGGACTGGGAAGGGTTTGTTAACGGGAAATTTGAAATTTACAGAGGTACAGGCTATTGAGGTTAGTTGCCCAACCGTTATCTTCTAAGTAATTTTTCAGACTAAAAATCCGGTATCTCAGACTGGCTGGCAATGTTTTACCGGACCACAGAAATGGTTGAAATGTTTAAAAGCCTTGAGGAGAGCCTGAACCAGGTGTCTGATATTGTGCATGGTGACTAGTGTTTGAATGGCCTGGCAGCATGATTTCAGGCGCCTCGGTCATATATTTGTGTTGCCCTCGAGTGTGTTTACAGGAAGGATCAGAAAACCAGCATATAGACAATGCACACATTTTTGTGTGCATTTAAATCCTCCTTTGAACTTCAAAGTTTTCATCGGTGGCTGCAGCCAAAAGGTGAATGCATTTTTGCAATACTTAATTTAGATGATTCTGAGCAGTCCCGTGGAAGGTAAATTAGGAGAAATGCACATTTCTACTGAGGAGACATTGTGTATCAACAGCTATATTTTGGCAGGAAAACAGAATTAAAGTTCACACGTGGTTGGTCTTAAGAGAGGAATAATAGCATATGCGTGCAATCTATGATTTTGCAAATATACTGATGAAGAGTTCTGCTTATAAACATCACTGTTTAAAAAGGGTCTTAGTTACAATGCCTCTTTACGCTTCCAGATATCAGCACTTTTCTTTTTTCTCGAGTTATTTTTACTAATTACTTTGTGTCCAGACAGAAGGCAAAACATACAGCTATGGATTTGTGTGGTGGTTCTCTGTATCAAATTCACTTCTCATTTTTCCCTTGGAAAGAAAGGAACAAAATTATAAGTGTCCTCAACTGTTGCCTAAGTGCAGTACCTACAGAAGTAGAGTTTTAAAGTTGCAATTGGAAATGCATTAGCAGCAGGCATTGCAAGCCGGAGTCTTTTCAAAGGATTTCTTCATTCACATTGCCCACCAGTAGCTTTTGATTTCCTAGCTAGGTTGTAAATTATGCATTTTATTATAAGCAATATCAGAACTTTGGATAGGCTAACAATGCAGTAAGAATATTAACTTTTTCATCGCCTATTTTTTGGTGTGTTTCAGTTTGCAGCCTTAATGCTGCCTTAACACAGCGTTGGCCTGAGATTGCAGCTTATTCCAAGCCTGGAGCATAAGTGGCATTTCAGTCCTCCAGAGTACAGGGTTTGTTTTGTTGCCAGCTCAGCAATTATAACATTCATATATGATTTTACTCTTAAATGGTACTTACATCTCCTTTGAAAGGTAAATACAGGCAGAAAAATTGAACTTGGAAAGGAGGTCTCAGGTGGAAAGAAATGCTATAAAAACTGATGAGTGAAAGTTTTCTGTGTATTGTGATTGTGAAGTCTCATTAAATCTGATATATCTTGAAACCAGATACACAAGATCCCATTAGAATTACTAGTATTGTCTGTGCTCTTTATTTTGCACTTTAGGTATACCACTGTGTGATTGCTGGGACTTTTTGCTGTTTAGTAATACAGATATCTTTAATGTCATTGTCTATTTCCATACTTGGTAAAAAACTCCATCTGTACTACTGTGCCTTAGTACACTCTGAAAAGACCAGTGTTCCAGAGATTTACAGTATAAACTTCACAATGTAAAAGGTTAATTCTCCCCAACCCCGTACGAAGATGAAACCAAAAAAATAATCAGACTTGATTACTACTACAGGGCATGTTTCTTTGATGCCTTTCTATTGCTAATAGAAAAACTCTCATTTATGACATGATGACAAAGTTTTCCTAAAGAGATAAAAAATCTTTTAACATGCAGCAGCAATCAGCTGTCTATTGTGTACAGGCCTGTTGCTGATTACTCAGAACCATGGCAACGCACCTTTTTACTGCACAGTTTCCAAATCTTTCAGGTAATAATGTTGAAGACTTGAGAATACTATTGCGGTTTTGCTTTGCTTTTGTCTTGTAAATGCAGAAAATAGCTCCAGCCTGAGAAATGAAATGTTGTTTTCAATAACAAGCTTAATGTTCTTATCAGAACAATTTGTTACTGATGACATAATCCATGTATTTGAATATGTTGTCAGTCTAATTCTATATATGTGTGTGTGTACATATATATATATAGACAAAGGAGAGCGATTATAAGGCGAGGTACCTGTAGTTATGGGGGTAGCTCCATTTCACAGCTTTGTGTCTTCAAGTAGGAGTTTTCTTGAGTCAGTTCTAGGGAGCCAATGCTTACCATCAGTCAGTTGGCCATTTTGCTGTTTGGTATCAACTATGAAAAAAAAAATTCTTCAGAAATCTTCAATTAAAAAATAACCAAGTCCAGTTGATGTTCATGAAAACGTAGACCAATACAACAGGTACAGTAACGTGGGTGTTTTGTTCCCTTGTTTAAGGGGAAAACCTCTTATTCGCTTCATTGGATTAGAATAAAAACTTTAATGCTTTCCTTCAACATGAGGTTCCGTGCTTGGCTTAAGTCTATAATGCACTGAGCATCTCCTGTAAGATGCTAAACAATTTGAGGATGTATATTGTGAGGCTTAAGAGTGAGGAGCCTTTTACATTATGAATGTTTGTTTTCAGCTAAGCAACCTGATTTAATTAATTTCAAATTTCAGGTCTAAGTTGACAGTAACAAAACAAGTGGATATTTTAGTGACTTTTTCTGCTTGTGGTCTGCTGAGCATTCCATGCTCTTCTCTGTCATCCTGGGATGAAATCTTCCTGCAAGTCGCTTTCTAATGAGATCTCAGGCCACAGAGCTGCTGTTTTGATTTTCTTTTTCTCTCAGGTTTTTATAAACGTGGAGGCTTGGCAACTGTATTAGGCAGGATTACCCTGTCTACCCCGAAGAGTGTTCCCCATAGGCCAGAGATGTGGATAGCACATTTGCAGGGATGCCAATCTTCTGTTACAGGAAAGTGTATGTGTGTAGAAATCTCCCAGAAACCAACCCCCCAAACATTTAGTTTTGGTTACATTAGAGGAGAGAAGTATCTGGATATTTGGATTTAAATTCCCTCTGTTTCCTTTGGAATGATCCACATTACTGTATTCTTTGAACCCTCTTGATTTCCATTGAATCTTACATTGTAGATTTTTTTGTCTCATTATGGAAACTCTGTACTTGGCTTTCTCTATGCAATTTCACTGATTCCATGATGGTACTTAGGATCAGAATATGTCATTCTGTCCACAGTCATTGCTGAAATACTTCACTTGCGATTTCAGCGGATTATATCTTTGTGAATTGTAGCTGGACAGGAAGCCTCTTCAATCTCACTTGTGCATCCACTGGCTCCAGCGGGGGTGGTGGTGTACAAAGGACTCCACAGCTGAGCTTTTTAGTTACGTTCCATCTTCCAGAAGGCGGTGGGCCACTTCTGAAGATCTTTATGTGCAGGTCTCCCACTGGCATTGAACTGCACTGTGGACTTAGTATAAGTGGAGCATGGAAGATGAAAAGTTGAGGAGTGCAACAGCCTGTGTTTCAGCACTACACAGTTTGGAGTTCATTGCTGTGGAACGCTGGTAGTATATTAGTAATGGAAAATAGTGCTGTATATAGGACTAAACCTGAAGATTATTATATTTGATTTAAGATACATTTTCTTCCCCCCCCCCCTCCTTCTTGGTGGTGACTAGACGGGAGTTTAGGATTACCTTTCAGTTCATGTTGGCAGATTTTGATTGAGATGATGAGAGACACGTTCTTTTTCTCAAAGTACCAGTGCTGACATTACTTGTGGACAGACTCATCCCAGGCATCTGTTGTTCTGGCTGCGCAAGTGACATGTATTTTATGTCTGCTGTTGTCAGATAATCTCTACTTAGATAAGCATAAAGTACAGGTGTGGTCAGTAAGAGTTTTTCTCATAAGCTTTGCCTATGTGCAGAAACCCAAAAAGTTTCGTTAAAAACCCAAAAGTTAAAGGAAATCTTTCTAGCTTGAAGTTCAAGCGGTTCCCCTAAACCCAACGTTTTTGTACTTTGTCCCAGCTGCATTGAACTTCCAGTCCTTCAAGACATTGTACAAGGGAAGGGGGAAAACTAAATTGCTCTTTTTTGTTCTTACTGTGTTTCTTGCCACAGTGTACTTCTGGGAGAAGCCCCATTCTGATTTCTTTTCTTTTAGTAAGAATAATAAATTCAGACTAAACCAAAAAATGCTGTAGCTAGACCTGTGTTTTATTTGTCAGCTGCAATACTGCCATAATGTGATTTGGTTTCTAATATTTCCCTGTAATGTTTTCATTTTTTACTTCTGTCTTTCCTTTTATTAGTTCCATAGAACTGGCGGGCTCTGTGACACCAACCAATGTTTTAGATATTAATAAAAGCAGCTTTATTCAATAAAGATCAGTTTTATTTAATAAAAGAGAGAATCAAAAGATAATCTGATTTTTCATGCTGCATTCGCATTAAATCAACCTCCTGAGGTAGTTGTGGATGCCAAGTCTAGTGGCAGTCTATCACGGGTCCTAGGATACATAAACATGACTCCAGACAGATTGATTGCAGAGAAGCTGAAGAGGCAGCTGAGATTCATAGCAGGTTTGGTTTAGAAAGTGTTACATTAAATTACTTGATTTTCACCAGTCTTTGTAATATTGCCTGCTGCATTATTAATGGCCGTTCAAAATGAAGTGGATTTTAAATAGTTCAGAGACATTTAGATAACACTAATTATTATGAGCAGATTTAAAGTACATATTTGAGGATGTTAGGCTATTTCACCCTCCTCCGTGGGGGGGAAATTAACTGTAGAATGAGGATTGACTTCCTCATGTCCTTTTATTGAATAGACTTAATTCCAGTGCAAGGTGTTAGTCTGGTGGCCCCACAGAGCTAATGGATTGAAAGACTTCATCCTCCAAAGAGGCACAGCCTGTGTAGTATCTATGCAAGCTTCCACTTTCTACTTCAGTAGTGTGACTTAAACTTGGCCTAGAGGATGATATAACTTCCAGGTCTCCGATATAAGATATTATATCTATCTGTTGATCCACAGTGGGTGTGATCCAGAGCCCATTACAGTCAGCGTATGGGGTTTCACTGCCTGTAGTAGGCTTTAATTCAGGGTGTAGACAAGAGTTTTCTGGAGTGGTATTTTTCAGCCTGTGGCCCACACACCAGCAGTGATTCATAGAACATCTGAGCAGTGTTGTGAAACCGGTGCCAGAAACCTTATGCGTGCAAGCTAGAAAAAAACAAGGGGAGGAAACAGAAGTAACAAGGACGCTTTCAGAGTGCATCCCAGTTTGCGTTTGGTTGTAAACAAAAAGCTTTGTGACAATACTGTGTAAGATGCTCTGGATTTCTTTCAAAAAGTTAGGCAGCTCTTGTCCTTAACAGGGTTGTGAAAAACCACTGTCGTGAGACTAAGTGTAGTAATTTAAAGTATCTCTCTGAACTGTTTGGTGTTGCCTCAGTACTTCAGACACAATCACCGATGGTGTGAGTGGTTCTAATCCAGTGCAGCAGAGGTTCACTTAAATCAGCATCGAGTAGTGGTTCAGTGAAGCAACGTAGGAGTAGTCTGCCAGTCACTCGACAGCATCTGCACTGTAGGGTCAATTAACTTCCTAAAATGCTTCTGCTGTACTCACAGAGAATGTTTGTTTGTTCTTACACCCTCAGTCTTGTTGGGTTTTTTTTAAATTAAGGTTTCCAGAAAGGTTTCTGGAGGGAATTTTCTGTGTTGCAGACAATTGTCTCCATGAAAGTTGCTCAGCAAGATGCACACATTTTTGTTTCTTGCACAGACGATGCAGAAGTGCTTGGTAGCGGATGCATCTATGCTGATGTCACATTTCCCCAAATTTAGAAAATAGAAGGCCTCTTCCCTCTTCCTGTGGTCCCTTCACCTTCTCACAGGCCCATCTGGCTCTGTTTTTAAAGATACTTTCTTTGTTTAGTTATTTGGGGGTTTATTTGTAAATAAAGGCTTTTGTCACAATACAGTGTAGGATGGTTTGGCTACGGTGTTCCAGAAATTTGATATGGTACTCGTTAGTAACCATTTTCCAGCCTTAATTTTATACCATTTTATACTCATTTGCTTTTCTGCTAATAGTGTCTTTTAATCTTAATAGCTCTTCTTCTCCTTGGTGGAACACATTGGGCTCTGTTAGTTTGCAGTTTTGCAGCTCAAAGAAGCAAAATAAAACCACATGTAAAAATGACCACATAGACTGTAAAACATGAGAAGGGGGAAGGATGCTGAATAACTAACATCCTATAAAAAGAGCAAAATAAATGACCTGGCTAGTTATGCAGAAGAGAGTAGCAGGGCTAATAATAATGAGCGCACCAAGCGCAAGTGTGGAAAGATACCAATACACTCTCTATTCTCGGCGTATACAACTTTATGAGGTAGACTAAGAAGCAAGAGGAGAAGTGTCCGGTCTAGCTGAACCAGGCTGCTCTACAGCACGCCTTTTGATCTATTTGCTTCCAAGGTAGGCAGAGGGTTGAGCCGGCAGGCTGCAAGCTCTTGCTGGGGAACAAGGCACATGTCCAGATACTCACACAGATACACAGATGAGGCTGCATGTCTTGCAAGTTAAAAACATCCTCCGAGTCAGAGAGGTTGGTCCCGTCTGATGCTAAATGATCTTAGAACCTTGAATTTTGTTGGCACTCGACATCACTTACTTGCTTTTTATTTATATTTTTAAAAGTGTGCATTTTATGTCTTCAGTGCACATTATGTAAATTCATTGTACAAGAGGAGGAATCCAAAGCTGGCAGAGACAACTAGCCAATACTGTCTCTAAATATTAATCCAATCCATAATATAAGAAAGGAAAGAATACCACTTAGTCTTCAATCCACTTACTTATTAAAGATCCTGGATTAGCACATAATCGTATTGTCCATTTTGTGCTGAGCCATGGTGACTCATTCAGTTTGTCTTCAAGAAAAGAAAATAGTGGTGATTTGCACGTGCCTGCACTTGAAATAGCTGTATTTATCCTTCAGAGTTTTGCATCTCTGTCTTAATGTAATCAGTCTTGCTTGGTTAATTTTAATTTGGTAGTACACATTGGGTAGTTAGTTTTCTTGTCTGCGGATGCCAAATTCCTACTTTTAACTTTCTACCTTGCTCTTAGTGCATTGTCAGGTTTTCCTGGTATGAAGGAGGTCTTGATGTTATTTCATTGGATTGTGTTTCGCGCTACTGTTGAAGGAACTATTCAGCTCTGACAAAACTTCCCAGCGTAATAAATGTGTAAAAGCACCATATAACAGCAGTTACTCTCCTGTCATCTTTAGCACGTTTTCAGGAATAAAAATAGGATCTAGTTTGCTCAGGTTCACAAGCCTGTACCTCTTGAGCTGAAGAAGGATATCGATGTGGCCAACAAGATGGGAGCTGGGGCAGAATTGAGGAATTCTGCTTCTGCCCAGCAGAGGAAAGAGCTGCATACACACTCTGTAAGTTTTACCGCACTTTGTTACTCTGTAAGCAGCATATGATGACTACTTTTAGAGTTTTGACTAATCTGTCCCACTTACACTAATTTTAACTGTGTATATGCCGTTTAGGATCTTAACTCAGATCACAGGATCTGTTTAACTCAGAGTTAGGTGTTTTGTTACATGTTAAGCTCGCCTACAGAATTAGGCTCATATTAAAACACTAGAAAAACTTGGCCTACCCTCTGTAGAAGAGGATGGCAAAGGAACATATGCAAAAGGAGTGTCACATAATCTACTGGTGTGCTAGTGCACATCCGATATATGACTAATTGAAATTTGTCATCTTCTAGACTGTGGCGGCAAGGCCGCTATTTCCAGATATCTCTAAAGAATTTCTTTGTTCTCATTCTTAGAAATCCTGCTGAAATGCCAACTGCTCAGCAGTCCTCTAAATCAGGGTGTGAAAAGATGGTGAGCCAAAATGTAGTGGACACTTTTCAAATCTTATTTTAGTCTTTCTGAGTTGTGATATCCCTCGTAATGACAAAGAGTAGTCACACCTTGAGTGAATAACAATAAAAGCAATTTATTGCTTTTAAAGCTTGCTATGATGCTCTCAATAGATCTTCCCCTGTTTACTCAGGGTTTATCAGTTAAGGTTCTCTTATTCCATATCTTTTTCCATATTGTTGGGCAAACAGTTGTAAGGCTATCACGACTTTAGCTGCGCTCTGCTCTCTCCTTTGTGGTTGACTGTGTCCCCTGCAGCAGTTGTCTGATAAGAGATGATTTCTTGCATACTGAGCACTTGTGCACAGTAGGATTCTGTTACATACTTCTGACTCTTTGACACCATCTGCCCAGTAAAGTGGTTTTAATGGGTTTCCACTGAGCCAGCCTGTACTACAGCTCTGACAGCATGCTCTGTATTTTTAAAAAATAAACAAAATCTCTTCAGAAAAACCATCCGTGAACATTGGCTTCTCCAAGAAAATTGAGGATTACATACTGTTTGATATTTTGCGGAGGCAGAAATATGTCTATTTGATAGACTTTAAAATAGGAAAATGACTGATAGCTTGGAAAGGTCTTCTAATAGTACTAGTTTATTCTTTTAAATGACCTTATAAAGCATTATTTCCTGTCTCATTTTTTCGTCATGTATTATTATCCTTTTACAGAAATGCAATCATTTTACCTTGTTGGCATTCTCTTCTTTATGAAAGCTGGAGAATGTAGTGGTTCACGATGATGATTTAGGACTCGGGGTACCCATTGGCTTTCTGTAACCTTTGGAAAATCACTTCAGTTCTCTGCTTTCCCTTTCCCTTTTAAACTATCTCATCTACTTGTCATTGCAAGTTGTTCAGAGCAGGACCTGTTTTACTTGCTGTTTGTATAGCATCTTCCCCTCATCTCAGATGAGAATGTGCATTTTGCCACACAAAAATAATAAATTACTAGTGGCTGAGTTAGAAAATGGAATGTGGCATTTTGACTGTCCTGATCGCTGGACAACGTGAACAACTCAGAGGCCTGTAAGAATAGAAAAGAAGAATAGGGTAAGGGAAAAAAAATAAAGATATGGTAAAAGTATCTGTGTGATTAAAAAATTCTAAGAGCTTAAGTAGAGCCCATCCCATGATGTTACAATTAATAAGTTGTCTAAACCTTTTCAAACAGCAACATGACAAAGGGAACATAAAAAGCTTCTTATAAAAACATGTCATAAAGATGTTTTTATATTTCTTTCTGTTATAATCCATGTTACTAAACTATCAAAGAAAATATTTTTGAATATCTGTATTAATGATGCAACAAACCACTTACAATGAAAAAATGGTCCTTTGGCAGATGGTACAGATCTTAGAAATATTTCATTCCTTCTCTGCCCCTTCAAGTCTTTGGGGTTTATTTTAAGCTCCTTCACATTAGTAAGTTGCAAACATAGTGGGTGGTGGTGGTGATGAGATGGACTGGTGGAAGACCATTGGCTAGTCTCTTCCGTTACTGATGGGACATGAAAATTGAAAAAATTGGAATATTGCATCCAGAATAAATGGATTCTTCTGAACTTCCAAGCTGACTTGATAAGAACTCACAGAGAATCAGACACAATCCTGGTATTTAGTCTTTAAGTTCTTTTATCTAAATTACATGGCGTTTGAGCTCCAGTTGAGATGAAGGTTTCTTTCTGAAGCACGGGTTTCTTTTGTCTTCTCTGTGCCCTATGCAGTACTAGTTCTGGGTTGTCGATCTGTGTGGGGAGCCAGTACAAGATGTTTGAACCTCTATTTCTAGGTGCCCACTTACTCGAGAGTAACTGCTGCTGAGGTCCCCAAGAAGAACAATCTTCCGTGCTCCAGTGGCATTTTGAGTGAATAGACCATTAAACTAAGGCAGCTTTTCAGTATGTTCTGCAATGTGCAATGCCCTTGTGTAAAAGAACCCTGCACAACAGTCATTAGCTTTGGAAATACTTGTGCAATAAAGACATTTAGCATCTTTCACCAGTGGAATATGCACTTAGTGGTACTATTTGTTAGAAAATCAGCGAGATCCCTTCTTTGCAGCTGAAGAAACAGACGGTTCCATTATCATTTAATAAATGGTCAACAGCAGAGCTCTGTATATGAAGTTTTCAAAGTATATGAATTTTTGCTGTTTGCAGGTTCTCTTAGGTTTTCTGGCTCGTTTGGTTGAAAGCTTGTGGACCATCTTAACAATACTGCTTCCAAGTGCAGGTTCCCTTTATGTCCTCATGTTTGCATCCTTGTAGATTTCTTTGGAGCTGCTGTCTTCTGAAATCAACCAGCTTCTCGAGGTCCAGAATTCAGACTGAATTTAATGGTTCCAATTTCAGGTTAGAAAAGATATAATGTAAATATCACTATGAATGCCTCTGAGAATTAAAATGGTATTTCCCAAATGCTATCCAGCAGGCTGATATTTTGAATGGTATCTCGGTGCTCCTTTCTCTTTGCTTTTGTTAATGCTTCATTTGTGTAAACGGACGAAATGCTAACCAAGGTAAACACCTGAGATGTGTGATCCTTACACAGTTGTTCGCTGCTGCTGTTACTTTTTTTCCCCCCTCTTTGTTCTATCATAACTTTGGATATTGCTTTAAATGTTCCCTGCTGTTTCTGCTGCAGTAGTTTAAAATACATATACCAGCATAAGCTGTGTCTTTTCTTGCCTTTTTATTTAGACTCTTTATCTGAGTAGCAATAGATCAGAGTAATGGTACAATAATCACTGTTGAAGCATTTATTTGTTTGTTTTCTTTCTATTTCTATGCAGTCATATGCTCCTTTCATCCTTTCATCTATTCCTATCAGAATTATGCATGTGGTTTGGATCAGACCCTGAAAAAAGAGAAATGCTTGTAAGTGGAGAATACTATATATAGCAGACCTTTGTTACGGTATTTATAGTCTTGATGTGCAGAATGCCTTTGTATGCATTATAGGTTCTCACCAAATAATCAAATTGCATCAATAATAGTAAAAAGGATAGTTCATGAAGAGATTCTTTTCAACTGTTCTTTTTTCAGCAGCTTCAGAAAAGAACGATGAATTTGGCAGCATATTTGCAGTGCTAACAAATCTGGGCTTTGGCAGTCTAAATCGGGAACAGTGAATTCAAAACTGAAGATCCCTCACAGAGATGTCCTGATAGTAACTGCCTTTAGGTGCAGGGGGAAACGTTCACAAACCTCAGATGATTTTCACTGTTGCAGTAGGTCACAGGATAAACTCTCAGGTAATTAGCTCTGTCAAACCTTAAGTCTTTATGGCCTACAACTTTTATGTGGAAGGCTGTTGGGACACAGTGAAGAACGAGGGATGAAGAAAAATTCCCCATAAAATGCAAAGAAAGCAGGGTGTTATCTGGTGTAACAGGAATTTTCTAGTGTTTCAGTTCATACCGTGGAGTGCTAAAGCCTATCATTTTTCCCCCCCAATAGGTACGTTCTCATTTGTCTTTTCAAGCTGGGGACAGTAGCCACCCTAGCCTTCCTGTCTGGTGACACTGCACCGTTCCCTCAGCCCCTTGGGTGTGCTCTTTGACTTGCCACAGTTGTTGGCTGCCGGTTTGATCAATTTGTCAGAGAAACTATACATTCTCACACTTGTTTTATCTTCTTCTGACTGACAGGCACTATCAAAATCTCATCTGGAGCCTATGAAATTATTGTACCAGTTTCAGTTATGTTTTATGCTTCTTTGACATCTGTCTCAGGAATAGCTGATCTATTGTAGTCGTCCCGGTCTAAATCCGACTGGTCCTTTGCAAATGCTGCTTTCTGGTACCTCTTCATTTTGTTCTCCAATAACTGAGTAAATATTTCTCTCAGACACTCAGTAAGTGAATTCCTCCATAGTCCTCGCACTTTCTCTTGCCTCCTTAGTTATAGGTCAGTGCCTTTGCTGTTTCCCTTCCAATTGCAAGTCCAAGTCTTGTTTTTAGCACTGAGATGAACGGAAGGAATCATGGAGGAAAACTGACTATATAATCTTAGATTTTTGAGATTATATTGAACTTCCAGTACTGACCTGTAGGAGTTACGAGAAAATAATTGGAAAACTAGGCTGAGAGTCCAGAAAATTAAGATCGAGGGCAAGCCAGAAGAAATTTATGGAAGTTGGAAGACAAGAAGAAGAAATAAAGATCAGACTCTGTAGCCCGTGCTACCACTCTGCACAGCAAGAACTGATAGCAAAGAATGGGATTGTGAAGACCACATAATAAAGAAAATCAGAATATCATCTTCCTGTGCTCTGTGGGCTGCTTCAGGCAGATCGTATGTCCACAGACAATGCCCGTCACCATAACAGTCCCAGGAGGTCTAATGTCCTCACGTTCCCTCACACATGCCTATACCATAGCCCAGGGGCAAGTTACACAGGTATTTGACCTTATCCTAGAAAACTGGTTTCCTATCAAACTGCAAAACTGCCCTCACGTTAGTTAAAGCAGTTTGAACTAAGGACACAATCCCTTCTACACAAAATGGCTACAGGTCAGAGCTGTTTTTCTGAGGTGGTTCCCAAAATCGCTGTAAGTACTTCTTGCAGATAAATTCTGGCTAAAGAACTTAGCTGATACCGGGCATCTATCATGTAGTCTAATACTGAAAAACTGGGAAAGAAGCTTTGCTCTGTTCAGCAAAACAAGTGAAATGCTCCGGAATGTTTAAATCAGTGGAACAACCTTTGTGAGGAACAACTGGAATTTCAACTTCAGTTTCAGACTAAAACAAATATTGAACTACCATAATTTTTCACTGAATAAATAAATATTAATTTTGCCTATAATAAATTCAAGTCACAACCAAGATCATGTGAAATGCTTTATATTTGATTTCACCCCACCTCAAAGGAAAACTAAAATAACTGAGTCTCAGTTACTTCTTTATATTCAGTGGTTGAAAATAACTCCTTTTGTTTTTGCAGTGAAGTATTTTCTCATTCATGCGAGCTTCTTAATTCTCACCTCTTTTTCCAGCAGCAAAGGGTTTTTCTCAGCATTCTTTCCCTTTGCCTAGTGGAAGCTCTCACACTTTCCAAATGCCCTCAGTGTCCTTCCCTGACCTGCTGGCAAAAGGCAATATTGAAGAGATTTTGTTTCCTTCTCAATTGAAGTAGATTGCACGGCTCTCGCAATACAACTTGCCTTCTGCCCTGGACAAGTAGTCATCAAACGTGCTGGTAACAGAGAAATGATGCATTATGTGGTACTATAGATACCATACAACTTAGGAGAAAGAAATAATGAAATGACATAGTATTTTATATTGCAATGAAAACCGTGCTAAGTGCTGTGGAAGCACCACAAGGAACAATAAGTCTTTTGGAGTCAAGGTCTAGCTTTACAGGAGAAATGTGCAGAATTGTTACGATTTATCTGTAGAAAAGGGTTATGACAGAGCTTCCCTGGAAATTAAGAAAATGTATTTCACAGGTATAGTGCTAGCACAGTAGCTGAACAGTGGTGCTTTCCTGTATTTTGGGTGTTGAATTTTGTTTGCTTAAATCTAGACTGTAAGCTGTAAGCAGTCAGAAGAGAATTTGTAATCACTCTTCACTAGGCTGCGTCTGATCTGAAGTGAGCATGGATGGTGTGGCTCCTCGGGAGGCTGTCAGCCTCAGCTGGGGCTACTGCAGTCCCTCTTTCTTGTGTGGCATCGGCATTTATGCAGTTGAGTAATGAACCATGCCGAGCGCTGGCTGAACCAGCTGAAAACTGATCTTTTTTTCTCATTTATATTGGTTAGGGGTTTATTTGCAGACACCAGCTCCAACAATACTACAGTTGCGTACTGAGGTGGTTCAGCTCCCTGATCTGATGGAAAACTGACCTACCAAAAGGAAAAGCTTCCCAGTAGACATGGGACTGTGAATAATCCCACCCTAAGGCCACATGCTCATCAGATCTGAGGTGAAAAAGGGCTGAGTGTGTGCCTCAGTAGCCTGCAATTATGCTTTTTTGCTTGTAATATCAAACTACCTCCAGTAATCTGTTCCCAGGCCTTTTAATTCTCATTCCCTTGTAGAAAAAAATCAGAATTATGGAAATCAGATGTTGCTCAAGCTTATGGAGTGGCATGGAAACCAGGGAAAATGGAAAAAAGTTTGACAGTGATCACTTGATATATTTATAATTGCCTTTTTCAGCTGCTAAGCCTTATCAAAGTAACATCCTATTCCATCTACAAAACAGCAACACTTTAAATAAACATATAATAGTAATATTTAACGATGACAAAGGTAGAGCCATGCAAGTTAGACAAAGATATGATAATTTTATATAACAAATACTATCAGTCCCAGTTTTCCCTCATTAAATTCCTTTTCATGGCTTGGTTAAAATTTTTGAAGGGGAGGGAAAGCCTCCCGCTGTTGTTAAGAATGTTGTGATCACTGAAGTTTATATTTTTGGATTCAGCTATAATACTTCAACCTGAAATGGACACTACTTGCTTGTATGCTGAGTATTTTGATGAGTGAGTTGAAAGATTTTGGAAACTTCTTTATATTCTTAATCCAGCCAAATTGATTGTGAGTAGCTGAATTCCGTAGCAGTGATGACAGGCTGAAGCATGGTAATGAAGATGTAAGACACAGGAGTTTCCAGAATGAAATTTGGATTTTATTTCCTTGCCCCAGTCGCATAGCTGTGGTCATTTTCAGCCATCGCCAATGGCTGCTCTTGGAACTGTTTCCAAAAAGCTGAGCTTTCCCCTTTCATAATCAGGGATCTGAGCCAGCCTAGCATTTTCCCTTTGGCTTTCAGTTCTGTGCGAAGCATTACAGACTACTATTGTATGAGATCTCTCACATCTGCCTGTCACCCAGCCCCTTCCCAGTTCTTAGGCACTTGGGTTTTTTATTTCCTTATGAACTAGTGATGTGAATAAATTGGTAAGTCTTAATGGCTCATCATGTCTTGCATAGGCTTCCTGTTTCCGACCCCCGTTTTCCTCTTCCACCCCCAGAGTGTACGTACTAGTAGACAAATGCCATCTGGGAATTGTAAATCTGTCACAAGTACCACTCCTATTAGTTTGTGTTTACCAAGATGCAAGGGCTGTTACAAATGCTTACTAATTTGCATCAGAGTTACATTTTTTAAAAAAAATTATGTCCGCCTTAAACAATTTTTTTAAAAATGATGTCTGTCTTGAACAATTTTTTTAAAAATGATGTCTGTCTTGAACAATTTTTTTAAAAATGATGTCCATCTTGATTCTTAAGTCATTCAGCTTCTAGGTCAAAATCTGTAAGCTCACAGGAGCGTTTTATTTTATTACAGTAGAGTGGCAAGCCCAGCACGGGGGCAAATGGCTGTTTGAGCCATGGACCAGTTCCTAATTATACCTGTGTGCTTCCCTAATGGAATTCAAATAAATAATTTTGTTGTGTGAAAGAAGTGGTGTTATGTTCATTTCTGAATTCTTTTTAAGATGTCAGCGTGTGGCCTGGAGAATGTGAAAGAAAGGTAGAGCTTGTCAGCCTCCCTGGCTGCTCTGAATTAGTCTGAGCCTATTGGAAATGAAAGGTTCAGAGAGCACAGATGGAAGAGATTGAAGTAGCAGCTTTGAGTGAATTGAAAGGGCAAGTTTACTGGCCAATCGGGATCTCTATGGGCAGGAAGATACCTAATAGATTGAAATTGTCAGACATTGTGAAGTCCTCAAAAGAACCGCTCAAGGCTTTTTGCTTTCCAATTCTAGCTTATGGTAGCCGCCTTCTTTTTAATTAAATTCTCTTTTGTTTCCACACAATGAAAATAAAACATGGAAGAAGCATTTAGTGAATATGTGAGGCACGAACTGTTCTTATCTTCGCTGATGTTTTTCTTTCTTTTAAGATAACAAAATTGCACGAATGCATCTCTTTAAAGATTGTATTTCTTCACTCTGTAGATGAAGGCTAGCTTTCTGGAATCATTTGGTTTCAAATTTAAGCACCAAAATGAGTGGAGAGATTTTCAGTCAGTCTCAACACTGACCTGTGCTTTCTTGAAAGTCCATCCAGAAACATCACGGGGGAAGTGGTGAATGCTGAATGCTCGTCAACCCGCCCGCGCTAATTGAGGGAGCGGAGCACTAGAAAATCTAGGCCTTGACTCTTCTGAAAACTTCAGTAGAGCTCCCAGCTCCATAGACAGAATCTTGGCTGGAGTGTAAGGATGCGGATGTGGCATTAAGAACTATTAATATTACAACAAAAGTTGATGAAGAGGTCTTTTAAATTTTGGCTGTAATTTGCTTCATTTAGAGAAAGAGTGATCTCATACTTAACAGACAATTCTATTTTAGCAGTTCTTTGACTGAAAGCTAAGAAAGAAGCGCAGCCTCTGTTTTGCTATTTTATTTGGTATTTGTCTCTTCAGGCTGATCTTTAAGAAATGTAGTGAGCTGTTAAGATATATAAACCACCTTCTGATACAAATTTTATATGCCTGAAAATAGGAGACAAAACCAGGCAATAAAAAAAGATGACAGTATGTGAAAACCCCAGAATAATTTAAAATTATACTTTTGATTGTAAATAGCAGCATACTTTTGTTTTTAGTTTAGAATTCCTGTTCCACTGTATATATTCAATTTCACTGTGTTATCTTCTGCGGGCAGAATTTCTTTGTCTTGATATTAAAATTCACTATCAGGTCAGTCACTAATACCTTAAAATCCATGATTCACTCCAAATGCCTAATGTCCAAAATATGGAAATTAAGATTGCTTTAAAACTGTCTTGTACTAGTTTTACAGGGTTGGTTTTTTTTCATTTTTAGATGTTAAAGCCAAGTCTGAGTTTTGCTGAAATACGTAAATTGATGACAGAACTTTCTACAGCAGCCAGTGATAATTCTTATTATGAATTCCTTTTACTTCTCCAGTCCCTCACCGAAACATATCCTCTAAACCTAACAGCCTCATATAATCTTAAAATACATGATGACACTCTGAAGGTTTTGGGGACATCCTGATGTCTTCCAATGACTTTCTGAAGACAGGTGCTATTTTCATGTTTTCTTATAGAGAGCGCAATACGTGAGATAGAATCCTAGCTCTACAAATTCAGGCATTGACTCCAGTATGACCAAGATTTCTTCCTCCCATTATTCTTGAAAAATGAGTTGGAGCAGGTAGAAATAAAGCCATATGTGTGCATTGTCCATTATATGATTTTGAAATGGTGACTGACAAGTCTAGTTCTTCTTCTAGAATTCACCAAGAAGAAAAATCCCATTAAAATAAACTGTTTTGCTTTGTTGTTTAGTCATACTTTGCAAAGTCTCACTCAACAGGAACCCCCACAAAACACACAGGATGGCAGAAACATACTTTTTATAATTGAAAGAGAAATTACAGTAGGATAATGGCTAACGTGGAGCAATACATCTTGTATTATTTATAGACAAAAAGTATCCAAGTTTTAGGTAAGTGCTCAGAATAGATACAATACCTGAAGACTTGTTTAGCTTTTGCACAGCAGCTGATTGTCTCGGGCATCTGTACCTTCTTTAATTTGTTAGCCCAGTCCTGTCATAAGCCACAATGCAGCGCATTGTTGATGCTGCAAGCCCTTCCTTATTTTGGAAAAGGTGGAGCAACACGTCAACAGCATGAATTCAGTAAGGATGAATGGGCGAGTGCATTAGCCATTAGTCTGTCAACTTCATGAAGTGCAGTGTTTTCTCAGGTCCGTGAGGAACCTCCTGAGCTATGATCAGGGACTGTGAGCCTCCCAAGCAGCAGCTACAAAACTGTACTTACCCACAGGGTGCAAGCAGCCAAAGCCAGACCTGGAGAGCTTTGTCCGTCCCACTGGATATTTTTCAAGCTCCCCATGTTGTCTGGCTGACGGAACAGCTCTATAGCATCGCCAGCTACGCCCACTATTACAACGCTCAGATTTTTCTGTGAATGCTGATAAAAATCTCTCCACTCACAGCAGCGAATTGTTAGTCTGAAAGGTATTAATGTCCACCAACAGTTAAATTTTGAGGCTTCAGTTTATATCTCTTTTATCTCCTATATCACAAGGTCATGTTCCCCTGTTACCTGCAAGAAGTTGCTTCCAGTAATACTCCTTTTGCCTATATTTACTGACTCTCGTGGAGAGCTACAGATTCTTTCACATCTTGTACCCCGCAGCTTGGTACCACACTCGAGGTTTCCAAGACATGAAAAAAAGTTAAAATGAAACACCAGAATACATTATAACCCTTTAAAGTTCTTAAAGCAAGAGAAATACCAGGTGTTGTATCGAGTGTCTTAACTTGAAATGGAAGAAAATATCTCCTAATAGTAGTATTGATGAGATTATGAAGAAAAAAAAAATCGTAGGAGGTGTGGTGGAAGTCCTGTCTGCAGCGGGAGTTTAGTATTAGAAGGGTGAGATTAGATTAGAGGATGAGAAATTTTCAGGGGCATGGTTGGACTCGATGATCTTGAAGGTCTCTTCCAACCCAAGTGATTCTATGATTCTATGAGGGGCAGGGGGAAGCCGCTTCTGTGCCGACTGAAGCAGCCCTCCCTTTTCCTGGTTCCTCTGAGGCAACAGGAAGCAAGTCCCGATGTCCTTTCCAAGCAGAATCACCTTCATTGGATTGTTCTTAAGACTTTGATTGACCAGAGGATTGAACTGCATTCTCCTTTCCGCAGCATGACACAAATGACTGCTGTCTTGCAAGACAGTTTTTTATCATTCCCAAATAAAGCTTTCCTACTTCTTGTATCCACAGTACCGTCCATAGCTGCTTCCTAAAATTAAGTTCTTGTGACATTGTTTCAGAGCTGGTTAATATCACAGTATCCACTTTCTTATTAGGATGGCCACTTTCTGCAGGTTAATGCTTGTAGAACTGGGGATGTGCTTGGTTTTCTTCATTTTGTTTTCTGATAATGATATTCAGAGCATTCTGTTAAATCAGACATGTTTCCAGGTTGACCAAACTTCCAGTGTTTAGAAGAATCATTTTTCCTTTTTTCTATTACTAAGAAATTTGCAGGCTGCTATTTTTTTATATGTTCTTAAAAGCTGCAGGCAGGTGAGTTGATTATATACCACTTCAGAGACATTGGCTATTGAGACGTGATTTAAAACACCAGAATAATTCAATATTTATTTCCCTTGTGCCTTTCCTTGGAATATCTAGTGGGCATCTTGTTCAGAGGCAATTCTCCTTGGGAGGCTGCTTGTCTAAGTAACTTCATAGTTACCATGACAAAGACCTCAGTTTTATTTATTTGTCGGGGAGGGGAGGAGCAGGAAAAAAGCGGGAGAAGAAAATGATGGTGAGAAATTAAATTAACTACTGGTTTTGGCATATAACATAACACCTTCATAGCCTCCTCACAGCGTATGAATGTAGCTGGGTGTGGGTTTGTTAGCTTTCTGGATTTGTTTTCCTGGCCTGGATACATACAGGTATGTGACATTGTTGTCCAGAGTTAAGGGCTTAAAACTAGTAACCGAATTTATCACTTCACAGATTTTATGGACAAAGTGGCCTATAAGGCCATCTAATCTCTCCATTTATAATGTCAAACATGCAATTAGACTTTTATTCGTTGCTTTGCCTTTGTACTGAGTCTAGTATTGTACATTTAAAAAGGAGCATACAAAATCAAACGTACTCTTGTTTTGGTCGCATTTAAAGAGACAGTGCTTGTTCCTGTTGATTATCATCTTGGTAAGTAAAAGCACATGCTTTCCAGCTTGAGTTTTTCAGGTTTTTGCTTAAAGAGGTCCTGTTCTGCCTTGATAAGGGTCCTTCTCTGCTAGTTTAAGGCTATCTTTAGTGCCCAGTATTGATGTCCCATCAAAATCATCCCATATACGAGCCCTTCTGTGACACTGATAAATAGGATTTATACAGACCAGTCCCTCTTTTAGCCAGATGCAGCTATCATGCAGATAGTTGTAATGTTCTGGGGATTACAATTAATTATATTAGGTCAGATTTCAACCTGCTAACATTGTTGGGGTTACACAGCCACAATTAAAATCATAACTTGGCCCTCAGTTTTATTTTAAGGAACAAATCATGTCCACTTTTGCATGGTTTCTGGGCTCCTTTGGAATGGTATCACTGGAGCACCTGCTGGACTACCTCCTTCAGAGCAGTCCTGGAGTGTGAAAACAGACGGAGATGTACAGGTCTTCTAAGTGGTTTCTCCAGGTGCTTTGTCTTGTTGTCTTCTCCAGGTGCATCGGGGGTCTTGTTGCTATAGCACCTGCAGGAGTAATCTAAACTAAACAGCTTTGTAATCACTCTTGGTTTTACCCTCACAAAACCAGCATGTCAAAGACTTAAGGCTTCTAAGTGGAACAAAACACTGCCTGTGGAGTACATTAGAACCAAAAGGTCTCCTTGTCTGGCCACCTTATCTGGTATGGTGGAAAATAGTGCCGTGGTTGTTCTTTCTGGATAGTTATATCCCATGAAAACCCTTACTAAGAAATGTGTTTGTCTTCCCCCTGGAGTTGAGTACAGTCCCCATCAGAGATCATATATGAAAATGTTTCTCCTCCACCGAATCCATATCAGCATGGTCTAGCCCTAAAAAAACATTTAGGGTTTTTTGATACTACAGTGGTTATGGTTGATTTTAGAGAACTGTGTCTGTGGACAGCCATCTGCATCCATAGTCATAGCCACAACTTCTTTGAGGTTTCCTATATCAAAGTTCCTTCTGGATGCCTCACCCACGCTCTTTATACTGTGGTCAGTACAGGTAGGTAGGACTCTACTGACTTCAGAGCTGTGCAGCTTACTGGGGATGCATAAAATGAGAAATGATAGGTGGATGAAAAATCAACAATGAATTCATTCCACGTTTGCAGCTACTCGGCACGTTATCCAAAATTCTATTTTTACAAAAAAGAAACCCAACCTTCTTTAAACTACTTACGCAAACACCTGCTTGTGGTTGGATACAATAGATTAGAGCACTGAGCTACATTCCCGGTGTCTGACACCCTCTTCAACATCCTCATAGTGCTCATCTGTTCTAAATGTCTTCTTTTTCAGTTACGTATGAGATAGGCCTTGACATAAAGGAGAATATTTAAAGAAATCCGAAATTAAGTGCTTTAATAAAGAGTAGGTGAGACACTGGAACACTATTAGATTTTGGTTATTATTAATTCAAGGGGGGGGAAATAAAGAGTGTGAAATTAACACAACCTTGGCTGAAGTTTATGGCTTTGAAGAAAATGGTGCCTCAGAGGAGTAGTAGGACTCAGGCTTGATTAAACTGGGATTTCAGAAATTCTCTGCACTGAATGAAATAAAAAGGCATTCAATCTAATTAGATAGCATTGTGGAGGGATAGGAGGAAGAGAGGTAATTCTGACTCATTGGCTTTTTATATAACCTTTAATCCGTGGGATGTTTTTGTAACTATTTTGGTAGATTTATTTTTCATCTCAAGGGAATTTGGCCTTGCACTCCAACCTTTTGATAACTTTGCTGAGAAAAATTTGAGGAGAAAACCATCTAATTGTCTCATTAAAATACACAGAATTTCTGGAGGCCTGTTCTGTAACTTTTCGTGATGAAAGTTCGTATTTTGGTCAAATACTTTGCTGTTATTTTGATAAGGAAAAGATATTCAGGAGGAAATGCAGCTGCCGATTTTTCTCAAGAGACTTCCCTTGTGCTGCCTACTCTGTTTTAGGTTAGAAGATGCTCATAGGTTTGGAATACTGGCCAGCTGAAGACAGTAGGAGTCACCCCTTTTATGTACCAGGGCCATATTTTTTTGTTACTGTGATGCAAAAAGGAAACACACCCGTTACTTTTTGGATTAGGCCAATGTAAAAGAGACAAGTTTTAATTCCAAAGATTTATAATTCAATGGAATAGATGGAATAGTGCTTTACTCTTACATGGTGATTTTGATCAGGTGATTTCAGACCACTTTATGAAGGAATTTTACAGCATGTTTTGCCCAAAAGAAGGGAGAGATTTAGGGCTAGAGGACAGATTTTCTAGAAACCTTCTCCTTTGGCTCTCTGTTGGGTTAAACTGCTTCCTGCAGTTTTGATTTCTGGAATATGCATCTAGTTTGAGGACTATTAATTCCCACATACTTTTGAGGAGCTAGTTGGTGCTTGTTCTGCAGTTGTCATTTTAGCATAAGAAGATGTAGAGATGTGTTTAGAATCAAATTTGCTTTTCCTGTTGTGTCTACATCACCTTAATTTAAGGGTTAACAGGGAAATTTGAGATAGGTAACATAACGCCTATTTAAATATATTGTAGACAAAATTTTAGAAATACCAGATATATTTTCGGAAAATCTCAACTTAATTGTGAATTTCTTCAAGGAGAAAGACTAAGAGAAAAGCATTGGAATTACGTGTTTTGAAATGGAATTAATCCTTGACCCTTTGGAGAAGAGACGATGCTGTTTCTGCTTAGAGAGTGGTATAGATTAATTTTGACGGTTTAATAGAGTCACACCAGAGTTTCTATCTTCTCATTTACAATAACTTATCAGGCCTCAAAATTCACACTCAACTCTACGATAAACAGGCTTAGGCCAGAGAAATATTGTTGCCAGATGTATGGTTTAAGAGCTGACCCACTCACATTGCAGATCAATTTCCAACACTGGTGTCCTTCAGCATTTTGGTGTACTTCTGCGTTCCTGTAATTCCTGAGAGGCTGAGAAGGTGAATATGTGTTTTTACTGTCAAATCTCTCTTTGTTTGGACAGCTTGGCAATCAGTGGAAATATCAGCTAAGTTGTTGTGCACATTTCAGTTAAAGCCTCCAGGGAAAGCTTTCTTTATTTGAACATTGCTTATGCGAGCAAATTCCTCGTGGCATAACGTGTCGCAAGATTAAACAAGCACGAGTTACGCGTTCCCTCTTTTACAGTCTTTTATTTCTAATATTTTGAAACTAGAAGAATTTCAGATCTGCAGCCTACTACAAAGACAAGTTCAAAATAGAGTTTGATTGATGATGGTTGCAGCTTGTGTTAAAGCTTATTTGCCAGTCTCCTGTTTGCTGTTGCTACATTAACTACCACCTTTGGCTGCTGTTTTTGCTGAGCCGAGTTGTTGAAGAACACATTGCAACCGCTTGTACGTCGTTGATTCGGTGTCTAGGAAAATTCTAACGGAAGAGAAAGCTCGGTGTTGCCATGTCTCCAGCCTAAATTAGTTAATATGTTCTGCAACAAAACAGCATCAGGAGGAGGAAGACCAGGTTTGGAAACCTGCGGGCCATGCTTGGGGAACTGCTAGAACCGGGAATGCACTAGAGCGTCGTCAGCGCCCCAGATGGTGAAAACCCCACAGGTGTGGGGAGAAAAGTGCTGCAGCTTGAGTAGCCTCCTGCTCCATGCGCCATTCGACCACTCTGGATTGACATCGCAGCGCTGGGGGCACAATTTGGCCTGCTCTTAGGAAATTTACCATTCTTTTTGCTGCTGAAGAGTCTGATGAAAAACCCACAAAGTATGGATTGTAGATTTTATTTTCAAAATTGTGAAGGTTGACTTGAATGAAGCCATGGTTTGGACTGCTTCCTGTTTTATTTGTGACTGGATTGTATGTACTAAGGATGGCTAAGAATCAAAACAATGAAATAATTGAATTTAACAGCCTTCTGATTAACATGGGAACATGATTTGCATGTTTTCCAAATGTAAAGCTGCTGATTGTGTTTGTTTCTTTTATTATCCTTGATTCTGTCTGATTATGTCTAAATACTTAGTTTCACCTATGCATCCAATAACAGAAGCGGCAGCAAAACCTTTTTTAATGAATATATTGTATTAGTAAAAGAAGCAGCTGTATTCTCGTATTATAACAGCCCACCCACTACCTTTAAAATTCAATCACTGTGGTGGTTTAGGCTGAGGAATTGGCTGTAGCAATTTGTGTAATAGTGAAAACAGCTGTTACCGAGTAGTGCTGAATGATTGAATTTTATTGGTTCATAAAAAAACCTTGGAGGTTAATATCTTTGTTTCGTGAAACAGATGTTTAATTCTGTGCCTGGGCAATTGGCTCTTTTATGTCTGAAGAGAAAAAAAAAAAAAAGATGTTTTGGATTACAGTTGACTGTGTAATTGTATATGACAGATGTATTAAATTAGCCTTTCCCAAAGCTTTTGGTGTTTTGCCTCTCTGAACTGTAAATTTTACTTGACTTTCTCATTTGCAGGTGGCATGAGCCCATTTTGTGTGTGTTTCGTGTTTCTCAGATGGGACAAAATATTCCAAGTTTCCTGTGAAGTTATAGACCACTTATATATGGGTAAAAGACAAATTCTCTAGCATTTATGCTTCACACTATAATGTAAATGAGGGGAAGAAAGGAAAGAACCCTTAAAAATAAATTCTGCATATGCTTTTGATTTTCCTGAATCCTGTCCAGGTCTAACGTTCCAATCTGTGTCACAGTCTGCTTTCACCCCTTGGGTGCACGAGAGCATTCTGCGAGCATTTAATGAACCAGACGCTTCTAAAGTTTTATTAACAATACGCAAATTGTATTTTAGCCGATGTCATTGTCCCCTACTGATTAAAACACGACAAACATTTCATAAAATGGGATGCTCCGTGTGTGTAGGTAGCACTTATGGAGCTTAATTTTCCTCTGATTTTCAGGAACCTTGTCTAAATTCAGCTACTTGTTACCCTGATGTAAAGACGGAGCAGTTTCTGGAGAATTACTATGGATTTACTTTGCTTTAACAGGAAACAGAATTTATCTCCTTTGATTTTAACAGGAGGAGAAACTTTCTAATTAGAGTCACTTCTGGTTTCACAGTACATATATTTGATTCATGGGCTTCCCTTGGTTTTATTTCCTAATACAGTAAGTTTTCCTAGGATCTTTTCTTTAAAAGATTGAATCTATTTTGTTTCTAACTTTAAAAATTACTTTAAGAAAACTTTGTAGTTGAATTCCTTGATTTGTGTTTTCCCATTTTTTGATGTATCAAAAATGAATTTGAAATTCCTGTTTAGGGAGAAAATATGTTTGTGAAGCTCATACTATTTATCACTCATTAAAAAAACAGATATTTCAAAAATTATTTTTCAGGAAATGTGCCAATGTATGAAGTAACTAACTATACCACATAACAAGCACTTTAAAATACAGGTACCGTATAACAAGAAAATTGATTTTTCTCCAATTACAGTAGGATCTGCTTATTGTTTATTTAACAAAAAGTTCTGTTACTCACAGAAAATTGAAGAATTACTGAGACAATCATCCTAAGAATGGAAAATTTGCAAAATCTTCTATAATTAAACACATTCTTATGTAGTTATTTCCTAAAAGCATGCTTGAGATGTCTTCAAAAGATGCTTCAGAAGAATTTGATGCAATGATACTACACCAATGACATCAATAAATTCTGGATTGAGTCCAAGGAGATTATTCTTCCTCAATGAAGAACTGAAAAAAATTCTTGGAGGGCTTTTTTGGAATGAATATGCGATACAAAACTGAGTGTGATTGTTTCTCACCATTAGCGTTAACTGATGAAATAATACACACTCTCTGTCAGTTAATACCAGTTCAGAATCTGAGTCTTGACCCTGAAGATCCCATTCATAATAGTCATTATAAGTTGCAAAAAAATCCAATGAATTTCAGTTTCTGCTCAGGTGAGTAGAAGGGAAAGCCAGCCTGTCTTTAGCATTTGTTTCTTCATTCTGTTCAGCGAATAGAGTGGTTAAAGAGTATTTTGTGTGCATAAATGGGAAAGAAATAAAATACAGTGGGCAGAATTGTAAAGGATTTTTTTCTACTGTTCACTGATCTGCCCAGCAAGCTGACACAATGTTCAAAGCAGATTTTTCTTTTGTGTCATTTCCTTGTTCTTTAGAAAATTTGAAATTGGTTCAGACGGATTTATTAATGGTGCCTTTAATTAGTTTGTTAATGGCTGTATTTACAAGACTGGCTGCGTAAGTCTTATTTCCTGCTGGTTAAAGTATAATAATTATTGATCTCTATACACTGCATTGGGAAAAAATACATAGAGATTTACCGCTAAGAAAAGAGGCTTTTGAAGATGATAACTCATTCAGGATTTTTGGAAGGCATTTGGCTCTTTTTTATGAGTTATTAATACTAATGGGAGTCATATGTACGGTGGGAGGCAAAATGAGCTATTAACCTACATAGCAAGTTGTAGAGTATTGTAAATCCTTCCTGTCTGTGTTGCGATGGCATCCATTTGTGTGACAAGCAGGATGAAGATGAAGTAGTCATGTATCTTTCAGAGCTGAAAGACGGCCAAGAGAGAGAGAACAGGCACAGCAGGGCCTCCGTGGGGATGAAAATCCTGCCCTTCCCCGTCCTGTGGGCTGGAGAGGGCTGGGCAAGGGTTCGCGGAGAAGCACTTGTTAGTCTGAACCTGAACCTGAAAGCAAGGACCGGTTGCGCGAGGGCACAAGGGCAGGGGGATGTAAATCACTGCTTAAATGTGTTCTACTTAGTCGCATTGAATTTCCTCTGGTTTTTTGTGGTTAAATGATCTAATGTAGCGTCATGTGAACTAGGGATAGTTTCCAGTTGCTCTAGGAATACAAGAGTTTCAATGTGCATGTACGTTACTTTTACGATGTGGTTTGTATTCTAATGGCACAGCCTCAAATAGGGAATTCTGCAATACTTTTCATTGGCCCTTATGTTTTGAAATACCTAGAAAGTGATTTCAGAGTAAAGTCCCTTATCAATACAGACTGGAACTAGCTGAAAATGTGCTCTTCGTGCCACTATTTTGAAATGTTTCAGAAGAAAGTTTCAGTGTTCTCCTTCTTTTTTTCCCATGGAGTAAAACCAGCTTTCCAGATTGCTGGGATTTTTCCCTAACTTCTCTGAATTCTGTCTGTTACAGCACACATACACAGCTTTGAGACCATTACCGAGTCCCACTTGCTTGTGGTCACCTAGCCGTCCCATTGACAACATGCTTCAAATCAGTATGAGTGGCTTTTCTGGCAACAGCCTGTTGGGAACTGAGTACTGGATAAAGCCTTCTGTAGCAGAAATCTGTGGGGTAACTTAAATGATCTGAGAAATGGTATTCAGAAGCCATGTTGGGATTCTGGAGTTTGAAATTAATTTTATGAAGAGAAAAATACTCCAATCAGGCATCATGTTTTAGAAGTAGTACTCTCTTTGCTAGTTAGCCCTTGTCTTTTTGTTTTGTTTTGGTTTATATTCACTTCTACATCTTATGTTTCTGTATGTAATGAGTCACAATGGTTAGGGTTCGTTAACAGCATATTCTTAATAACTTGAGATGTGAATTGCCTGGTGCAGCCAGCTGGCTGCATGCGGCTAGCCAGCGAGAGGATGGCGCGCAGCGGTAGTGCGTTACTATCCCAGAGCAACAACAGAGGAGGTCGTCGCAGGCACACACATTTCCTATACCATTAGTACTGTACTTAGTTCCTGATGGGTACATCAGGCTTTGTGCTATCTGCTCCTGTGAGGTAGTACAGTAATAACTCTGGAATTCTGAGAATACATGTTAGGGTAGACATGGAAAAGGGAATATGTGTCTTTGTGTACAGGAGTTGTGTCCAAATGCTCTTTAAGCGATGAAGAAAGCACCTTCCCCAAAGATGTTTGATTAATCTCTTGTGGTTTTTAGAGTACGTGATACTCTGTAGGGACTGGAGGGGAAAGACTGGTTTGACTGTCTACTTTGTACCTTCTGACAATGCAATTTTTCCCTAAAATGCTCTATTTAACTTTTTTCTATGATGAACCATTTCATTCTCAAGCACAAGATAAATGTAAAATCCTGGTAGAGTCCTTCTGTACCTGTGGCAAATGAGTGTCACTGTATTGATCACTTAGTCCAAGAACAATGAGAAATTGAGCTCTGGACTTTGATTAATACACAAGACATCTTTTCTCTTCACTAGATTAGCATAATCATTACAGCCTGGGAATGTGTTTTCACTCAGAGTATCCTTCTGTAGCGGTCAAGGAATTAATTACACAAAGTAAAGAGACTGTTCTTTGCTAAGAATTTTGTAAGTTTGGTTGTTAAATGAACTCTCTCCTACTGAGTCTTCACTAAAGCTTGGCCAAATGGCAGGAGTAAATGTATGTGTTGGTCCTCTCATCTCTGAAGAATGGTAGATGATGATTTTTCTCATTCAGATATGGATTTCAACTGATTAATGTGGAGGGGACATGAGCAGGGCAGAAGAAAACAATCAGACTCTGTCCTGGGTTGTGAGCCCATGGCTGTGCAAATTTGCTTCTGTGTCTGTTGAAATTTTGCCACGGACTTCAATTGCAGCAAGACTAAGCTTTACCAAACTTGGATCCAAGCTTGGACTTGGATCCAAGCAAGTAGCAAATTGCAAATGTAACCTGATGGGACAAAAGACATTACAGGGGCATTAGGACAAGAGGAAATGGGCTCAAGTTGTACCAGGGGAGGTTTAAATTGGATGTTAAGAAAAAGCTATCCACTGAAGAGGTTGTGAAGCATTGTAACAGGCTGCTCAGAGAGTCACCATCGCTGGAGGTATTTAAAAGACATATAGACGTGGCACTTTGGGACATGGTTTAGTGGTGAACTTGGCAGTGCTAGGTTTATGGTGGGACTTGATGATCTTTCAGGTCTTTTCCTGCCTAAATGGTTCTGTGATCAGAATCATGAAATCATAGAATCATAGAGTGTTAAGGGTTGGATGGGACCTTTGGAGATCATCTAGTCCAATCCACCTGCCAGAGCAGGTCCACCTACAGCAGGTTGCACAGGATGGCATCCAGGAGGGCTTGGAATGTCTCTAGTGTCAGAGACTCCACCACCTCTCTGGGCAGCCTGTGCCAGTGCTCTGCCACCCTCAAAGTAAAGAAGTTCCTCCTCATGTTCAGATGGAAGTTCCTATATTCAAGAATAACCATCAGAGATAGTCTACAGCAAAAATGGTGACCTGACTGTTGCTGATGGGTTTTGACCTTCTTCAGAACTTAGTCTTCACTTCGTATTGGCCAGAGCATTACATAATTTATGCAGAATTTAATGTTACTCAATCTCACCAAAAGAAATACAGTACTAATGACAAGGTCTGTCTCTGGGAAGAAAGTTTTGCTTAAAAAGCTCAAGAGAACATGGATCCTCGCTGTACACTGAAAGGAGTATACCCGAGGAAAAAGAGCCATATAAAGTCTATATTTGTTTAATGAAATTCTGCCTTTAAGTTTTCCCACCATGTTACGTGCTCTTTCATACCTAGTCACTTCACCCTATGCAGGTGTGTCTGGGTGAAGGTACACTGAAGGAAAGGGGAAGGAGGGAGAGGATAAGCGTGGCCGGGGTGCGAAGGTTATTTTTGGTTTTGAAAATAACTTCAATAGATATAGCTTGCTTCATGACAGCTGTGCTATCCTCGCTTCATTTCAAATTTAAACTTGAATTTCCCTGACATGGCCTTGCCCATTTATATCTCTTTAGGGAAAGGAAATAACTTCAGTCTTGTGTTTGCTTTCCAGTGTTTCACAAATCTTTATTGTAGGAAGAAAAATTGCACAGACAAGAGGTGTCTGACATCCTGTTGAACGATACCAGCGGCAGTCGGGGGCTACTCAGCATAAGGAGAGATGGCATCGTCTCTCCGTGTATGATTACCTGTGGAAAGAAATATTGGGGAGTTTATTGGATGGTAGTTAGAGGTTCAGTATTCCATATCTGCTAAGTCTGCTGCACTGGAAGGATTCTGATGAGTGAGTGAAGGTGTCCTGCAACTTTACTGAGAATGAAGGAAATTTTCTAGTTGCCTTTTGCTCCTGATGCATGAATCCGGGACACATCCCAAACATAATGGTGTAAGCCACCTTCCCATTTTTTAATACAACAAAAAGAGCCTGAGGAGGACTGTGTTGAGGCATAGCTAGGGTATCATGTAAGATATACAGAGAACAGCTATGAGTTTGCACAGTGACATTCTTGTACAAATATTTCCCAAATACAAATAACAGCATTAAGAGAGACGAAACCAAGGATGAACAAGAGCATGTGTTTTAGTTCATGGCTCTGTGAGGTAAGGAACACAGCTAGTCATGGCCACTCACCCTTTCCTGGAGTCCTCATTGCCATTTGCAAGGAAAGAGGATTGACTTTGTGCCCTGTGCAAAACCTTGGAGGTATAAAGCTTTTAAAAATCATGTCATCAAAAATCAGTAAGTTGGAAAGTACATTTGTTAAGAGAGGGAGGAATAATTATATATTTTGCATTTGTAGGCCTTGAAACATTGGGGAATGGTAGCGTTGGCAGACTTTAGGGCTTGCACAGTGTTTTAGAGAACCCTATGATCCTTTGTGTTCTTCCATCCTCATCTGCCTTAACATATCACTCATGCAACTATTTTCACTGCAGTGGAGATGTGTGGTTATTAATGTACATGCTCTAAACCTGTGTGAGCAGAAGCTTTCGTTTGCGTAGTCTGTCTTTAGGGCACAACTCATTTCACTTAGAATAAATTATCATACATTTATCATTATTTAACAAGTTATTAACATTAATATAAACAAATACGTGGCACATTTCTTCATGAAGATTACCTTTTAATCGTGTAGAGGATGTGGCAAACACTTTTATGTACGTTGTTCTTAATAGCTGTGTTCTCTGTTTCCACATACGTGTATTTAAATGCGGAGAAAGTTGCCAGGGATTCTTTTCTGGTATCTCCAGATCTGTTAGGAAGAGAGTTATGAGGCAAAAAACCCCACCCCAAAACAAATAAGAAATTCATAATATGTTAGAAGATGATAGTCCTTTCACTGATCTATGTGGAGTACTTCAGCCTTCACTGTTATTGCTAGGTATGGGGGTTTTTGTTGGATTTGTGGTACATTGAAGCTACAAATAGAGGCATGATCGCGGCATAGGTAGATAGAGCTGAACTGTCTTTCATCTACCTGATTTGGGAACCAATAGCTGGGATACTTCAGCCATTGGAAAGCTGCTACAGAATATGCTGAAGCCATTAGTTTATTAATTTACTGCTTCTGGAGTATTAATGAGATCGAGACAGCACAGCTCTAAATCACATCTCTCTCATATTTGTCGTTCCTTTTGTTTCCCTGTGAGACTGTGGAGAATGTCTCCCTCCCACCATTCATTGTACTTCCAGTTTGCGAAGATTTTTCTCCAGATTTTTCTTCCTTAAATTACCCCTCAAGAAGGGTGGTTGATCTGGATGTTTTTCCTCTTTGCAACATTATTTGGGTTGTGGAATCTCTGCAGAGCAGACTCAGGTCCTCTCTACAGTCTGTCCATCTGTGTATCATGCATATTTCCTTCTTAAACAGAAAATCCCATCTAACAGCTGTGATCATTCATGCGTGAGCACAGCATTTCTTCCCGTTTTACCAAAGGCTATCATGAATACCCTGCTCTCAAAGCCTAGAAAATGTTGTCCAGTAATACTGATAGGTAAGTTTAAAAGTATGGTTACATTCTGCATGTGAAGTATTGCTACGGTAGAATAATCAGTATCATGGTATTTGGGGCTTTTGAGAAGTTAGGGATTTAGCTGTGAATCCCACTTTCATTTATTAAGAAAACTTCACATTTCTGTGGAAACCCTGAACGTATTTGAGTCTTTAAGGTTTATATCTAAAGACAAATAAAAAGGAATCCTTAATATTTCTGTGCAAGTTATTGCAATTCCCTCTTCCTGAGACAGGAGAAAAACAGACTGAGACTGCAGTTATGAGATGTATTAACTCTTAAGCCTGTAAGTGCAGACCGAAACATTAAAGCTGCAACTGCTTTGTTTGTGTTTGGGGTTTTTTTTCTTTGATATTTTGAGTGGAAGGAAAAATTCTATGTTGTGAGTTTGACTCCTTATTACTTATGTTTCTGCAAAGTTTGTTGGAACAACAATATTTATTATAGTGCCTTCAGCATCCTCAAATAAATGGTGTTGCAAGAATGCAAAGTCAGATTACACTGTTTGGTTATTGACTTTATTTCTGGCCTGTGTAGACAAGAAACACTGTGAAAGACATCTGCAAACTTGAAATTACAGACAGTACAGCTATTTACTCCAAGTATATATTTTCTTCTCAGGCTCACTTAATAGAGTTCCCCAGTTTTTGTAGAATGCTCCACTGCTGGTAAAGTCAAAAAAATCTCTGTACCCGTGCTGGGGACTTGACCCTAATATCTTACCTTCTGCTGCTTCCCTGAACGGGATCTTTATCTGCATTTAGATCATTCTCCTGTCTCTGATGCACCTAAGAATAAAAGCTGCACAACACCCAAATAAGCTATGGGACAATCACGTCTTTTATCCAGGCCTTGCATAAATATGGATATCTCCTTCTCTCCTTCCACAAATTTTCAGTGAGAGGCCAGTCTGTCTCTAAAAAAATAAGCAATGTAATACCTAAGTACCATTGTATAGATCCATTTTACGTGGTTTACAAGTGTAGTGTGCTTCGGTTGCTCAGCTTCACTCCCTGAAGCTTTCACTTCAGGCTCATTTCTTAATTCCAGTCATATTTTTCAGCCATTCTAACAATGCAAAAGCATATTATGACAAAATCAGGGGAAAAGAAAAAAATCTCTTTGCACCTCTTTCTTCCGAGGTTATGAAAGAATGATAAGACCAGAGTCTTCGTCTAACTTCAGCTCCAATTTCTCCCTCCTGATAAAAGAACTGCTGAGCCAGAGCTAAAGCATGGCTGGTTAGAGAAGAGCTGTACAACATTTTTGCAATGAACATATTTAGCTTTTGAGTACTTTTGTGTGAAAGGACATCCTTCTCCATAGTGAGGCATAGTTGGAGAAGTGACCTCTAAGATGGAAAAGCTCTTCCAGTGCCTGCCATGTTTTTTCTTACTTAATCTAAAGCACTGAGGCAAATTACCTGGTCTCCTTCAATGTGTGTTATTATAATACCTAGTTACTATGGAGTAAACCTCACCACAAATCTACATTCTCCTTTGCAAGATTATAAGGCTGAGTCAAAAATTGCAGTATTGAAGAAGTATATAGAAGTCCAACACAAATGTTAATAGCGCCGTTTGTTTCCTTTGATGTATATCTCTGAATACTGCAAAACTGCTTTTTTTTCTTTTTGCCTTTTTTTTTTTTTAATATGTGTGAACAGTTAGAAATTATCCAACATACTTAACAGCAGTATGATTAGCTTTTTGGAAGAAAATAGGGGAGACATAAGTCCATTGTATTAACTTTGTTTTAAAATGTTTCCTTCAGTCGTCAAGACCGAGTGCTTGAATATCCACCCACGTGATGCTAGAGGTTATGAAGGGGAAAAGTAGAAACGCAGAATCTTGCTTGTATGAACTAATTTGCTTGTATGAAGGAAGGTGTGAAGTTGTGCTTGGAAAGAGGGTGGGGAAAGTATTTTAATTCCTCTCTGTTTCTCACTATCCAAATCTAGTTTAGCTGCCAATGAATTACATTACTTTCCCACAAGTCAGGTCTGTTTTGCCAGTGACAGAAACGAGTAAGTGACCTCCCTGTCTTTATCTCAATCCACGAGTTTTTCATCTTAATTTCTCCCTCATCCTGTTGAGGAGGGGAAGTGAGTGAGTGGCTGGGTGGGCGTCTGGCCGTGGCCAACCCACCACAGTCCTGCTCACATATTTTTGTATATATTTTGGGGGTAACTATTGTCCCCAAAGTTGAGAGTAGTGTGGGGTTTCATCTTCACCAAAGCATTTATTTAAGTTAAGGTCTTGAACTACTTTTCTAGCATATTTGCTCTTGAGTCAACCCACTGCAATTCCAGTAAAATAGCAGGACCTTTCTGCAATGGAATGTTGTATCTCAGCTTCTGCTCTGCTGGGTAAATAATTATTATTATTATTAGCAATATGTATATAATACTGTTAATTTATGCTGTGCTTTGTAAACATAGATAGGGCATGTTTTCTAACATGAGGAAGTTGCAGTTGAAATGAAAAACACACAATTACAAATGACTGTGATAGGGTATAGGAGTATTAACAAAAAGAAATGGGAGATTTTGAGGAGGAACTGGAAGAAGAGTGGGAGTTCTGGCTAGCAGTCTGTCATCCCGGATTTCTGTGTGGGATCTGAACAGCAGAATTGGCCCTCTCCATTCTCAGCATGTCTGGAAATTTACAGAAGAATTTTTTGGAGGAAAATTATGAAGAAATTATGGGAGTGCAAAAGGGCTATGGTGCATAGGAGTATTACAGACAAACAGGCTAATTTGTTCTCCTTTAACTGATTGCTTAATGTTTAATTTCAGCCTGTGCAAATAATTGCCATGGGGTTGGAGAAAAGCACTTCAGTTATTTACTTTGTGGTGGTGTTACCTATGTGAATATACATGCAAGAGTCATTTTGCAACATGTTTTTGCTCATACTTTTTGGTGACCATGCCTTGGGTTTCCAGAATTTTTTCATTTAATTTATCACTAACCCTGTTGCAACTTCAGCTCTTTAAGTGCTATAAATAACTGCAAAAAATATCTTCCTTTATAGAGGGGGAGAAGAAAAGGTTCTTTTCACTTACATGCATATTTTTCGTTCATTTTTTCTTATGTCTTGCTACTCTGGATTTCTGGAGCACGCCCTCTATGAATACTGTTTACTATCATGTCTGTGCTGAGGCTGAAATTACTGTTTTTTTTTTTTTTTTTTTTTTTTTTTTATAGCTTTGTCTACAGCAGGTCCTCCACACAGATGAAGCTAATTTCATTGTGTCTTGCTGTGGACTCTCTCAAACAGTATACTGAAATTTAAAGACACAAATGTGACATATATTAGAGGTGTAAAATATCCAGCCATGAACAGGAAATGGGAAATCTGTTATGAAAAAGAGGTACTAAAGATTTTTAAAATGTAACCTATGGCCAGGAAGTGAAAGCTAATATAAAAAAACTTTTCCAGACACCTCTGTGGAAAACCTTTCCATCATCTAGGTTTACCTCCAGGAAAGGATTGATGGTCACAGAAGAGTTTCTTTGGAAACAGTCTCAGTGTCATACAAGTCCAGTAAGATTTGATGCTTATACTGGCCAGAGATCTAGTCTAAACCACAGGAATTGCCTCACTCTATACCTGATTTTATGACAGTTGCCTGCTTTGCCTTTTGATCTTAAAACTGGATCTAATACTTCATTGTTTCAAAGAGCTAACCAGTACTGCAAAATTCTTTTAAATGCTTAATGTTACATATTGTAACTGTGCAAAGGTTAGGCACTGTTTTACCATGTCATTTTTATGTTCTTTACTCCATCGGCTTGCTCAAGCCATTGAGATTTCTTGTTAATAATCCTGGGTCAGATGAAGTATGGAAGAAACACTGAATGTGATCCTTAAAATTCAGTTCTTCAACAATTTTATTGGCAAATTGACTTTCCAGAGGCTTGGGACCACTTTCAAAGGCTTGGGACTCCCACATTTTCCATACCTGAAGCAGTAATTTTCTTTCTAGTGTATATTAACAACCACAGAGTAGCTTCTTTAGTCTTTGCTAGGTGATAAAATGACTTGGACGTTTTAATAACATCTGGAAAATTGTTTTCATTTTCCTTTTTATGTGATTAATAATGGTCTAGATAGACATGTAGATATAGTGTCTCTACTTACTAGGTGGTTTCATGCATATATAATGTAATATGGAGGTAGGATGGATATAGAAAATAATATGCAATCAGTATAATGGGTTATAGTCAAAAAGTCTAATCTGAGGACTTAAAAAACTTTAAATGAAAAATTCTGGGTTTGGAATATGAAATCAGTTTTGAATTTTACAGCTTCAGTTAATCACTATTGAAAATTGATGCCCAAGCCAAAAGAGCCAAATTCTTTGAATGGAATCTTTTGCTGACTTTTCCTAGAGTGTTTTGCCTCATCCAGCCGGTGAATTGTCTGTACGCCCTTTGTTGACAGAAAGTATGATTCTCACTCGGGGCAGGGTGCATTACAGAACTACAAACTGCTCTTGTCTTTAGATTGGCTTTCTGTTTCAAATCGATTTTGCCCGTGGCACCACATTATAGGAGATTAAGAATTATTCAGGATATTTCCAAGGATGCAGTCATCAAATCCTAGCGCTAATAAACGGGGCATGTGCGTATTAAACTGAATGGGGAGTTTATTAAGTTAATTACTTAAAACTCCATGAAGTGCATTGGAAAGAACTAGTGGAGTCATTCAGAAGGAGCAGGAGTAGCTAAAAAGGAGATTCCTTTAAAAGGATCATAAAAGCTACCTTTGGTTGTCTTTTTCTCAAGGAACTGGAACAGATGAGACTTAGACAATTCTGAGATGAATGAAGTAAGATATTTTGCATCATGAACCATAACCGCCAATACAAAACGACAGTGTTACTGCCAACTTCATGCTTTTCCTGGCTTTTGACAACCATAATTTAGAGACTGCAGTTGTGTGGTTTGCATAATGTGCTATATAATTGTATTGTAGATTAGGTGATACTAGCTAGAATTGGTAATAAAGAAGTTCAATTTCATATACTATATAGCTGTTACCTTGAATTCCATATTGTTTTCATTCCAAACATAAGAGGCATTTGATGTGTTCCCAACTGCACATAGTTTTAAAAATATTATCATCAATAATAATAATGATATTTACTTTTGCAGATCACAGTAAATCAGTTTGTGTTAGATCATTTAAAGTTTTGTGGGGTTTTGTATTTTTTTTAAACCCTATTTGGATGAAGTTTAACATTTCTAAGGGAAAAAAACCTTAACATTCTTAAGAAAACCTGTGAAAAGCTATTTTAGCCTCATCCTTTAGGTTTAGGAATTTCACAGTTAGATTCCCTTAGGAGTCTTGCAAATAATTCAGTATTCTTTATGTATTTGGACTCGAGTGATGTTTAAGTCTGAGTGACTTGCTGTCATAGGAGCTCATGTCCATCTGACCCATGGAAAGTGTCTGTGGTTTTCAGAAGGAAGGAAGTTGAGGAGGTGAACACCTCCCTGTGTCGCGTGACTGTGCTACAGAACGTGTAAGTGATTGATTAGAAAATGGTAAGACAGAAAGATCTCTAATAGAGTCTAATGAAAGCCTAAACTTGCAACTTTAATTCTCTTTCTGCTTCATTTGAATTACAACTTTGTTCTAAGATACCTGGAGATGCTGGCCTGAATGAGCAACAAATTGCTCCCTTCCTGAAATCCTGGATGCACTGCTGAAACCAGGTACTTGAAGCAGAGCAATGTCTTAAGTAAACTGTATTTTTGCAGTTCTGCAGTACCCGAGAAAATTGCCTGCTCTCAACTTGATGTGGTTACTTCTACTGGATTGTATCTAAACTTGATTAAGATTTTTATGACTTTGTTGGGTTTTTTTAAAGGGCCTTCATTAGAAACACAAAGCTTCCGTTTTCCAGTTGGTGATTTCACAGCTGTAGCTTGGAGAAAACCTGGTATAGGAGAATGAGTGTAAGTCCTTTGAGACACGAGGCTTGGGTGTACAGTGGGTCACTGACTGCTTGCTTGACCAAGGGGAACTGAATTTTTTGCTCAGTCAGGTCACTAGTGGAAATTCTATTTGCCTAAATATCCATCAGCAGAGCTGTGAAGTTGTATTTATTCAAGTTTGTGTAGTACTGAATACTTTTATACAACAGGCAGTTTGATTTATTGACTGTACAGATTTGTCTTGAGATTTGCCTTGCAAAACTAGTACAATAGATTTTCCTTATAGCCCCATTTCAGCATGAAATTTTTTTTGGTGGTAGTAATGGAATTAGGACTGATTTGAACTTCTGGATTTGGACGTTTTGATTCATTCTTGCTCCCACCCTTGCTCCTGTTTTTCATAATGGCAACAGAATCTGTTCCACTTAATAGGATTTTTCTTATTGCATGACTTAAACTTATTTGTATAATAGTGGCTGATGGTCTCCCACTAGATCAGAGGTAGTTCAGCAAGGAGTTTTCGGATGCTCTCCCTCCCACTTTCTCCCTGATGCCTGCATCTCATTTTGCTCTTTTTCTTTGTGGTAGCTTTTTTTCATAATTCTTTATCATACTGCACCATAGTGGTAAAAATGGGGATCTCTGCTTCCATGTGGACAACAAGAACAGCTCACAAAATGCTCCTTTGCTAGCCCGTGAGCGATCGTTTTCCAGTGCTAGTCTGTAAGGACAGCATTACTAATATTCCTTGAGTCTTTATTAATCACAGGTCTGCCAAATCCAAGATTTAAAATACAACTTGGTAATATCAATGCTTTATTTTTATTCTTAACTGTGTTCCAAAGGCCAGGCGGAGGAGTTCAAACTGCCTACTTCACAGCATGCAGTTTTCCAGTATTTATTTAGTGCAAAGCTGCAGACCGTTCAAAGTAATCCCAGTGCAATATCAACTCGCAAACAATTTTCTAAAGCATCTTTAATGTACAGTGTTACTGTACCCAGAGGTGTAGGAGAGCAGTATTAATGCAGGCATGATAGTTCTGAGTGTTCATATGAGTCCTCAAGGAATAATAAACAGCTTGAAATAACAACCAACAAATTCTCCAGATGCTTTTTATCCATGTGTCGGCAACTGTGTTGATTCCAGATCAATGCAGGGTATTAAGACATTTATATGATTGAGCTAAAAATCTGCCAGGTTGTACAAGCATCAGGCTTGTAAAAAATAGGAGAGCGGAGTAAAGCCAGCTGTATTCTATTCATAAACGGCAGGAATGGAATTTCTTCATAACATAGCAGATAGTGTCAGTGGGAAGATTTTGCTTTTAATTTAGGATGCGTACTGGGAGAGTTGAGGTATATGTAAGTCACCTGATTACCTGACCCCAATGTTTGAATATTTTGCTGGTATAAACCCAGACTCCTGGCAGTAAGGCACAATTCGTTCCTTAGACAACGGAAACACAAAGCCTTTATTTCAGATGCAATCCCAACGGAGCCCGGAGTATGCCTGTCATAGTGATTGCTGGGTTTGCCTCTCTTATTCCTGGACCAGCATCGCTGTGCGATTCTTATTGATGCCACGGTTTGGCACCATGGATCTTCTCCGTAAAGCACTGAATATATAGAGTACTTCTGTGATAATCAGTTGTTGTCTTGGCTTGTATCATGGCACAAAATCTAGACAAAGAAGCTGATCGGAAGATGACGAAGCCCTTTGGAGCCCTTTTTAATTGGCTGCATGGAGATTTGGATCAGACTCTGTTTTTTGATTGCGTGTGTCAAAACCACACACGGTTGCATAAAATTGAGTTTCATCTCTCTTTTCCTTGAAATCCTTTGATAGTATGAAATTCCCATAGCATAGCAGGCCCAGAGAAAATACTGACACAAACTCCTGGGAAGGGAAATTACTGGTTTCTGTTCAGCCCTTGTAGCCACACACTTTTAATACAAGAAACATTATACAGAAAGCTTGAAGCAACAACATTTTTCAGAATGCTGCCATCCTGACTTGTGTCAACAAGAAAACCGTGATGTTAATCATCTTCCTTTGTGGCATGTTTATGTGGCAATCCAGCAGTATGCAGTCTCAATTTAAAAAAACGAAAGTAATAAAAATGTGATGCAGGAAAGTATCCATGTAGGAATAGGGTCTAAAGTGTAAACAAACATCTACCAGGCTAAGGTTTTAGCATTTAGTAGTATTTTTAAAAATACAAAATATTTTCAAGGCTCTATTTCTTGACATGGCTTAATTCCTCCTAGGGGTGTAGCGTGGCAGGGCCTTGGAGAAGAGAGTGAGTAGGGGAGCTACTCCTTAGCACCAGTCAGTTGGAGGTGCTCAGCATCCCTTATCCTCTCGTGTTAACTGCTCCTGAAAATCTACCCAGAAGCGCTGCAGACCTTCTGTGTGGCAAGCGTTTTCGTGGAGTTTTGAAATGTTTTCAAATACAGACTGCGTTTTCCTGAAACTCTGTCTGTAGCTGTGGGTGATCAGAAGCTGAAAATCTTGTCTCGATGCCTTTGTTGGAAAATGGCTCCTGGTACCTCTTGTGCAAAACATGGTGAAAAGTGTGGGGGGTGTGTGTTTTGTCTTGTTTTGTTTTGTTTTTTACTTACAGAACCTTCCATTGTTTATTCTTAAGTCTTTAAATGCATTTCAGAATATTCTGGTTACTCACAAAACTGCTCTCAGGTGTTTGAATTTCATGCATTTTACTTGATGTAACATTTTGTGTGAAAGCGCATTATTTGTCAGTTGTCATCTCCTGTTCTTTTTAAAGTTTGTCAGCAAGTTAGGAGATCTAAAAGTATTTCTTTGATTTTGTTGACCTAATTTAAATTTTAATTGCTTTTCCAGTTGAAATCCAAATGAGGTAATGTTCATCAAATAGAGAGAGAAAACAAGCAAAAGAACAGAGACTACTTTTCTCACTTTTATGCCCGATTCCTGATCAGTAGAAAATATTTTTAAAAGCAGATATTAGCTTTTTCAGAACTCCCAGGCTTTTATGTAAACTTCTTCACAGGAACGCGTTACACAGTTTTAGCTGGGTACTGCACAAAGAAAAGCTTTCAAAATATCACCACTTTTACCTTTTGGGGCTTATTTCTGCAGCCTTATTTCTGTGACAAACTGACTCACATGACTAATCCCACTGGCTTAGATTGAATACTGTCAGGAAGAATAACTGTTTGAGTAAACTAGAGATTATTTTTTCCCCTTATTTTGAAAACTGAGGTGTTAGTACTCTTCCCTCTTAAATATCTTTCCAGTGCCCCTTGCACCGTTCAAGTTAACACAGCACTATATAAAATTCATTACAACTCAATTATAAGGCTCATTAGGTAGATGCTGGCATTTTGGTTATCTTACAAGGTTGTGAAACATACTCATTTATTATCCATGGTATTGTGAAAGGCAGAATGGTACAGTGAAACCAAACATAACATAAAAGATGGTTCACAGCATAAACCCATGGATCTTTGCCAAGAGGATGTTTTATGTCACCTGCTTTGAAATCTCCCTGTGCTGTGTTTGTGGCTGAAACACAATGGGAGAGCTGTACTTTGGAGGCGATAATGAAGTCAGAGCACCTTTGACAGATTGCCACTGCACGCTGGCTTACGGTGGGTTTTCTCCTTTTCATCTCTTGAATTTTTCCAGCATGTAGAAAGTATATTTATCTACCTGTATGCCTTTATATGCTCAGGCTCTTGTTTTCTTTGTTAATTAGCCCTGGTTTCCACAATAGAGTGCTAGCAACAGCAGAATCTGTGACAGGGACTCAAACTTCCTAAGCGCCCTACACAGCTAACAGAGTAATTTGTCCTGTTTCGAGCAGTCAGAGTGAGAATCCCCACGCAGGGTGGCATTTACCAACGTTCAGGAGCTTCTTCACGTAGCGGGTCATTAAAGCAAGCTGCAGCTGATCATTTTCATGACCGAATCTAGTGTTGTCGGGGTGCTTCCAAGTACAAGGTTTAGAAACGGTGGTTTAGCTTTTGCGTTTAACTACTCTTTTCTAAAACTGGGGGTTTCTCTTGGTTCAGTGATCATTGTGCTTGTAAATGTTTGGTGTACTACCAATACGTGCAGATTAGTGCAGCTTACATACACCATGACTTATCCTAAGGTGCCTATTTCATTGCAGTGTCCCTTTATTACTAACTTACACAGAGACAGAAGAAACCTCAGCTAGAGGTTTTTCCTCATTTGTTGTTTCTTGGGACATTTCTGTTAGGACCTCCATGTCCCGCCTTTAATTTTTTTTCTCAGGTATCTTTAGGTTACTATCTCCTTTATACATCTGAACAGGACCCCCCAGTATCTGGTTATGTCATCCAGTTCAGACTGAGCTTCTGTGAACCTGGCCAGCCAGCTGGTTTCAATAGTTGTATACCCGTGAAGTTATGGAGATCGGTGTGTACCAGGAAAGGAAGTCAAGCATGCAAATAATAGGTCTCCAACTTAAATAGAAATAAACTTGTATCTCCGTGCAGTGATTCCTGCTATAAAGATATGTTTCTACTGTCTTTGCTGGTTATGTGATGTCAAGACTTTGTTGTACATAGTGCATTTCATTTTAAATATTTTGCTTCACTCTTTCCTGGTGAGCTCTTCTTGTTCTGGTCATCTGAGTAAGGACCCCAAATCTGCACAATCCCATTGCTCACAATGTTTCCGTCGTGTTCCAGGTTTCACTCCTTGGTGAAGTAAATGAAGCCAACATTTCAGTTTTGGCCTTAATTCTACCATTTCCCTTTAATCCAATGAAATTCAGACACCTTATGTTTTGCTACTATTTTTTTTGCTGCTATTTGCTACCTTGCGTTGTCTCAACATTATGAAGTCACAACTCATTTAGGTTGAAAGCTGGAGAGGGACTTTTCACAAGGGCATGTAGTGATAGGGTTGAGGGGTGAGGATGTCAAACTGAAAGAACGGAGATTCAGGTTAAACCTCAGGAAGAAATTTTTCAGTATGAGGATGGTGAGACACTGGAACCAGTTGCCCAGGGAAGCTGTGGGTGCCCCATCCCTGGAGGTGTTCAAGACCAGGTTGGATGAGGCTTTGAGCAACCTGGTTTAGTGGGAGGTGTCCCTGCCCATGGCAGGGGGTTTGGAATGATCTTTAAGGTTCCTTCCAACCTAAACCATTCTGTGATTCCTTTACACAGAGATTGTGTCTTGATTTGCTGCACTGGTTGCATATTGATGGGTCTTCCTGCCGTGAAATAACAGACCAAAAGTAACAGCTTGGAAGTGTTTGGAAACAGAGACATACCCAACGGTGAGTGAAGGCCTCCTGAGAAATGTGTCAGAGAGCTCTGACTCATGCTCCTATTCCGCAGGTGAAACCTGTTGCCAAGCTTGACACGGGGATTTTTACGTTGATTGGCCGTGACGTGTAGGCTCTTGGGGTAAAGAGAGAACTGGCATCAGTCTAGCACACTTTATCCCCATGTGCAAAGTCGAAAGGTTCTTAATGCGCAAAAGAGAGGAAAATACCACTGAACTGCGAAGAAATCAGAATAGACTGGTATCTTACTTCTCAAGTGGCCTGGCTGACATCCATTGAACTACTCACAAAGTAGGGACTTTGCGAGTTCCCTGCTTTGTGAGTGTGGTGGTCACAATGTGATTCCAATTACGAGCTGCTTTTCCAGCCTGAGGCAAAAAGCGTGCTTACTTCTTAGCAAACCGACAGGCAGGTATTCCCAGGAGTGTATTGACCATGTTTTACTCATTCCCCTGCCATCCTGTCAAAGCCAGATGAAAAGCGTTGTGTTTGTTCTTTACTCCCCTCCTCAGTGGCCAAGGTAATGAATCTTCCGTAGTCTGTCAATGTCTGTGTCCTCTCCATTACTCAGAGACACTAAGCAAGATAAATGGTGCTGTGTAATGGCTGGGTGAGAATTCCAGTCATGATTTGTCTAAATGGGCAGGGCAGCTCCTGGAGTTACGCACTATCATCTGCGGATCCTGTTTCAGCTGGACTTTGAACTGAGCTTTTGATGTTTAAACTGGAGCTCTACTCCCACAAATCTCAGATTAAGTGAAGTCTTTTATAATGTCTTTTCTTGCATGGTCATTTCTTGTGCTTTCTATTTGAGAAGATAATGGACACTGTAAATTCTCCCGTAAGAGCACCTGTGTCAGTGAGAAACTGTGCCCCAGAAAATTAAATTCTTCTGCTGTATTAAGTGTTCAGATTTCAAGCTACAGAAACCTACTGAGTAAAAGCTACTCGGTGCATAGTTTCTTTATTAACAAACTGCTGTATATACTAAATTATATTGTGTGGCTGCCTCCTGTTTAGATAAGCACATAATTGAGATGTGCTGAATCTCCTCTTTTCACAGACAGTAATTCAAGTCAGGTGTTAAACTGCAGCTTCATATGAATGGGAGTAGTTACCAGTTAATGCTCACACCTTGATCAGGAAAGGTGTTTTTTCTCATCTCATCTCATCTCACAAAAAAAAAAACCACTGTCAAGAAAGGTCAAAATTCCAACAGCCCTTCTGAAATTTCTTGCAGAATTGAGCAATATAAAGCCTTCACAGGAATATTAAAATAATATAAGGAGGACATCTATTATTCTTTCACCTAATTGTGATACATTTACCTTCTTTACTTCTTTTCATTACAATTTTACTTAGAGACAGAAATGTGTGCTGTGCATTAGTAAGGGCTGTTCTGCTCTTGATAGGATCATTACCGTGCCTGTATTTTGTAAGCACTATGGTATATTTTTGAGTAGGATATATCTGACCTTTAGGTATGAGGGCTGTAAATGGAAATTTACTATGCACTTACTTTTTCCATTAGTATAAAGTTTGTGTTGGGGTATAGGAATACATAGCTTGATTTTTATTGTATTTTCATTTAACGTTATTTATAGAAATACTGTTTGGCTTTATTATTGGCATGAAAACGTGCTAGTTCAACAGATTGTTGCCACATTGTCCTGAAGGAAACATTTTTTAAAGGGCACCTTCTGTCCCTGGTCAGCACTACATGCTACTAACACCTGCACACTGGACGTGGGTCAGAGACCAAACCTTCATACAGGCTAACCAGCAGAGGATAACAACTTTACTTAAACTTAATCTCACCATAGTACAATGACGAGCTAATTGATCTGCACTATAAAGGACTGAAAATCATTAAGTACTTGAAGCGATGATGTGAATTGGGCTGTATTTTGGTCAAGAGATGCTATGCATGAGACAAAGCCCCTATGATTTGTAGCTTTGATTAGATTTTTTTTGGTCTTCAGACAGTGTTTTGTTTTCTTTTCACTGACAACTTATGAATGCAGAATACTAACGGAGAGAGGCCATCCTAGCGAAGGCTGAAGGAAAGAGGTGTTGTTTGTTTCTGGATCTTGACTGTGTTTGGCCATAGTCTTAGGTTTGAGATGAAAAAAAATTGTAGATTTGGTTTGATTGAGATGAAATTTCTTACGTTCTCTTGAGCTGCAAAGATCCAACATGTGGGCAACCCTAGAAAAATTCCACTGTTTGGAGCTGCACTTAAATCTGAACATGAATTATAAAAATAGCTTAAGATGTGGAGAAATAGACTCTGAGTAAGACCAGGGAGCACTGTCAGCTCTAACATTCTGCTTGTCTGATTTTGATCTTCCTTTATGCCAAGTAAGTCTTACTGAGTTAGAGGATTCGCTCTTGGCTTCCTTGGAATAAATTTAACCACAGCCAAGCTGCATGGCACTGAATGGCACTGAAATCTCTTCTCACTAAAGTCAGAGGCAGGACATGTAGCTTCAAAAGCTGTATAATAAAAGGAGTTGTATTTTGCTTTACTTTTAACAGTCTATACTAACAAAAAGTCTTCAAAAAGGGCAAGAAGGAGGATCCAGGAAACTACAGGCCAGTCAGCCTCACCTCCGTTCCTGGAAAGATGATGGAACAGCTCATTCTGGGCATCATCTCCAAGCATCTGGAGGAAAAGAAGGTTATCAGAGGTAGTCAACATGGATTCACCAGGGGGAAGTCATGTCTGACTAATCTGATAGCCTTCTACGATGGCATGGCTGGATGGATGGATGAGGGGAGGGCAGTGGATGTTGTCTACCTTGGCTTCAGCAAGGCTTTTGACACCGTCTCCCACAGCATCCTCATAGGTAAGCTTAGGAAATGTGGGTTGGATGAATGGACAGTGGGGTGGATTGAAAACTGGCTGGCAGAGGGTTGTGATCAGTGGAGCAGAGTCTAGTTGGAGGCCTGTGACTAGTGGTGTTCCTCAGGGATCAGTGCTGGGTCCAGTCCTGTTCCATGTATTCACGAATGACCTGGATGAAGGGATGGAGTGTCCCATCAGCCAGTTTGCTGATGACATGGAACTGGGAGGGGTGGCTGACACACCAGAAGACTGAGGGGGGATCTCATCAATGTTTACAAGTATTTAAAGGGAGGGTGCCAAGAGGAGGATGCCAGGCTTTTTTCAGCGGTGCCCAGTGACAGGACAAGAGGGAACGGGCACAAACTTTAATATAGGAAGTTCCAATCTGAATATGAGGAGGAACTTCTTCACTCTGAGGGTGGCAGAGCACTGGCACAGGCTGCCCAGAGAGGTGGTGGAGTCTCCGACTCTGGAGACATTCCCAACCCGCCTGGACGCCATCCTGTGCCACCTGCTGTAGGTGGACCTGCTCTGGCAGGGGGCTGGACCAGATGATCTCCAGAGGTCCTTTCCAACCCGTAACATTCTACGATTCTATGAAAAAGCAGACTGCTCTTCATGTAGATAAGACAGCATAATAGCAACAGGTTGGGATTTCTTCTCCTATGCAAAACTATAGTTTGGATAGTGATTTAATTCTATTACTTAGCACATTTATGATGGGAGTGTTTGTATGCATATATGTACATACACACCCCAGGAACTGATGCTCCGCAAATTGACAGTGTTCACGAAAGAGAATGTATCTGATGTTTGTCTTACTGGTGAACCTTATGAAATTAATTTTAAAGGCAACATACTTCTCCACTGCTTTACTGTAGCTTTTTATTGTCTGTCACTCCACAATTAATAGGCATCGGGCAGTATTAGAGCTCCGGTGCTCCCATATCTGAGCCATCTACTGCTGTTACAGTGCCAGAGATCGCAGCTCTTATATCTGGCCTGATGAAGCCGAACATCTTTACAATTCATATTGTCGCTTTAGCTAATACCAAAAGGACCATAATTTTTTTTATTTTTATTTTCTGGCTGGTCTTCTCATGAAATCATAGTAGAGCCAGCTGAAAGTCATCATTATTCTAGCACTTTGTGTGGGATTTATTGAGGTACAGCTGAAACCATTTTTCAAGGAGCTTATTCTCTTGAAATACTTTGAGAACTGTTACTTCCTTGTGAGCAGTAGGCAAATACTTCCTCTACTCCTTTTGCTCTTAGCAAGCTTATGAGAAATTTTGGTCTTTAGTTCTTCTTTCTTCCACCCTTGAGTAATGAGAAACCTTTCCTACTCAGGTCTCAATCAGCCTGCACACCAATTAAGCTAATTGGCAATGCATTTGATGCACTCCCTAATTACAGCTGCAGAAATTTTCAGAGAAAAACGTTTCTGCAATTTTTCCTTCAATCAAAAAATAAAAAGTAATAAAACCCTCATACCTCTCCCTACTCCCTGGTAGGACCATTAAAGTGCTTTCAGAAGAATTTGGTGACTCCCTGACTATCTGGTTGCTGTGGCCACTTAGTACTATTTGAGTGTTTCAGGGAGGAGGTCGACACTTCCAAGGAATTTTCTCATAGGAGATTTTCTGCTGAATAACTGGGCAGGCGGTGGTGTCCGGAAAGGCATAACTGGAGCGTGTGGTATTCTGAGCACTGGAAAGCAAAAGCTTATAGAAGGCTTTCACAAACTAATTTAACCTAGAGCAGACTGGGGATTTTGCTGAGCATCGAGGTTTGGGCTGGATTGGCCCAAGCAAGTCCAGCGACGGATGTTCCCTCTACCTGGCCGAGTAGGAGAGAGAGAAGAAGAAGAGAGAGAAGTAAGAACTAAACTACTTTAATGAAATATAAAGAATAAAATAACAAAAAGAAAATAATGAAATATATACAAAACTGTATCAAGCTCCCAGGATGACAATCACTTCACCAGCAGGCACTGGGGAAGTCCCAGACTGGACTCAGCAACGGATGGGCACTAGATTCAGGAACACACAGATCAGGATCAAAGGCAGACAAACAGACGGAGTCCTCCTCGAACACCAACCATTGAAGAGAGAGAGCTGAGCCTTTGGTCCCTCAGCCTTTATACTGAGCATGATGCAGACGGGATGGAACACCCTGTTTCGCCAGTTTTGGGTCCTCTGTCCTGTCCCCTCCTCCCCGCAGGTGAAACCCCTCTGCGCTTTTCCGCTTCCGACCCTCCAACAGGGCAAATAACAAAAAGCTGGTTTGCCTTGGCTGTTACAGCAATAAGTACAAGTGAGGGCCTCTCTGTATCCCATCCCTTGGCATCAGCTGCAAACACGGGTCTCATCGCTCTGAGAAAGAACAGTTTTCTGCACAATATGCTGTTAATTTCAGCAGTTATAAGAGGCCTAATTAGAAAGCAGAATTACTGAACAAAATTGGTCCTCTTTTACCTCAAACCAGGACACTAAGTCATGCGATTAGCCAAACCATCCCCTGGTGTGGGTTCTAATTAAATACAGAGTTCCTCTCCTCCGTCCCTCTCTCCATTTGAGGAGCAGCTCCTGCTACTTGGTAACCTCGCTTACCACTTACAACAGCTTGGAGAGGACAATGTGTTATGTGAAAGCTGCAAGTCCTGCTTATAAAGCAAGTAAGTTGTTGGGGTTTTGGGGTTTTTTTTAGTATTTTGGCCATGGTTTAGTAGAGAGAGCAGAATTCTAACGGTTTAAGTTGAAGTATTTGTAATAACTCTTTAATATACCACTTGCCATTATAGAAAAGAGCCGAGCTGCTCTGGCCTGTGAGTGAGACTGGCTTTGTCTTTTGTTTTGTTTTTCAACCCAAGTGGAAGGAACAAAAGGTGCATCTTCTATGTTAATTTCACGTTTCCTGTGGATTGTTGGTTTTATGCATAACCCCTTTCTATCCAGTATTATTTCAGCTGAGCTGTCCTGACTCATTTTTAATCAGTCTCCAAGCGCGGTTACCAGATCTAGTCTTCTTACAACAAAGTGATTTGTTGCCCTGGGCCTTGTGACTAGAAGGGAATAATGCTTAAGTAGGGACGAAAGTATAGACAGGAAGACAATGACTTCTAACACTGTTGAAATGTCACACTGTGACCTTTAAAAAGACTGAGAGAAACCAGAGGGCATAAGCCCTAAGGGATGTTTCTGCAGGAAAAAGGGTGGGAGTTGACTATTTTTGTATCTTCGAGAAAAGGTGATACATTGCTACCTTCAGTTTTTCAGCCCATGTTCCAAAGCAGAGATCACATTGTGCTCTGCTGAGGAAATGAGTCCTCCTCTTTTCAGAAAGTAGAGCTGAAAGTAAGTGCGTATTATAGTTGTGCATCCTCTTAAATGTAAATGATTTGAAATATCCTGGTAGCATCAATACTTACAAAAAGAAAAAAAAAAAGCTAAAACCAACAACACCAAAGAAAACCACAGCCACCTCCCAAAACAAAACCCCAGGTGCTGTGCAGATAAACTGATCTGAAATCTTTAGCTAATGTGAGAGAGAAGGGGTTTGTTTCTCACCGTATTTGAAATAACCTGACTACAGCAGGAAAGTCTTCTCCGGAAGTTCCCTGCTCCGCGCTTAAGGGAGAGCGCTGGTGATGGCCATCGCAGTGTGTTTCCTTGCAGCGTCCAACTGTTCCTTCAGAATTACCCTCTAGGTCCTGATGTGGCCACAATACAAGGTAATAGTGGATTTTAGGTGATACAGGGAAGCAACAGGCAGAAAAATGTTAATAAAAACACTGAGCTGCTACAGGTATAAAGTATTTCGGTTTTAGCTTGTGTTGCAGTAACAACTAGGCAGCCTTTAGCTCTTTTGTGCTGGGGAAGGAACCGCGTGCACATGCAGCAGAGACATAACATCAACCTGAAAGGACCAGCTAGAGAACATTTTTCTAGCACGCAATCCGTCTCGTGAGATGCTATGGGCACTTTATCTGGTGAACTTCTCATTGGGAACGTTTCTCCTATTTCTGTACAGCATCTCCTCCCAAGATATTGCCAATGAATCTAATCTGTCTTCCTGCTTCAGGTGGAATAGTAAGGTATCAAAATTACTTAAGATATGCTAAGTTCTTCACTTTCAATGACTCTGGTATCGGTAATGCTACTTGCTATTTATACAATTCAAAGCCCTCAAGTCTTAAATTTTATATGTGGCGCCTCTGTGAACCATAGATAATTTGGGAGAACACTTTAATATGTCATTTTAATGTTTTTGGTTTCCTTCACTTTCAGTGGTTTGTCTTGGTTGATTTATTCCTGGATACTTTCTAAAGTGCCGGGCAGTAAATGCCTGTACATTCTGTGATTTGCCTGAGCTCAGGACTCACACCAGGGACCAGGAAAGGGGTCTTAAGTATTTGTAGACTGCATGCGTAGATATGTAAAGAAGCTTAGCTTAGTTTGTAAACCAAGAAATAGTAAAATAAATTAGATTAATCAGTACTTTCTTGTTTGGGTCTTAATTATGTATTGTTTTGTCTTCCAAATATGGGCTAATCCTTATCTTTGTTATGTAAAACACAACAGTTGGTAGTGATTTGTGGGTCATGGTGACTAAGCATAGAAATAGTTGCTCAACTATTTGTTCCATTTGCCCAGTGATTTGATTATTATCCAAACAGGACAATGAGAGGTAGCTAGTCTGTTTAAGAATGCTTCCCTATGAATGGCCAATGTCAGGCTTTAAATATCCTGCCTTTATTACACATGCACTCAGTTAAAACAAATTCCAGCACCTCCTTTACATGCTAGTTTAGTAGAAAGGCTGTGGATTAAAATGGAGACACAGAGTAACTCTCCTGTGAAAGTAATATTAAAAATGTAAGATGGAGTTTCAGAAGAAAGGTTGGAGGCTTTAATTTTTTCTTTTTAACTCTTAAAGGGTAACATAACCCCTTCTTAAGGCTTTATTTTTTTTTTTTTTTTTTACTTCCCTCTTGTAGTGATAGGGTGGAAAAAAAAGAATTTTCACTTTGGGTTGACCTGAGAGAATTGGTTTTGGTTTTTGATCAGTTAGGTGGGCAGCTGAAAAATCAGTTTAATCTCACAGATTTCGAGTACCATATACTGAACTGTGGTATCAGTTCTGTGAATTAGCCCTACTGAATAAAATGCAGTGGCCAGTGCATGTTCCAAATGCAACTTAAATCGGGTAATGCTTTTCTGCTGGTTTTCTGCTTGCAGACAAATCCTGCCATCTGTCTTGCTCTACCTAGTAGATACTGCTCTTTATTCTGTAGACATTCAATTAGAGAGCTTCATCTTTTAATCTGTTATTTACAAGCAGTGATGTGAAGCATCCGTCAATTATACAATTGTAGAATCCGTTTGGTACAGACTTAACATACACAACTTAATATGTTTGCTTGCAGTAGGATTTGCTTTTAACTACACACAAACATTGATGCTAGAAATGTATGAAACTATTTCAAATGTGCATATGGGTTCACATGTGCAAATGTGCATAGAGACACTGGTGAGGATAATTGTTTTGAGCGCTCAGAGAACCAGCCTCTAAGAGCTCGCTGTGACAGGGATTTCAGCTTGTGCTCTTTGTAAGCGTGAAGACCTGCTTGGCAAAAAATATATCTGTAATTTGTTTTAAATGTAGGATTATTGTTTCTGAGCTTTCTATTGTACGTTTTCCACCCGTGCTTCTGAAAGCTTTTGTTCAAAGCTTCTCAGTGGGACTAGAATGCGAAACTATTCATGTCCAAGTAGCAGGGATTTTTAAGTATCTAAGATAATTGCAGGGTAGGGGAAAATAATCTTGAGCTCTTGGTGCTGCTTGTGCAGCTCCCCTGCAGTCTTTATTGCTGTTGAATTTCAAACATCCTCCACATTCTCCAGGAGAAACTTTCCTGTAATTAAATAGCCAGAGTCCTTGGCTTCACGTCTCATGGCATCCTCCTCAGAGGGTTCTGACTGTGACACCCAGGTATAACATTCCAATTTCTAGTCAGGCTTCAAGAAAACAAGGTATTTAGCTGAGGCAGATTTTAATATGACCTTTAGAATCTGTGAGGAGATGTGAAACTGGCTTAAAATTGACAGAACAAACTCCCAAAGAAAACATTGGAGACTTTGTCAGGCAGGGAAAAAAAAAAAAAATAAAAGAAGAGTTCTAGTTTATCTTTCTATTTTTAGGTGTTTACAAAGTGTCAAACACTGCAGCATCTGTATCAGTATCAGCTTATCTAGAAACCACTTTTAAATAGGCATGAGAAGGGAGAGAAAGAGGATGATTTGAAACGGTGGAATCGGTTTCTGAATAAGACTTTGGAGATTTGCATGAGCACAGAACTTTCCCTGGATTTAGTTAAATGAATACCAGGAGAGTTCAGGAGTTCGTGCCCTTTGGAGTTTACCTGGATGGGGGAAAAAAAAATATTATGGAGCCATAAAATGATAATTTCAATCCTCTTAACTCTTCTGTCTATTCTACTTTTGAGAAAATTGAAATAGCATGCTGGTCTATTTCCTGAAGAACAGAAAGGATTTTAAAGATGCAGTAATATGGCATGTAACTGTAGAAATACATTTCGGAAAAGGCAAAAATATTTCAGCACAAAATAAACTGTCAAATTGCAAAGTGGCTTTGTTTTTTAAAAAAAAATCACAGCCCTGTAGAACAGTAAGTCACACTTTAAAAGGTATTTCAAGTCTGGAAAGATGCATTTGATGCAATATTGAATATTTAAAAGTACTTGACCTGGTTAGTGACTTGCAGTGAAATTCTACTTGTGTATTTAAGGTCTAAATACATTTGAAAAATTAACTTCTAAGTAAATGGTGCTCTCCAAAGAGTCACGTCATGTCTCTCTCTTGTTGGAAAATGAGAGAAGTCATCTCTGGTCAAAAGCTTTCGGGGTTTGCCATGGCGACCCATCGCTGCAGCAGCGTGGGTGACTGAGCGGTGCCTGGGCTGTAGGGCACGGGCGAGCAAGGAGCTTTGGATCTGTGGTTGACCGAGGGCTTGAAACTGATGCTGGTCTCTGCCTGGGGGTGACTTCAAGAACTGCTAGACAATCGGGAATGGTCCCGCAGCCCCCCGCCACCAGAAGGAATTGGTCCCGCTCTCCAACAGCGAGGCTCTGGCGTGTCACTCTGCTGTCCTGCGTGTGCCCTCAGCACCCCAACCAGCCTCTTGCTGAGCCAATACAACGTGCCAATTCACCAGGAAATCAGCCAGGGAAAATTAGCTTATTTCTGCCAGTTTAGATGAGCTGAGTCATCTCACCTGAAAAAAGAGGTGACCACCCAGTCTGGCTAGTGGGGAGAGCATGATTTTGCAGCTGGGAGGAATGAGAGGAGAGGAGCCACTTAGCTGCAAGTTTTAGAGTAGATCATCTCTTCTGCTCAGTCACAATCTGGGAGTGGATTATCATGGATACTCCTGGGCATGATAAAGCAGTTGAGGTACAGCTAGATGCACACACAGCTGACCTAGTTAGCTCTGCAAATCTTTCTTTGGAAAAAAGTACATTTTCCCACTCTGGCATAGAGAGAGAGGAGATGCCATGCCCAGTGCTGTTAGATTCTTTTTCTGGGAGACCTTAGCTTCCCACTTAGTTGACCAGAAGATGAAAAGGATCAGGAATGTGTCAGGGTTACAGATGTACCTTGTAGCCAAGAGAAAAAAATTCATGCAAAGTACGAAGACCTCATGATTCAGAAGCTGAAGAGAACGTCAGGAAGGTTCTTGTTTATCTCCATTAATGAGTATAGCCTTTGTATTCGGGGAAAGCTGGTGAGATATCTTAGTGGTTGCTGGCAGATTTGGACTGTACGCATTACTTCAGCACAGCTTTTCAGAACTGGAATTAAACCTTTGTTTCCTGAATCTTTTAAGCAGGAGGACCCTATGGATTCAGGACACTATGCGTTCCCATGGTCACAGTGTGTCTATACCAGAGACTGGAATGAAGACTAGAAATACCCAAGAAGCAGCGTTAATTAGGTCTGTGTTCCATGCTGCCAAAGTCAGAGCCTTGCTTGTATCCATGCTTGTGTGTGTACATACATATATATATTCTGTGGTGCCCTCCAATTTCTAGACTTTTTACGTACAAATACCCATTAATATCTTCTGAGAACACACACAAATATTTTTAAGTTGGCCTTTCTTTAATTAATGCAAATTGGGTATGTATTTAGTGAAATGTTGCTAGTTTTATTGACATTCCTGGAAATTTACTGCATATACCAGCATTATGGTGTTATTTAAATAAGACTTAAAAAAAAGAAAAATCACTTTATATTGTTAGTGAGCGTAAGAATAGAAGATCAATATTGTAATAGTTGGTTGTACAAATTCAGTGTTAGGCACAGAGCCTACAGCAAGATGTAGAGGCAGGATACGGATTAACAAATTTTAAAAAAAACATACTTTGGAGGGGGAAAACGATCAGCCAGGAGCCACAAACACTTTTGTGCTGCGGTTCTAATCCAGTTCCAGTGGAATATGGGTATATAGACATGGCTTGTCTCGGAAAAGGCTGGCAGCAGAAACTGGCCAGTTACTTTTGTCGAGTCAGGTGTTAATTTATGCTTGGAACCTTTTCCCCTCCGCTCAGTAATGGCCTGGGAGCAGAACTGCAGCCTCCACATAGTCCCTGGTATCCTTGCAGAAAATTAAGGGGGAATTTTGCAAACATTTCGGGCAGAATCTGATCGACTTATGATTGTCTGAATAGAGTCCGTTTAAGCAGCATAAGGCTGTTCCGTGCGCATCCCTGTATTTCTGTCTCTGTCATGAGGAATTTGACAATTGATGTTGGACTCCTGGCACTCTGTACTCCCCCACTGCCCAGCCTTACTTTCCTTTTATTGGTTCCTAAGCATAATAACTCTAGAAAAAGTATTTAAGTCAAGATATTCCTGGCAAGAATGTCAGCTTTGTAAGTTTGGGGCAAGGGGGAGTTGGGTTTGGGAGGGGTGTGTGTTTGTTTTTGTTTTGCTTTTTAAATGTTTGAAATATTAATCATTTCTTTCTTCCTCTGCAAATAGAGGCATAGGAGGGGGGGAGGATAGAAAGGGAGACAAAAACTATTGCCGCTGAAAGCCTGAGAAATCTTTCAGTAGGTTAAACACTGAAGCCTGCGTCTCTTGGTTCTTCCACCATTAGGATGCCTTGATCCATAAGTGGATAGTATGTAGCCTAGTACTACTTTTTAATAAAGAGAGATTCTATCTTTTTATGGTTCATTAAATAAATGCATCAAAATTGCAAAAAGGCCAAGAGATGGTGTGTGTCAAGATGGCCCAGTGAGTTACTGATGAAAGCTCGCTCTTTGCTGTGAGCGGTGACACGCTCAAGGGAATGGTGCATCTTACCATGTCTCATACCTTTTCCTCCTTGCATCACATGCACTTGATGGATTTGGGACAGCCCTCTGTGTGGTTATCGATGTTTTGCATCCGGACTGTCAGAAAAATTTTCCCAGCCACTCTTTCCCTATCCCCCAGTAGTTAACATGACTGGGGGGGTTGGGTTTTGTTTTTCTGGGGTTTTTTTTACTGTAAACTTTGTGGTGCCCATCACTGCTTTGCCCTTTCATGTTCAGGCTGACATCAGATCTTGTGTGAAACAGTGCCATATCCTTTTATCTTAATACTTTCCTCTGTAATTATTACTTTGCTGCCTTTTCAGGTGGGAACTTGCCTTTGTTATATGATCTTTCTCTGATCATTTTTGTATCACTTGGTATTATAAAGGTGTATGTGTTCCTCTGCGGCCCTTTTATTTAAATGATTTCTTTATCTGCCTGTCAATGTGAATAGTAAAGTAACTTCGGGATGGTTCTTCTCTCTCCTAATGAATGATGAGGTGTAGTCTGTCCTGACATCAATGATTAATTTACAAAAGTTTCTGCAAATGTCAGTAAAATGGGATAGTCAAAGAAAATATTGTGTCATCAGAGTATAGTGCTGTTGTCAAAAAGACCGTATCGGACTGATAATCAGGCCCATTAAGACGACCGGAATTCCTGGGTTGATACAGCAACTGGGAGTACAATCTGTATCTGTGAGTGTGTGTCAGAGATGAGCGCTTATAAACCCATCAAGTCAAATAACAGAGTTAAAGTAGCCCATTGTGTCAGAGAACTTACTTCCTTGCAGGACTAGGCACTTCAAAATTCTGTTTCTGACTGCAGTAGCAATGCTTGAGAGCTTTCATAAAAACAATGGTTTGCAAGGGTGTATTACTCCTAGGAATGATGGTACAAATTACTTGCCTGCACCTGTGCAACATTTAACTTGCTTTATTCAGCATCTGCTTTGCGATTGTCAGTTAACGTATGTTGCACTCTCCAACTTCTTTAAAATTCTCTTACAAGAAATGAGGAACATCTTACAAAAAAATGAGGAATCATGAGAAATGAGCTCTTCTACATAGTCTGTGGCCTTGATGTTCAACAGTCTTTCCCTTTCTTTGTAACAGGCTCCGCACAGACACGCAGAACTGGAACAAGAGTTGTGAGGACCTGGGGAGAGGGGAGGATGTTGGCAGGTTGGGAACAGCATCGTTCTCGAAGAAGAATGATAATTTCCTAAGGATGAAACGGTTACAGGGAATGTTAGAAAGTGAAGCAGGCAAAGCAGTCTGAAATGCTAATAAGGAAAGGACATAAAAAGAAATTGGTGACTTTTGGCTTTGAAGCCATTTTTCTTTTTAATTTGCTACAGATAAATGCATGACTTGGCTTCCAGGGTTCTATTTTTGTTTTCCTATTTGTGACACATTGATTTAGCCTTATCGCTGTTCTGTTGGTACTTGCCCTTTAGAATGATGGTGTTTGTTACAGAAAGCATGAGATGGTTTTTTTTCTGGAATCTGTTCTCTACTGCTGTGACAACACCAGGAGGAAAGATTAGGGTTCCTGCTGCCAGACAGGCTGGATTCTTTTATTTCTGTACTGGTATGGAAGATAGACACTGATATACTCCTTCTCCAAGCAAGTAGGTGAAGAATGATGGGAAATGGGTGCTCCAGCGTGAATAGCGATAGTAATCTGTCAATTGTTATTTCAGCCTTATGTGTTACGCAGATGGGCAGAGAATAACGTGATCACTGAACATTTTTATATATCATAACACCTTCATAAGGAAATACGTAGTTGTAAGAAATAGGTGGTATTAAGGGTAGGAAAACTCGCCTGTTGGGCTGTTCCTGTGAAGCGTCGGCAGGAGCTCACCATCGCGCTGTGTCTCGGTGCTAGAGACATAGTGGCTCGGCTTCCTCTTACCTGTTTGTGGCAGAGGTGTTGAACAAGAGTTTTCTTTTTTTGGCTGATATGGCAAAGTGGTGGAAGACAACAGGAAAACCTGTCTGATTTAGTCCTCAACCCCTTTTACATTTTCAGGCTTTATCAAAAAATTGCCATTGAAAATATTTTTGAAATGTTCATATCGAATACTGACTACAGAGGCTGGTTTCCAGCCCTGAATGCACGCTGGCTTTATGGCTTTTGGTATATCCCATCACTATTTTGGCATCAATTTCCCATTCTTAGAACCTTGTCTATTAACTTGAATTGTAGATTCTTTCAGGCAAACACTGTTCCTTCTCATGAAATCTGATTGTGGTTAAGGCTTCTGGTTGCAAAAGTAATGAAGATTTAATAATAAAATTAAATGCCCAGGATCAATGCTAAAATGAGATGCTAACCAGGGAAGAAAGCTCACCTGTCCAACTGGATACCAAATGGTTCACTTTTGGAGGCATATAATGTAGTATAACCTAACAGAAAATTAATCTTGCACCTTTTGGTTTGATTTCTTGTCAGGGAAATGTCTCCAGCATGCAATTTGCAATGTGGATATCTGTGGGATAGATGCACGTGTTTATAGCATCACGTCGTTAAAATACTTTCCTGACTCTGTGTGTTACTGCACAGATGAGGTGTGTGGCTGTGGGGAAAATGCTTTCAAAGAAATGGTCTGCAGTGAGATCCTGGGTGGGTTTGCAGGTTTTTTGATCGTGTGGTGGGATGCGCTTCTTCCTGCGGGCTTCGTTTGTTGCCCTCCAGTGCATCTGGGCTGTTAATGTTCTTCACAGCCTGTTGATGTTCTTCAGCCTGTTGCGCTGTGCGGTTCGGTACCGACAGTGCTCCCTCCCTCTGGACTTGCGCGAAGGTAACCCACGGGCGACTGCATTGCCCTTAAACAAGCAAAATGAGCCACAAACCCTGCGTTGCCTTTCTGTCCGGAATCAAAATCTCCCATCAGCTTGTCGCTGTGTCTTAAAGCTGTTCTTTAAAAGCATAGCACTTAATCAAAAGCTTGAAAATGCAGTGCTAATTGTTTTAAGCAAATTGAAGACTGGCAGAAGAGGGAACACAGGAAGTCATCCTCGGAAAGCTCCAGTTTTGTCTACTTGTGTGTAAGGGCTGCGCAGAAGGATGCTTCAACCTAAGAAAGGAACACAACGAGCAACCAACAAATCCTGTAAGATGGAAACGATCCTACTCAGATATCGATGTAACGCAGCCTTAATTGACTCTATCCATAGTAAGTGACACATACTGGCAGAGTAGATCATCCCCCCATTAAGAACTGGCTGAGACACACCTGAGGCCGGTGTTCACTATGTTTATAGCTTAACTTTAAACTGCCTCACTGTTGAGCATGAGTGCATTCAGCCACTTCTCTAGGTTAAGATTGAAATGCCTTAATTTTTCAAAGGTGAGCATGAAGTTGTATTGGAACAGACATCCTTGTGACATTAGTTTCCAGAACTGAAAATGGATCCCATTACCAGATTTTCCTTATGTTTATTTTTTTCCTCCCCTAGAGATTTTGGCTAAAAAATACTCCAATACATAACAACCCTAGGGGACAGCAAAAGTGTTCAGAAGATTCAAGGAGAACAGCTGAAACTAAGAAGGTAAAATTTCTGGTCAGACTGAAAAGAATCACTTATCTCAATCCCCAAGATACATCAACAAACTTCATCTGTTGCATTACCAGTCTGAGCTTGCAGCTGGTAAGGCAATTTTCCTAAGAAATTGCTCCCTTCAATCTATGAGAAAAAGGCAGTTTTTAAATATCTCTTTTTTTTTTAAATAGTAACATTATATAATTGTTTGGGAGAGTCTTTTGATTTCTCATGAATGCTGGGTGGTCACGGATTGAACAGTTTTAAAAAGAAGGTAACTGTTAGGGCAATGAAGTTCCAAGGATCTGGCAATATAGAATGAAGTTAGTGGTCTGGCAGATTTCTTCAGTTTTCTGAAGCCACGGTCAATAACTTTGCAGTAAAACTGAGCTATGTGCAGTATTTTTGTCATTGACTGAGAGCTGCTGTTACATGATATTAAAGAAATAAAGATTTAAGATTTTTAGCCAGCCTGCATATAAAATTAATAGCCTAATGAAGAAAGCAGCATGACCTTTTGGAAGGCATGTTTACAATGTCATGTCCTGGGATCTATCATATGTGCGAGCTTTGGCTGTGAAGGAGGAGATTCAATATGCTGCCTTTTTCTTGGATTTTTTCAAATTCACTGACCTGCAAAGAATTTGCTTCTTCCATCAATGACAAGTATTTTTTAAACAGTGTCAGTCAGGAGAAGATTTACTAAAGAGAGAGGAAAGAAAACCACCCTACTACAGCATCTCTTCCCAGGTGGCCACTGATTGAAATCCTCAACAAACCATTCACAGCATGAGAGGTCAAATACAGCCCTAGTTGTAAGGGATTGAGAAATAATAGCTCCTGGCATAAGCACAGCATCAAAATTAGATTTTATTGGTTTGCTTCAAACTGTTGGGGATCATCTCCTGACTCCAGAATGCTGTAACACTGCTCTGCAGCAGGTTGTCTTCACCAGAGCTTGCGGTGAAGCTCTTGCCTCTGGTTGGGGTCAGCCCCTGGAGGTTCAGCTGCATCTTCTGGAAGAACCTGCTTTTGCCTCTGCAGTGTCTCAGCTTAAGATAAACTGATCTTACAACTTGCCGGAACTAACTGATTCAGAGTCGAGCTGATCTCTATGGAATCTATCCTTATATGGGTAGATTAAACTCCTCAAAGTTTGTTTTAATCTGGTAGCACTGCTTTTTCTATCGGTATGCAGCATGAGGTCCTGCGTGCCACACATCCACGCAGAGAACTGGGAAGGCCAGTTAATGTACTGCACTCTTGGTCATTCTGCTGCCAAGTCCCCTGCGTAGACGAGCCTTTAGATATAGTGGTACAGTAAGGATAAATTGCAGTTCCCAAATTTAACTGTATTTTTTTGTCTCGATGTTGTTTTCTTAACAGCACTTCAGTTACCCATCCTTTATTTTGTCTGACATACTTAAACTGAGAGATTCTCTGTATGATTCGTGTCTTATTTATTCAGGTGGGTTATTCCTGTGGAATTTTGATTATGATGGTGTACATCTGATGTAATATTTAGTGCAGATGATATGAAAGATCTTTAAAACTCTGCTTATATGCTAGGTCTCACCCAATAACACACAAAATTGCAATCTTCTGCAATTCTGCCTTTGTAAAAACATGCATAATTTTTACAAAAATAGTCATGGTTGCAATTAAGGACGCTGATAGTTGGTTTTGGTTTTAATTTCCTATCCTTCAGAATCCTTAATAAACTTTCACGGTCAAAATCCAGATGGTACTGCAGAGCTCAGTGCAGTTTTTGAGAATTTTTTCTGTTTGTGCTGATTATAACTCTCCCCAGATAAAAGTGTAAAATTGTTTGAATTTTTGGCCTTTGGCTGTTTGGAAAGCTGCTGTCAGCTTCCAGCATAAGCCAATTTATATTCAGTGCACGTCCACAGCTTGATGGTACAGGAAGGCGCAACCGCGAGCAGACCAGTTTGCCATTGCCCAAAAATTTAAAAACCAATGGACCCTGCTCTATCTGGTGAGATTGTTTCCTTTTTTAATAGGCATTTCACCTTCTGGTTTGGTTTTTTTTATTTATTTTTGTTTGTGTTGCTCTCCTATTCCGAAGAGTCATTGATTTACAAACTCTGAGGAATATTGTCCTGTGGAGATGGGGAATACAGAAAGAAGATTTTTAATCCCTTAGATAATTAAGCACTAAAATAAATGATTAAAAAATTATGAGGCGAAACACTCTGTTAGTTTTAATATAAAAATAATGTACTTCTCCCTGTGGAATGCAAGGGAGGGAGCTGCAATCAAAATAAGGCAAATAAAAAATTGAATACCCTGAGCTTTCTTCCTCTGTCTAAGTTGCCTCCTTGAAGCCTCACTGTGTTTAATGGTGCTTTGCCAAGCTGTTGGGAGGAGTACAAAATGAGTGTGGAATTTATAAATGGGACATTAGATGGAGGAACGATGTTATGGGCTGGGTGATCTGAGGAGTACAACAGCAGAACAGATTTTGCCTTAGGGCTGGATAGGAGAGATGCATCCCTGCAACTCTAAGTACTAGCGAAGCCATTTAGAGTTGTTAGAAATCTTTGTTGGGGGATTATCTAGAAAAAGGTCTTTAAAAACTTTATCTGCTCTCAATGGATATCTGGAGAGAGAGCGGGAGCTGAATGCTGAAAAGGCCAAGGCTAAAATAAAGGGTGGGTTTGCATGCAAAGAAACTCTGTAGTTTAGTCTTGATTAAAAACGAGCAGAAAAGCCTTGGGTGTGACTTTTTCTAAATACAAACAAGATCTAAGCTGAATTTTCCACCTCTAGGGATCATGGGATTTCAACCTTTTACTGCTGTTTCAGTTTACAGTCCCATATGATAATATGTGCTGAGGCCATTTTCCTGATTCTTCACATGGAATTTATTTCTAATTCCAGGTGGGGTTTAAGAGTTGACATTAAACTTTTAAAAGTAAGGGTTTATTTCAGCTCTTTATTGGGAGGAGGAATTTCATTTTTTCAAGATGGTGAGAAGGATTTCCAAACCCGTGCAACGCTTCTCCGCGATCCGTTCTTCTGGCCTCTCGCTCTGAGATTTGTGCCCTCTGGTTTACAGCTGAATGATGCTCTTATCTAGGGTTTGCTTGTGTTTTGGTTTTTGGTTTGTTGTTTTGTTTGTTTTTTGTTTTTTTTTTTTTTAAATAGCCAGCTGGTTTTGCTTTTCCATATAAAATTTTCTTTGCTCCAGTTTTGCGGTTTATTGGTTTGCATTAGGTTAGTGCCTGGAGGGAGGCTTTAACTGAGATCCCAGCCTTGTTATTGTAGGCGATGCTCTTATAGAAACAGCAAGATAAGTCTGTTGCATTTGTGGCCTACACAGACAAAGGGTGAGGGGAAAGAGACAGTAATACCCTTGTTTGCTGGACACAGATCAGCAACACAGGAAAAGTGACTTGTCTGAGGTTGGACAAAGTCTACGTGGGGCAAGATCTCCTGCACTAAGCGCTCTGCTGCGGGGCTGCCCTGCCTGATGTGCTGGCTACGGGCAGCATCCGTGCGGCTGCCTCTCCTGCAAAGGCAGATTCTCCTTTCAGGTTATACAGCCCATAGGCAGGTGAGATGATGGTTGCTGTAAGAGTCACTTTCCAGATTGTTTTTGGGGAATGGTTGCGGTCTGAAATCAGAGGGTTTTAGGAACAAACAATACCGTTGCACAGGATCTGAAGGTAACAACCCTGTTCTATCCCGTGCTAGGATTTGCGATGAATTGCAGTATGGTGGATTGGTGGTTAGGAGTAACCGACAGCAGTTTAGGCCACCGTGGTACTTGATGAGCAAATAAATAGTTAGGTCAGATGCCAAACAAAAAATAAGGACTAATAAAGCATTTGTGGAGTAGAGCTTGGGAAATCGGGTTGCCTTTGAATGCCATCTGTGGTAACTCTTTTTCACCTTACGGAATAAAGATAAGGATTCGAATTTGCTATGGGGGAAAAAAAAAGTAGTAATTTATTTCACAATAAGAGTGTGAAGACATAAGCACGAAGCTCAGGTGTTCAAACAGGAAAGTAATTCTGTATTTGCATCTGTATTTTTCAAGTGTATGTCTTTGCTCTTTGGGACTGACAGTTCCTAGAAAGGACAGAGAGCTTATTCTTTAATATGATAGCCTGCCTCAGGTAATTGCTCGATGGCACAGTTACAATAGATATCTTGCAGTAAGAGAGGCTCAGTGTCATTGAAAATGTTCTTTCAATGTGCAGTGATGTGCAGCCTGCAGATAATGCAGTTGTATTAAGGAACAACGTAGGGTTAAGTAACAACAGTGGCATGAATCCTGATAGTTATTTACAGAAAAAATCCCCTCTTTTTGTAGATGGAGTGAAATAGAAGGGACTATAAATTGGATGCAAATAAAGCTCCTTTTGAAATCCTCCAGTACCAGAGCGTTGCAAAGGATCCTTTGCGTAAATGGTTATTGTGCTAGCTATTCTTAAAGTGAAATTCAGCCTTGTGCAGGAAACCACTTAAAGTCCATGTATTGCTTGAGCGTGCTGAAAAGAAGGTTGAAGTGAACTCTTAAGTAGTCCATGTGCAGCATTTGATGTAAAATCGTTGTATTGATTTCCTGTACAGGTGCAGCTTGCTTTGGTGATCTAATTCCTTTTTAAATGTCCCTGTGCAGTGATCTTATGTTGCAGATGCTGACTGGGTAATTTTGTTCTCCAATAATAAATGTATATTGCAAGTGAAGATGTGACCTTTGGCACGGGTAAACCTACACAAGCTACTTCTTTCAATCTGGCTGCCATGTAGAACATGTCACAACCTATTGTTTTCCAAGCTAACTAGATAAATCATCATCTACCTAGGCTCCTTCTGCATGGCTTGATGATGCTTGCTATTGCCACTGCTACCAGCTACAGCACTGCCAATCCCCTCAGTAAAGTCAGCGAGGTTATATCACAGTGTGACTTGAAGATCTGATCTTTTAAACTCTCCTTTCCTTTCAACAGTGACTGAGAGTCGAGGGATCCTGGAGAGTATACAGAGGTTTTCTTTACTGCCAACTTACTTGCCCGTGACCTATCGTATCCACAATGCGGATGTTTCCTTCTTTCTTAAGGAAGCCAACCAGGATATTATGAGGAATTCTAGCTTGCAGTCCCGAGTGGAATCCTTTCTGATCTACAAATCCAAGAGGCCACCTGTGTTAAATGCCAGCTATGGACCTTTTTCCATTGAACAAGTAGTGCCCCAGGACTTAATGTTGTCTTCAAATCCATTTGGATCTACTAACAAGTTCTCCTTTAATTGGAAACTTAAGGCCTTCATAATGAGTGACAAAATTTACCCGAGCAAGCCCAAAGTCCAGGTCCTGTTCTACATCGTGGGCAGGGACTGGGATGACTATAGCACCACGGAGCGGCTGCCCTGCCTGCGGGTGTTTGCCTTCCGAGAGACACGGGAAGTCAGAGGCAGCTGCAGATTGCAAGGGGATCTGGGGTTGTGCGTGGCGGAACTGGAGCTCCTGCCAAGCTGGTTTAACCCCCCTACAGTTGTTGCTGGCCGTAAGAAACCACTGGATCAGTCTGAAGGGAGCCCTGTGGAGCTTTACTATGCCATACAACCAGGAGATGAGAAAGGGGAATGCACCAAGGAGGATGTAAGGAAAAGTAATGGGATCCGACCAGGGCGCAATGACATTGATGAGTCGGGACCTCCCTTGCAGAGGATTGGAAGTGTTTTCCTTTACCAGACACGTGCTGGCCCTTCTTTAAATGAAATGAGACTGGATAATAATATTGCCATCCAGTATGCACCAAAGACTGTCAAGCAAGGTGACATTTTGACTTTCCTTGTATCTGTTGCTAAAAATTCAACAGAAGATCAGTTCACACTGAGGTAAGGTTGTGTTGTGTTTCTTTTGGTACCTTATTTTTTGTTTCTCTGCTCTTAGTATGGGAAGTCACTTTCTCCTGTGTCAATTACCCAACAATCCTTCAATTACTGTTCTACAGAAATTGTGTTGCAGTTGGTTGACTCAGTGTTTCTCCTATTGTTCAGTCTATTGTATGAATTGTCGGACGTGATCTCTTTGAGGCAGAAAGGCCTTTTCTTGAAGTTGTCCTTTGAGCATTTCTTATAAAAACTGAAATAGTAGAGCTGGGATCTATCGATGTGCTAACAGGAGATAACATTTAAAGTCTCCTGAGCTGGAGTTTACAGTGCTCCTAATCTCTCATTGAACTTATGTTAAGATTAGTAAAGCTCAAATCCGCAAGGGTATTTATAGGAAGTAGGAAAGAATTAGGCATCTAAGTAGGATTTATACGCTTAAACATCTCTCCCCAACTTGTTGTAAGCCTGGTTCTGTTTTATAGGATGTTTGAGGTTCCTAAGTATCATTGATATACCCAAACCATTTCTGAAAACGAAAAATACCTGAGGGTAGTGGTGGTTATTTTTTGAATGTAAAATCAAGTGCTTCGTTGATTTATTTTGTTGCTTTCTAAGCATTGCTATTACAGTGGGGAGCTCACTACAACCACCTATGTAATATAAGAAAGAAGAGCAAAGACTATCAGGCTGTATGGTGGCAAACGGCGCAGATGTGCGTTGCATGGAAGTGAGTCTGTCCAGGTGTCTTTTCAAGTTCCAGCACTGTAAAGTGGGGTTGTGTGGCTGACACATGGCGGGCTGGTGTGTGTAGAGCTGATTTCGCTCTTTTATCCCTTGCCAATGACTCACGTCGGCTCTTTTAGAACTGGAGGTGAATGTCGTACTCTGGCTTGTGAGATTAAGACTGACTTGTCTTGGGTGTTCGTCCTAGAAATGACCATTGGTGCCAAAGCTTCCAAAGGCTGACAAGACGTACCTCCAAAAGAGGAGGCACATGGTAAGAGGGAGCCATGAACTGCCCGCTCCTACAAATGTCACACATGCACCCTAGTCAACAGCTGTGCTGAGCACTTGAGACACATGGTGCCTTCCCCTAAAACAAAAATCATATCCTACTCTGTGTTGAGATAAAATACACTCTCCTTTCTTTGGTGGTTATACCTCTCAAACTCCAAAAATTCTCTGGCTAAAGTCACCTAGATATGTTTCAGGGCTCAATTATTAAGATAGCACAGAGCTGTAAATGCGGCATTGTACGAGTACCTCCTACTGGAATAAGGAGTAAGTCCGATTTGACTCCACTGATATAAGTAGTAAGGGATCAAACTAGTCATTCACGGGTTTGGTTTTTTTCCTTTCCCCAGGAGATTTGTATGGGATTTCTGGGAAAAGAGGTTTGCTGTAAAATCAGGTCTCTTTTTTTCTTCTGCAAGTGTGACATAAACTGAATAACCACAGCACTTGGTTGCTGACTCGAGGACGGTTATTTCCCCTTCATCTGGTAGAGGACAAACACCAGTGGGCTATCTGCTCTCCTTACCGTGTCAGGTTTTCATTTTCTGAGGCAACCTGCTGAGATTTAAGTTGTTTCCCAAGTGACTAATTTCAAGACAGACAATCTGTGTTCCTCATAGTAAGTGTCCAGGGATGCCTTCCTATCTGTCTCTGTGCTAATGACTTTAAAGGGATATTACTTCAGACACGCATGGAACCTTCTACTACATATGAAAATTGGTTTAAATATAAACATTAGAAATCTTTTCTATCTAAGAGACAATTAAAGTAAAACCCTTTTGTTGTTTTTACGCTGTAAATGCGGGGTCTTAGAAATCTGACTTCAAAGCATCTGTAATTCCATGAGCTCTGATCAGTTAAAAGTAGAGCTAGTTATAACCATGATAATTATATGTAGGCTTATAAACTTTTCAGAAATCTTGTTTTGTTTAAATGAGGATGAAAACTGAACACCTGAACTTTTAAATGAATGCTTCTAAAATTAATTTTCTACAACGAAAAGGAAACAATGTGTTTGAATTTTAGCTTTTTATTTTGAGATCTAAGGTATCATAAAACAGGGAAAAAAGCTATAAATAGCAAATATCAGTTCAAAATGAAAAATGTGGCATTTTCTTCTTCAAAAACAGCAGTTTGTTGTTACCTTGTAAAAACATAAACTTCTGTAACAGCTTGCTATTACTCATGTCACTTTCATGAGTTTGATTTCTGTTGACCTGCTTTTCTAACAGTAACTGGCTTTCAGACTATAATCTGCGGCAATAGCAGAGTAGTTATAATACCTGTTCTACTGCGCTTCTGAAGCACCATTGCCTGTCTGTCTTTGATCTACCTACAGCGTGTCTAAGCTTTTGTTTGGCTGTTTTCTTGGTCAGAATTGTAGTATCTGTGTTCTGCACTCATTCCTCCATGACATGTACATAGCTAATTCAGTTGTCGGTGGCTGCTAATTTATATATAACTTCCGCTGTAAGTGAAAAAGCAATTACCAGCTAAGAGCAAAAATTGAGCTTGATTTAAATACTCTGGTTTAAATTCTTTTTTTATGCTCCTACTGGGATCCCAGATTACTGGGATCTCCTGTAATCCCAGTATCGGCCAAGATGCTGATGCTTCTTTCATGGCCCTTTACTCTTTATGAGTAAACGTCGCTCTAACTGATGAGATACTGAAGTAGCCTTTGACTGAAATAAGGCCCTATTTCAGGATTGGAAATCTTACGTGTCAGTCTGGCATATCCGTTATCCATAACTAAATGGTCTTTAAAGGTCCATTCCAACCCAAATGATTCAATGATCATACTCTATAGGTCCTCTTTTGACATGGTCAGCTAAACAAACGACTGCATTTGTGATACGCTGCCGCTTCCGATTTCAGAAGAAACTCTCCCGCTGGCATTGTGTAAAAGCCATCAGAGACCTCTTCTGTGACCTGATTGAGTTTTAAGTCTCTAAAACTTTAAATTCTGTTGGTTTGTAGGGATACAGCCATTGGTGTCAGGGTAGATTGAAAGAAACTTCATCCTGTGTAGAAAATGTAAATATGAGGGTGTGAACAGGCATGTAAAAGGTCCTCCATCCTGTCAGTTGAGATGGAGCAAAAAGGTGCAGAAACGACACATTTGTGTAAATAATCAATAAACTGTTTGATCGTAATACATAGGAAAGGTTAACAGACCTTGTCCACTCAGAAACGGTGAGTTTAAGGAAAAAACCTGCACTCTGGGGAGAGGAAGAACAGTCTCTGGCCTTAGCTGTTACACAAGATTCCTCTGTATTTTCCAAATGATCCCTCTTTCCTGTCCAATGTATGGATTTTCACCAACTGATGGCCAGTTTGTATATTTCTAAATGAAAAAAACCACTATGCATGTTATGCAACATAAACTAGATGGGGAAATGGGCAAAACACGGGATTGTCCCTTAAAACCCACTATGTGGTGAGATCCCTTCTGAGGGCGATAGGTCAAGTAACACATTCCACGATGCGTCGTTTCAGCAGGCTGGTTTTTGACCCCCTCAGAAGCAGGACTTAGCTCAAACAAACTCCTGGCTTTTTCCACCTTCAGGGTTCTGAGGTTTGGAAAGGAATCCAAGGGTGTAGGCAAAACATTGCTAGATCCTTATTTGTGAAGACCATAAATGAATTCTGTGGGTATATGTTCCTTTTCACTAATAAGAGGCTAATATGGCTAGTACTGCCAGCTGTTGTCATGTAATGAAGACCTCAGATTTCTTCTTGGAGACACAGATTTAGTACCCAATGATCCGTAAACTTCCAGGGTGACTTTTAAGCAAGTCAGTTAATCTGCCTCCTCCTCCTTTCCCCTTCTCTAACCTGGGAGTGCTGGGAGTAGTGACTACTTCCATCCTGTGTCCTCTGACACTCAAGGGCAGTGCTGCTTCTTGGGACACAAAGTGGAGTGCTGGTGGCTGTTGTGAGCTCTAATGGGTATTGTCCGTACGGTTTCTGCTCCTATAGTGTAAATACCAATAAAACCAGCGTGTGCTGCATCTCTCTGGTCTCTGCTCACTCTGATCTCCTCTCTGATAAAGGAAAGGGCCCCTTCCCTGCCCCCAACTCTTTTATGAGAAAATTGTATTAATTTTTATTTTGAAACAGTCCCTTATTTTTAGAAGCTCTACCTTGAGTGGCAGTAAGACTTGGAACTGTATTCATGAAGTGAGGCCAAGGGCTGCTGGCAAAATGCTTTTACCATTGCTTTTGCTCCAGTGGACTGGAAATCATGGCTTGAACAGATGGAAAATACAGGATATACAGGTCAAAAAAGAAGCAGCAGCCATGCAAAACAACCAAAAGGCAGAAATTACTTATCACCACTGAACAGTTTTTGTTTCAAAACAATTATGTTTAGAGTAAACTCTATCCCCTTTCTAATAGGAAATTGTCTCCAAGGGGAACCTTCTAGAAACTGCTAAATATAAAAAAACCTACTAAATACTGAAATATATAGTGAAAGATACCTTTAGTTTTTCCCTGTCATACTGCTGTTCTGCGCGGTGGAAGACTTAGAGCAGTGAATGTGAAACTGATGGACTGTTTTTAATTTTGTGGAAGAGTTGGACCATAAGGGCCAAGGTCTAGGTTTTGTTCTTTAATGAACTAGAGAAATTAAAAATATTTGTCTTGACTCTGTATGGGTGTGAGAGTTAGAGGAAAGCAAAGAAGGTGATAAAATGTAAATGGTGGATAAATATGGAATACTGCTGTAAGCACCAGGTTGTAAGCTTCGACTGGAGCACAGAGCCTTAAGAAATGGAGTGATTTCTTAGCTTAATTCATACGCTTGCTTCCTCTTTGGTCTTGACCAAGTCACTTAACCTCTCTGAAGCTATTTTATCACTGCTAATATCAACAGTTATTTGAAGATGACGTACTGTATACAAGCAACAAGCAATTACATCTTCCCAGTGAAGCAGTATTACATGCCTTTATGAAATAAGTGATTGAACGTCCTGTGCCTTTATCCTATTATCTTCTCTCCTTTTGAAAGCAAATTAATTATTCATTGTATTCTTTGTAAGCAGCCCCATGGGAGGGTTGTGTGCAGAGGTACAAATAGTGTCATACATCCAAGCCCACAGGAAGCCGCTGCGGAGCCCACAGCTCTGCCTCCACGGTCAAAGGCAAACCTCAAAGTCCCTCACCGCCGGCCAGCCCTGGGCACACGGGCTAGGCAGTCCAGAGACTCTTCCGTCATCTTTTTGCATCCCGATGGCCAGAGAAGGCTGAAGACTCTTTACCCTTTCCATCAAAATGTGTTGAAAGTTCCCTGACGTCTGTGGAAAATATTCCAGTCTATCTTGGTTGGCTGTTTTTCTTCAGATTTCAAGATATGTATACAAGGAAACTGAAATGGAAAGAAAATCTTTATCTGAAGTTTTTTGTCAAGAATGGAAAACATAAAGTAGTACTTCATGTCAGTCCTTTAAAATGCCTTCAGTAATTAATGCTTCAAAGCTGCTAGCATTACGCAATTACAATCCTGTTTGCTGCAAGCCCAAATTACTGCTGGCTATTAACACTGTGCTGTCACATATATATGTAGTGATGCCATACTTTTCCAAGCTTGGGAACATGATTTTCTGAATCTACAGTGTAGATACAGTTCTTTTTTACCAGCATGTTTTTGCCGAGCCTAATACATATAATCTTCCTTTTTGTTTTAAAGTCAACAGTATTTATACTTTCAGCATGCAACCTTTTAAATTTGTTTTCCTGTTTCTGGAAATGAATCAGCAAAGAAATCATAGAGATGGAATTGCCTTAAGGTACTTCATGTCAGGCATAGATATATTCAAGAGTGAAAAAAGTTGTAGCGTTTTTTTTTACAGTTATTTGATTTATAACTATACTTAGTGAGTCCTGTGTGCTAAATTATATACAGTTGTTACCCTTAAAAAAGTAAATGAAGTTCTGACAGCGAGTGATGATTGTAGATCCTCTAGTTTCCCAAATCTGATTTCCCCTCCACCTTGAAAAATGTAGAAAAACATTCTTTTCCCTTCTTCATTCTGAAATGGAATCCAGGATACCAGAGTTTACGAGGACACAGGGAAATGTGCCTTTTGTCGCATCTTGTCTCCTTTCCCTTTGTCAGAAACTGGCAGTAGGGCTGAGTGTGCCAGTGGCAGGTAGGGCAGGAGGGAGGATCGTGGTGCTTGGGATGGGGATATAGGATCTAATGCTGCTCCCACTTATGAGAATTGCATTCTGGTTTTATTTTAAACTCCAACATAGTTTATGTTGCTGCTGTTGCATGTCCTTTTCTCTAATGCTCAGCATGAGGGGAGAGGTGTATCCTTTGATCTGGCAAAACCCAACTCCACTGTGGTTTGTTTTGGTGGGTGGGTTTTTTTGTTTTTGTTGTAGCCGGTCCCCATGTATAGTGTTGCGTGTGTCCCATCCCCTTTGCCAGAAGTACCTGCAGCAGAAGCACAGGAGGAGTTAGACTTTTCACCGAGCATCCAGTAGCTTCTCCTCTCCCCCCAGCGTAGCCTGCAGCACGCCCTGCCTCGACGTAATGCCCGCACATGCGTCCTCCGCTGACAGAGTTTCACGGTGGAAACTTGCAATTAAGGGCTGAGCTCCCCAGAAAGGGGCGGTCAGGGCTGGGTGTTGGTAAGAGGGTATGGCCACATCACGAGGCAGAGCCTTTTAGGCGTCATAAGCCCTGTGTGTTCACGGGATCTCTCCAGAGTCGCTCGCTCATGCGTTGGCTCAATGCAGGGATGTGGCTTCCTGGCAATCACGTGCTCTGTCGGCTGGTGTCCGAGGGACCTACCACTGCTGCAGCCCAAGGAGCTGCAGGATTCGGCTTGAAGTGAGCTTCCAGTGGGCTGCTGTAAGTGCCTGCGGAGTGAAAGTGCTCTCACTGTTTTCCTCGCCTATGGCAAGTAGATTTATATGCAAAACACACACTTTGCAAATGGTTCTTTTTAGCTCTCCTCCCTACCTGGGGCTTTCACTATTCTCTCTTTCCTGGGAAGGTGCTTTCTTCCCTGCTGAGATCAGCGAAGTTTGTATTGCGGCGTATGATGACCTCACCGCGAGCAGGGGAGATGCTGGTGAGAAGTAAGAACGCGTATTGTGTAGTAGAGGCTGTGTAGGAGTGCACAGGGGTTTGGGAATTATGTCTTTTGAAGCGAGGACCTTTTCACTGGTATTTTATTGACAGAAAATGGGAATGGTTTTGTATGAAGATCCAAAGAGCGAAAATTAGTTAATTATGCCCTCTGCTTAGCTCTGCTTTTTCCTTTATATATGTGACCTAATGCATTCAAGAAATGCTGCTGAAGTGGAAAAATAAACTCCAAGTGAAGAGAAAAAACCTTGTGATTGACAGAAGTGACTGGGAGATGAGCTTTGCTATTTCTAGCTCTGTCATAGGCTTTTCATTGTGACATGGAAGTGTAAGACCAATCTAAAAAGGAATTTGATGCTCCAAAATCGCACTTAAATAGAATCTGAATTGAAGTAAGCAGTCCACCCACACCCTATCCGTTTGCCCAGGCACACAGGATATAAAAGTGATCTAATAGCCTACAAGGTGGTGCATCCTTCTTGATTCTGTATGTTAGATCTTCCAAGCAGCATCTACTAAAATGTGGACCTTGAAGTAAACATCCCTGTCTGATATTTCCTACTGACCTTATCTGTGTAGATCTGTACACACCATCTTCAAACTTAAATCCTTTAAAGTTAAGCACTGGAATTCATCAAACCAAAATCCTGTTTTCCTTTGCATCCAGTGTGAAATCGCTGGGTGTTTTATGGGGGTGCTGAGCTCTGAAATTAACTTTCAGAGGAGTCACAAGCTGTGGCTGTCAAGGTGATGGGGCCTGTGGTGAGCCTGCTGGTGAAGCTTTGGGCATCACAGCTGCAGCCCAAGCAAATTTCGGATAAAAATACATCCAGCCACAGGTTTTGAAAAAGGAGGTCCTAGTCTTTGCTTTCCTCATCTGCAAAGAAGACATTAGTAACATCTATCTTGGTAAGGTGTGCTACTTCTCTGGGATGAATGAACTTACCTGAGATCTTTGGTTAGGAGATATTAAAAAATACAAAGGACAGTTATAATCCAGCAAACCCCACAGGTCATCTGCTAGCTCACTTCTGCAGTAATGGTTGATGTGCTTATTGGCTTCTTTCTGTTTTTATTTGAGAGAAATATATCCTATCAGCAATGAATTGGAACAATCCTTGAATTATTTAACATTTTGTAGGATCTTCCTTTTTGGGTGTATATTTTCTCAGTCAGCATTAAAAATTGTGAAGGAAAAAACCCTCTTAAGTGGAAGAGATTAGAATTGGCTTTCCAGTTAAAGAATCCTGCTGTTGTTTCTCATATTCTTTCATGTTCAGAGCATTGTGGCCTTAAATATTTTCTTTAGCTGTTGCTGCTGAGTGAGTAGTTATTGGAAAATCTTTTCATTTGGAGGAAATTCAGTTTAGCTTCACTAGCAGCAAGAAATGTCCCGATTTTATGCTGTTATGTTGGTCTACACTATCCTAACCTATATATAGTTCGGGGTTTCACTGTCAAACTCTATCACAAGATTTCTGGAGGAGAGAAGTAAAAAGTACAAAATACCGTTGTTCTTAGGAAATAACCAAAGGTTGTACTGGGAACTTGGTATTGTGAGAAAGGTGAGATGTTGTATAATCATTAACTATGATATTTCTTCATTTGTAAACCAAATGTGGGGGGCAGAGATATGTAGGTACAATTTTTATAAAATGTTGAGAGGGTTTGTGGTCTGTCTATGGTATTTTAAGTGTCGTCTTTCTGATGATAATTGTTGGAATACAGTGACTAGTGTGAAATTGTGGTAGTGAATAATCAATGCTCCTTGATAATCAGGAACTTTTCCTAAAAGGCCCCCGGAGTTTAGGCTACATGAACTTCTTTTATTTGTTATTTTATCTAACAATTGATCAAAAATAATCCAGCAATTATGAAAAAGGCTGCATAAATACATGAGGGTAGCAGGGTCAAGATCATTAGCACTCGGTTTTTATAGCAAGAAAATTTGAACAAGACTGACACTTTATCCAATTGCTTGTGTGCTCTTTTAGTCCTGAGCTAAATCAAATTTTGTTCTTAGTGCTGAACTAAATCATATTTTAGTAGTAGAAACAATCAGGCAATAAGTGGTGATCAGGAAGGTTACCAGCCACATAAAATTCTGTAATGAGATGGTCTTTTCTCTAGGCCTTGGATTGTATGGCTATTTCATGGTATCCCAACCCTAAATTTGTACCTTTTCTCCCAGATTAAAAAGAATCCTAATGTGCGTTCTTCACTTCCTCCTTCTATAGCTTTGGTTTGTTCTGTCACTTAAACATTCCCTGCCACAATCTGGTTTAAACAAACTCCAAAAAATCTTCTTCTCCCCTTCCCCCTTCCTCTTAACTGATCTTGTGGCCTACTTTGGCCAAGTGAAAACTAAGGAAAGAAGAGGAATTTAAAAAAATAATTTAAAAATCCCTTTGATTCTTTTGAATTACAGCCTCTAAATTTCAGCTGTTCCACTGCTCAATGTTGATGTAAAAATGAATTTAATATTTTTCCTGGGTTCTTTGTCCTTGCAAAGAACAGGGTAGGGAATGTAAAATTTTCAATTTCAATGGTTATTTCTTCAGCTTAGCCTGGAGGAGAGGAGCCTGAGGGGAGACCATATCACTCTGTCCAACTATGTGAAAGGAGGTTGTAGAGAGGTGGGGGTTGATCTCATCCGCCACGTAACAAGTGATAGAATGAGAGGAAATGGCCTTAAGGTGCAGCAGGGGAGGTTTAGATTGGGTATTAGGAAAAATGTCTTCACCAAAAGGGTTATCAGGCATTGGAACAGGCTGTTCAGGGCAGTGGTGGAATTGCCATTCCTGGTGGTATTTAAAAGACGAGCAGACGTGGTGCTGAGGGACACGGTTTAGTGGTGGTTTTGGCAGCATTTGGCTGATGGTTGGACTCGATGATCTTACAGGTCTCTTCCTACCTAGGTGATTCTAATGATTCTATATGACCTTAGCAGATCAGGAAGTCAATATCTGATTATAGCAACTTCCAGAATTCATGTATCTTATGTTAGTAGCTGAATATGACTCCAATTTTTATGAAGGCATAAAAAAAGTGCATTTAAGGTAACTTCAGGAGATCTGATCTTTCTTCCCTCTTCTTGTCTCTCTCCCTAGCCAAAGTTTGGTAAAATGTCTTTGGCAAAATGTAAGGAATGACCAACAGACAGCTTCTGGTGCTAAGGAAATCCTAAAACTTAGAACCTGCCTAATTCTTCAGAGGGAAAAGAGGATAAATGGTATGACACACTGAGCCTTTCTACGTAGACTAGAGGCAAAGTGACTGTTTAGGAAAGGCAACAATGTCTGACTCTATTTAACGGTACCTTGAGAATTTAAACATCAACCTTACAGTGTCCTCAAGGTTTCCAGGCCTTGTAGCTTGGTTTGCCCTTTTTTTAAAGGTGGCCTTTAACAAGGTGACTCCCTCTTAATGGTATCCTAGGCTGACACTTCAGGCAGATTGTATTCAGTGGCTTAAGCTAAATAAGTGACACACTGAAGTAAGTGGGAGTTATGTATTGGCACCTAAGATGATGACAGTCTTTTGTCTTTGTTGTTTCATCGTAATAAATGTTATTTCCTAATATAAGTTTGTACAGTGATGGCCTTTCTAAAGTAGTGCTTAGGTGAAATCACAGCTGTGCTACTGGCTGGTAAAAGACTACTCTCAGATTGAAATTTTTTTTTCCCTTTCTGCTGTGTTCAGCATACTATACAAGTATGAATTAACTTTCATAGCCTGTTTATGAGGTAGTCAAGCAAATATAATTTTCTCCATCTTCTACATGGGGAAATAGCTTTCCTGCATTTCGAAGTGACTTGCTAATGGTCCCAAAATTGTCAGTAGCAGTGTGGAGACAAGTACTTAAGAACTATTGACTTCTAGGGCACTCTATTACCTCCTGTTGCACTGGCAGATTATATTATGACGAAAACAGTTCTTTCTGTTAAAATTATTCCAGTTAAGATCCTCTGCCTTGAGAATCAATGTCACGTTGACCGAGCAGGTGTCAAAAAACTGAGAGGCAGATCAAGCAAAGCATTATTCACATGAGCGGTCTTTACAGCTGACTGTTATTATTATGGTTTATTGCATTGCAGTAGTACCTAAGAGATACAGTCATGCTCCAAGGCCTACTGCCCTACTGTCAATGCACGCAGAACAAAGACCGACTCCTTTGCGAGGAGTTAAGCACAGTTGGTTGGCGATCAATAAACGTGAAGCCGTGTGACCAGTACATTGGCGCTCTGCTGACAAATACCAGGATAATGGTGCTGCTTGCACTAGATAGTCTCCGTGCTGCTGCGTGCAGATGTACGAGTGGGCTGCATGATCCCTGTTCTATCCGTGCTTTTATAGACTGGGTAGCTTTATTTTGCTTGTGCTGCTGAGAGGAGCCTGTTTGGCTAGTGTTCTGCTCTTAATCACTTGATAACAAAGAAACATTACAGTAATCGGAGCTCTTTGGCACCGAAGCTTTGTTCTTCTAGATTTTTTTTTTTGTCATTCAGAAAAAAGCAGGCAATAAAACTTCAGGTTCATGTGTAGGCTACTGCTAGAGTTTACCCCATTGAACCTTAGCTTCAAGTGGAAGAGTATAAAATGTGATGCAACGCTTAGTCTGTGTTCTGCATCCTTTATCCTAAGCTATGGCTAACTAACGATGGTAGCGGAGGTTCTTCTGCACCATTCCATTGACTGCTCCAACCACGAGATGTCTGTGTGGTTGGACTGTTCTCCTGTCCCTTTCCTAGTCCCGTTCCAAAGGAATCCATGTGTTTATTATTATGCACCAATCCATTTTGCATAGATGGCTTGCCTTGTAGGCCTTGAAGTAGAGTCTTTTGCAACAGGAAGAGGTTTCAGCTTGATAGCTCAAACTTCAGTGGACAAGCACAGGTGGATCTCCTTTGGGGAAGGTAAAGCCAGGTCGGTGTAAATAGCTCCAGGTGCTGCTTTTGCCTGTTTATTACCCTGAATGTGGAATGAGCAGCACGCTTTCATGGGTTGATCCTTGGAGTTCAGCGTAAACTTCAGCCTCCAGTGAACGCCATTTAATCCATCTGAGTCACTCAGTCCATCCCAGGAGTCAGCCTTTAGTTTGGATGCAATAGCACATTATCTTCTTAACAACAAAGTTCTGCTTTAATCCCAGGAGAACAAAAAGAGAACCTGTCTGACATGGTTTCCAGTCAACCATCTCGACACAGGTAAGGCTGAAGGAAAGGACACTGATTCTGGCCTCTGTGTTTCCTAGGGATTCTGTATTTTTTCAGTGGGCATGTCCTAACCACCTGAGAGAAAGGGATGACCACATCATACAACTATAAAACCTCCATGATAACAGAAAAAAACAGGAAATTAGACTTGACATGTATATCAAGAGTGTATTTTGTGTTCCGTAGCTGCACTATCTGGGATTGCACTTCTGGATTGCTGATACAGTACTTTAGAATTATGGAGACATTGGGAGATTTACGTAGGGAAAACTGTTTTTTCAATATAACCCTCATTAACTTAGTGAGATGAAGAACATTAGCAGAAATTAGCTTAACTTGGTTATATGTGGGGAATATGGGTTTGTTTGTTTTGTTTTTTGGTTTGGTGGGGGGGTGTGTGTGTGGTTTTTGGTGTTTGGTTTTTTTTAAGGAGTGGGGGGATTTGGGGCACTGTAAGTTAAATTTCTGGAATCAATGTCTTTGAGCTTTATTTTCTTCCTGTAGAATTTCTCAGCTCTCAATGGAGAAAACATTAAAGGCTCCTTTGTGGTAAAAAATGAAACAATATGAAAGAAGGCTGTCAGGTCTGTGCAGGATAAATGGAAGAGAGATGGTAAGTGTGATTGGCACTGACAAGGTGCGAGCCACCTTGTTTGCAGGTGCTGCTCCTGTCATCCATCACACTTTCACCTAATAGTGGGAGATGTCACTGTGATGTACTTAAATCCCCAACGGACTGATAAAGTGAAGCCAACAGGAAGAAGGGCTTGGGTGAGGGCATCGTACTGGGAACAGCGTGACTTTAAGGTGTGTTAACACAGATAAAGAAGTATCAAACATTGTGTTTTGAGATAACGTGCAGAGCGTTTCGCTGTGCACATGCTCTCCCTAATGCGGTTTGATCTGTGCAAGGATTTCTCTTTGTTTTATCAGGAGCGGGGGATTACGCATCTCGCACCACTGTCTCTTCTGAGCTCGGGGCCAAGGACAGCCCTCGCAGTGGTCACCACTTCTGCCTCCTGTTTCCTTGAGAGTAAACCAGTTTCACGCTGCTCTTGTGGGACAGGGAAGGATGCCCTTGAGAAAGTTCAGAGGCTGTTACAAAGCTGAGTTCGTGTTGGTTTTGGATGCCTACGTCTAAAGCAGGGCTTGTGCAAAACCCCGTGTAAACTTTCTTTCTAGCTCTGATGTGCCCCAGCCACTGCACGAAGTCACACGGTGGCAAAAAGTTATAGAAGTCTTTTATTGGCCTTCCAACTGTCTGTCAAGAATCCCTCTGCCAGGTCTGGTGGTTGTGGTGAGCATGTTCATTCCGACTTCTTTACTAGTTATTACTGACAAGTTTAGGAGCTGGATGTTGGGGTCCGGTGTGCTCATCCCATATTCTTGTTGGCATGCCCAATTATGTATATCTTTACATAAAACTACCTGGCTGTTGCTCTCCTTCTGTCTTGATCTTGGTAGACAAATATGTAGAATATTATTGTAAGACTTTGGGCCAATGAACTTTCTCTTCCTCTAATATTCTAGTCAAACATTAAATTCCATCAAGGTAAGGATTTTTTCTATTTTCAAAAACACTTTTAAAAAAAAAAGATAGAGAGTCCATTGAGGAATAAAAGACATTTCAAGGGGGTAGGGGAAGTAACATCTTTGGTTTGAAATTATTGAAATATTTTGATTTTTCACAATGTTGTAATCACATTTTTTTAAGGGTAACAGTTATCCAGAATGAACACATGCATTTGAAAATCTTCAAGCAATCTCAAAGTGCATTTTTGATCACAGAGAAATGTAACATTAGTTTCCCATTTCTGATGGCAAATCTGAGCCCTTTTAGATTTTTAAATATATTGCTTTTCTTAAAGAAACAGATCTGACACATCCTTGTAACACCTATGTAAAGCCATGTTATATTTTAGTAAATTGTCTTGTTACTTTGCCAGATTCTGCTTGTCCATAGGTAGGAACTTTCCAAACAAAAGATCCTTCATGCCTGCAAAAATCATAAAATTCACCCATCTCTTCTTGCTCGTTGTTAAAAATACGGTACGTGAGTGGATCCTCAGCTTCACTCTACAAGGAACAGTGGCAAAAATCACAGAAAAGCGAAGCATGGTTTGAAACTGGGATTGTCTACTCAACATCTCCTCTGTAGCTCTTCCCTGTTAGCCACCTTGGGTGCCAGCGTCTCGCCTCTCAGAGCATCCTGCATGCTGCCAAGGGGGCCTCTGAAAACAAGCCCGTCTTCAACCAGATGGGTATGGGTTTTTAACCTAGTACAAGCAGCGTGGTTCCAAAGCGCCGCTGCCTCTGCTGGTCTTTGTTTGACTTTGAAATACCCCAGGAGCTGATGGAGCTGAGGACAATCGTTGTGCTGGCAGAACCTCACGTCGAGATGCTTCATTTCAGTCTGCCTGCTCTGCTCCCCGGGGGCCTGCTTCCTCTTCCTTCTCCTATCTCCACAGCATCTGTTGCTTTTCAGACCAGTTTTCTCCCTCTCTTCCTTGTTGCTGTGTTGCCAGCCGTAAGGCAAGCAGTGCCACTAAGATGTCTGCCTATCCTACTCTTCCTGCCACCGCCGCTGCTGGGACAGATACCTTCATCTCTTCTCAACATTAACTACTTTCAAACCAATGATCTGTACATTTTCATATGAAATTTATACAGTGATCCGTATATTTTAATAATCTGTATATTTTCTACCTGAACTTATTTATACAGTTTTATTCTTGCTGCTATCTGTTGTTCCTTTGTGCTTTCCAGCTTTGTCAAATCTTGCGTCTCAGGCAATTGCCTTTCCCATCCGTCGAGTTGTTTTATTTTCCTTTACTCCAAGAATATGACTGGTTCCTAGGCCTTCTAAGAAGACTTAATGAGATGTTATTTTCCTCACGGAAAAAGTCAACACCACAACAAAAATTCAATTTTTAGTTTAAAAAAAAAAAAGGGGGGGGGTTGGGGGGGGCAGAAAACATGCTTCCGTTCCCCACCCCCACCCCCTCTCCCTGCCATTTCCCATCAGTGTTTTGGCAATTGAAAATCTGACATTTTTAGCTGAAAGTTGTTAAACTCTGGACATGCTTTTGTTTCTACTTTTCCAAATTCAGCAAAGCTTTACTTAATGAAAAAACCTAATTTTTCATAGGAAAAAAACCCTCTAATCTTCTTGCTTTTTCTATCCTCGAGGCCCTTGTTGGATTCTTATCCCTAGCGCAGCCAAAAAGCCGTCCTGTGCAGGGAGCGGTGTCGACCTGAGCACTCCTTTCTCCTTGAGCAAGTTCATGCACTGGCAAGAGTTTGTCTCCTGGTCCTGCGTGGAGCCCACCCTGCCTTCACGGTCATGGCCCAAAGTAGTATTTTGGCTTCACAGCATCGTATTCTGACGCCCCTGGTGAACTCGGTCTGGCTCCCTAACTCCATCTGGTAGAGTAGACTTGCTTTGCCCCTCTCCACCTGGTTTCCATTTCAGTGGCCTTTCCCAATCTATTGCTCTACCATGTATTTTCCGTATCTTTTTTTCTGGCTGCTACATCAACGCCCGCTTCCCGTGGCACAGAAATCCTATGAGAATGTAGGAAAGTGGAGCTACTATTATGAAATTAATGTCAATGCTGGCTGATTTCTTTAACTCCATCACAAAGAATATCAATAGGAATAGCCTCTGGTAGGTACTCCATTGCACAATTCATCAGAAGTGTATTATAGCAGATATAATCTGATCTAAATCTGTAACAGTTAATTTCAAATGATGAGACTGAACATTTGTGGTCAACACAGGAAGTATTGTCTTCAGGATATTAAAACCTACATGCTCTGAGACAAGGTGTCGTCGCCCAAACTGGTCATACTCTTGAACACTTAGTACAGCGTAGACCGTGCTGTAGCTATCTTTTGAATCTTTATTACTGAAACATAGGATTAGTGCTACACTTCTGGATATATATTTATGCATTCAGTACAGAGTTACTGTCAGTATAGAATTTATTTTCAGTATTTTGATAGAAGTTGATGTATTTGGAGCCCGTGTCCAAAGCTGAGTATTATTTTGTTTGCATTATTTTTTTGTTAAATGCTCTTTAAGTAGAAAACTTGACGTTCTCATGTTCTTCAGAAACAAAGGGGCAGTTCTTACCATGGTCTGAGGAGGACAACGCAGTGGATTTGGTGCCATACAAGCTGTTGTGGGCAGAAATCCTCAGCCTGTGCGAATTGCTGGGTTCTGTTGCCGTGAAATCAGAGGATCATTCTCACACAATGCTGCGTAGCTGCTTCAGTGGTTCTCTGTGACTTATCTGTGTGATTGTGCATTTATCTGATGTAAGGAGAAAAGCTGTCGCTGCCTAAGTAATGTAGGGAAACTTTATTCTCTGACTTTATTTAATTGTGGTCTTACCATTCTTTTTTTGAGTGTGTTCTGTGAACTTTGGTGCAACGTACTTCGTAAAGGTTTATCGACAAAAGGATCTCTCTTCACAAATCTTTGGATCTAATACCTAGAAGTTCTGAAGTGTTTGTGTTTAAGTATTGTCTTCTTTTTGAGGAATTGCCTATTTCAAGTGCTCATTACTCAAGCTAACAGATACTGAAAATGGCTTTAAATCACCTGGTGCATTTTTCCTTGCTTGTTTGGTTTGTTTATTATTTTATTTAAGGGACAGGATTGCTCGCCTGTAGTTCTTGAACTTTTAGAGTTTGTGTATGAAAGCTCTTTTTTTTTTTTTTTTTCCTCTGTGGCTAGAAATGATAATTGACTTTGATTTGAGTTATCAGTGTAAATTGAAAAAACCTAAATTCTATGTTAAAATACCCTTTCTAAAATGTGCCTGTGATCTAGCTTTTGCGGAGACAGTAATTGCTTTGCCAGCCTGTAGGTTAGAGCAATCTGTAAAACCCGAAAGAAAAATGTCAGTCGCCACCAGCTGAATCAATTGTTTGTGGACAAATTCACACCCAGAAGGGGAAAGTCAATTTTCAACATTACCACTGTAATTCAGAGAAATGCTTAAATAGGCCTTCCATTGCTTAAATGGAAGGGGGAGGGAGGGGAGCTATAGGTATGTGCATTGCTAAGAGAGGAAGGAGCTACAAAGTGAATAAACATCAAAGCTGCTGGAAGGAACAATATAAACTTAAAACAGAGTTTCCACAAAAGCAGCTATTGTATTTACCCTTTCATATATCCTGGCTTCTTTGGACTAAAACGCCTCCTTGTGATAATACTGTCGCTCCTCCAGCGTCATTTCAATCTTTAACGCAGATGCTGGAGAAGCAGAAAGCAGCCTTTTTGTCCCAAGCATTCAGACAAGTTTCTGATTCCGCACTACAAGGGCGACGTTCTGAGGGCCACGGTGAGCTGGAGAGGAGGGAGAAGGAAGGAACAAAGACTGGATGCTCAACCTCCAGGCCAGAGTCAGTGGACGCCTTACAGGGGATGGTGTCTTCCAGTGCCAGACTGGAAGGACTGTAACCACTGTGACTTCTAGCGTTTTCCAGAAATGGAATCATTGCAAAGAAGTGCTGTTCACTAGGGTTGTAGAAGACTTTCAATAGTACGATGTTTTGGGAACCCAGCAGGAACTTGCTATGCTTTAGAGTCACTGGTGGAATTCAAAACTGGGTGTCAGAGCTGCTCCCTACATGGTGTAGTGGTGACCTGAAATCAATAGAAAGCAGGTAGTTTCAGAGGAATGATTTTGTTTGGGATGTCATATTATAGCACATGCCAGCCTGAATGTACTGGTTTTGTTGCACGCTTATGAATTAATGGAAACAAACTGATTTGACCTGTGCAAATATCTGTACACACTAACTAACCAGGCTGCGTGATTTGGAAATAGCACAGGGCTGAGTCAGAGTGCACAAGATCCCAGGGTGTGAGAATTGCAGTTACCTCATGCTTTTGAATATAGGCATCATTATTTTTTCTTTTTTTTTTTGACATAAGAGATTGTACAGATAGAGGACTGATACAGAACTGGAACTGGATGCATGAACAACCATCTGTTTTGCTGAAGCACTCACTATTTTACTTATTGCTGCCTAAGGAATGGTCAGAGAGGTTTTTTTTACTCCCTGAGCTCTTAACAGATGACAGAGTTGAGGTAGCTTGTGCTGCTAGAAATATGTCCAGGAAAACATTGTACTGAACCCATCTCGCTCTGGTGATCTGCAGCCTCTTAGGCTTTTGGAGACCCTCACCAGTTCCATCAAGCTCCACCAGTGTGTCGACTGGAGAGAAGGGCTTCCTGGCAACTTGTGACCATGCAAATGTTTTCAGCCTTTGCTGAAACATGACAAAGAAACCAAACCCTAGGAATTCACACATCTGTCATGACTGGGAGCTTGCTTTAGGACGTGCAGGATCCTGCATACGTTGGCAAGCGTCATAAATTTAGTGTAAGTTTTCCAATGTATATCAGTAATGAGGGAATAGGCGGTATTTCCTTCATTGTATTATTCTAGCTTCTTGACCCTTTTGATAGAGGGAATATATTAGCTTTCAGTTAAAAATACTCTAAGCCAGGTGTCTGTGGAGAAATGCTTTGAAATCTTATAATAATTGGGTGGATAAGACAATTTACAATACCTGAAAAATCTCTTTATTTAGCTGAACAGGTTTAGACTTTCTTAATCACCTAGAGTTGGTGATATTTTTCAGCTGTGAGGGATGATAGGAAGAGCTTGGCTGTTCAGTTTTTTTTGGAAAATAGACTACAAATGTCAGTTCAGGAATGTTTTAAAATAGCAAGCTGCTCACCACAGGCTTGCAAATGGATGGACTAGGACCTAACTGAATAAATAAGTTGGCTGCAGGGAAAGAATTGAAAGAGGAAAAGGAGGAGGGAAGAAAGAAGGGCATTCCCCAAGATAAATTAACATCTGTGAAATAAGACACTTCTAAATGTATGCTAATGGCCTAAATGTTTCCATATTCAATTAAGTAATAAGTCCCGAGTTGGCAATATCATCCCAAAACATTCATTTACGAAGCGAAGGCTCCACTGGGATAGCAGAGGCACCATAATGAACTGATGTGGGCAGTAAGACATGATAATGCCTATTTCAGAGGGAATTACCACTTTCATAATGCAATTCACAACAAGAATTTAGTTGTTAGAAGGGTTTTTTTCCTCTTCATTATGACAGTGTAATTATGACTCTAGTGGCTCAGAATAATTTCAAGAGGAGTGAGTTACCAAAGCTTTTGTACTGAGTATTCTCACGCACTTTGAATATGGGACTAAGTGTTGCTGCTTTGATAAATAATAATCAAAGGGAAGGTTCCCGTAGAACAGCAGCCTACTTGTAGCTGATCTCATCCTCCTTCACTGCGTTCCACTTATAATGTACTCAACGTGTTCTTTTTTTACTATATATTATTACTTATCCATTTGATTTAAAAAAACCCCCAAAACTACCAACCCAAACCCCATAATACCTGCTGTAAATCCAGCCTAGTTCAACAATAACTATGACAACAAGCTCTGATACAGTATTTTCTCTGACAGATGCTGATGCACCTGTATAGAACAGCCAATGTCACCGTGCTTATTTACAGACGGAGAATTGGAAGTGTAGGAAGGCTGAATTGAGCTTTGTGGTCTCTGAGCCAGGCTGGCTGAGAGCTGGGAACAAAGCAAAGGCTTTTTTTAAGGCTCCATGTGGTGCCCATTGCTATAGAGTCAAGGGAACTATGCTACTTTATTCCAGTTGGGACACTGGCCTATTATGCAAGTGCAACAAAGAAGAACAGGCTTACAGGTATGTCCCAAAGAAACCCTTGTGGTGTGTGTCAGGAGTTGTTCCAATACAGCCAGGTTACTTCGGTGTAAATCCTGAGAACGTGAAAAGAACATTATTTCCAGGGCCTGCAACTAACAGCACTGGCACACAATATTTGTCTGTATTCAACATTGTAGAGTGGGTGGCCTTGCAGATGTTTCAGCTTTGTAACCTGAAAATCTGTCATGAGCATGCAGAATTGCAGAGGTAGCTGGTGCTTGCTCGTTAGTATTAGTGTAGGAGCAGCGGCCATTTTAAACAGACTGAGTTTTCTACAGTCATTTATCCATAACAGATGTCTCGAATCCCCTTAGAATTTATTTCAAAGCTACATCTAAATGCAATGAAGGATGCTTCCAGTAGTACTCAAAGCTGTAAGCAATTTATTAAGTCATTGTCTAGTAGACGTCTAGTAGACAGTCTTTCATTTTATCCTTTAAACTTGAACGAATGCATTTGAACATGGAAATAATCCTTCTTGATGTTTAGGGCCTCCTCTGGTTGCATTCAGGTTATTTTTTCTGTGTTTCCAGACCAGCCAGGCACTATTATGTACTCAGTGCTAGCAGTCTTTGTTTGGAATAGCTGCTCCTGAATAGACTCAATGTTAGTTTGTTTACTTTTTTGCCCCCTACAGTTGTCTTAGGAAAAGATTGTAAGACAAGGCACTTGGCATATATTGCAGTGGCCTTGTAAAACAGAGCCTTATTGGGAGCAATATGCTTTTTTATATTTCTCTTTCTGAAAGGCACTGTGAGATTGACTGTACGTTTGTTTCTTAAGGCAGTATTTGCAAAATCTTTTACAATTATGGCAAACTCCTCATCTTCGTGTTGTAGTAGATGTGGCTTTTTCTAGAAGCTGAGCTGGATTTGTTGGAGCCTGGAAAGACAGCTCAGCTAAAACAAAAGCTATCTGCTCTGGTGAGGCATTTTGTTCAAGCTTGAAATAAACAGCTCAGCTGTAATGCATACCCTTTCGTGCATCGTTGGCACTGTCACAGTCCGTGGGTGATTGACATCTCTATGAAGAAGAGGAGGAGCTGGTAATTCATTCATATCCCAGGCTTGGTACTGATGGGGTATTTGTTCTCATAGATGACTGCAATAGCATATGAAAGTTGGGTAACAGGAACTTTGAAACCATGTCAGAGATGTCTCCTGATGGATCCAGGTGTCCCTTGGAAGAAAAAAAAAAACCAAAAAACCCCCAACAAACCACAACAGTGTCTGTATGAAGCATGTAACTAACTCACAGAGGTGCCAACAGGAAACTTTTGGGCCCTTGGTAGTCAAACTAGAAGATGCTTTTTGCAGGATGTTACTGAACGCAATGTGTTAGGAAGCTTTGGAAAAACTAAAAATGTATAGTGTGTGATTATCAGATGCCTCATATTGCTTAGAACTAAATAAATGCTAAGCCAAAACAAAATTAATAGTAATAGTTAAAAAGGTCCTTTGCATTTATAAGACTCATTTAATCTTTAGATTTCATAGTCTTTTACAAAAATCTCTGACGCCATTTTGCAGTCAAGTGAGCTGAAGCAAGAAAGAAATGTGAGGCTAAATTGCCTGGTGTCAAGTCAACAGGAGAGTTGATTATTTTCCTTTTACGCGATACTAGGATGCCTTACAGCCTCCCTGTTTGGTATATTAAACCCACTAGTAGGTTTTGAAGATAGGTCAGAAAACACATGGGGAATAGCTAGGAATTTTTTTTCTCCTTTTGTCATTTAATAGACTCTCTTGCTCTGTTTGCCCTTTAAGGGAACCAATAGATTTAATATCCAATTTCTATCATCTGCCATCAGAATGCAAATGTGATGCCAGATGAATATACTTTCAAGAATACTTAACCTAATGGGCATGTAAAGCCTAGTAATTGTCAGTTGTTTGTCTGCTCTCTTATATAATTGTTTTCAGTAATAGGTATGTACCACAGACTGAGACTTCTTAGTGTGGGCCAGTGACAGATTTCTCTGTAGCTTCTCCTGCTCTTACAGTGGAAACAAACAAAGAAACGCAATGTATTCGGCCATTTTCAATACACTTTGAGTACCAATTAGAATATGCTTCTTTGAATACGTAACCATGCTAATAACCAAAATTTATCATTCCATGCACCTGTGGTCCAACCTGTGTAGCAACACTGACAGGCTTTTCATACTCAGTGTGCCACAAAATGTTGAAAGAGCAGACGGTGCTTTCTGGTTGTTACAAAAAGGATGCGACCATCTGTTTCTGACCCTCACAAGCCCCTGAGCTTTTACACAAAAGAAGTGACATGTAAAACAAGAAAAATAATTCAGGAAAAGTTCAAATCTGATAACAGTGTTAAAGACACAAAAAAGTTGAGAGACCAGCAACAGCCAGACAAACTGGCAGTGAGCTGTCTGGTTCCCTAAATGCAGGAGTGCTGATGGCAAAGCTGTTTGGAACAATTAAATGTAGCTGTGTGAGGTGGAGCTGGGAATAAGTACAACAATATATGTTATATTTCATAGTATATGTTTTTGTTAAGAGTGCTGCTATAGTGCCACCATTTCTTGACATTTTGTTTTTTCTTCCGTGGGCTGAAATATATCAGCAGAGCTCAGATGGGAGCCAATTATCTGCTGTTACCAATTTGCATGTATTCTTCCAAAGTGAATTTGAATAATAAACTGCTTTCTCCTCGCGTTGTGGTCCCGAGAAGAGGGATGGAGTTAGGACGTGAGCAGGAAGTGGGGCTCAGGGGTTCTCTCCAAGCGAAGACTTCTTCCAAAAGCAGCGCCGTGCCTGGGGGACGTGTTAGTCTCGGGTAGGTTTGGGACTAGGCGTGAGAGTCTTACGCTGCCCAGAGCTGGGTCTGCTCCCACCCAGAACTTCAGAAATCTGTCTCTCTCCTTCTCTCCCTGCGCTAAGCATGGCCGGTGCATGCGTTCGCATCAAGGCCGGTCCCACAGCGCGCTGGTGCAAGGAGGATGGAGTCCTTGCTCCGCAGCTGGGGGTGGGGGATCCCCACCAACTGGGAAGCATCAGGGCTTCCACTGGCAAGAACCTCACAGATTTGGCTGAAACCTGAGCACCAGCTTTCAGTGTCTGTGGCTGCTGAGAGGCCAACGTTGATTGCAGTGCTGTCAAAATGAGTTTTGTATTTGGGAGATGCCTTGCTGCTACAGCGCTGACATTTCACATACTTGCAACACTGGGCTGTGGCTTCTCTTCCAGCTGGACAAGTTGTGGTTTGGCATATTCCCCCAGCGGTCCCCGTGCTGCAGTGTTTTCTTTTGCCACCTGTCCTTGCCTGGTCATATAATCTAACGTAATTAGGGCTGTGCGTGATATTCCAAAGCACTTTAATGGATAATTTGCTTTAGAATATTTGTAAAGAAATTCCTCTTGAGAGCTGTTTGCATCTTTAAGTGCCTAAGATCATCTTGACAAGCCAGTTGGTGCTAAAACAGCAATGCTACTTCTTTCAAGTCAGGTTTCCTCACCTTGAGGCTACGTCCATGAGGGGTTTAGGAAAAGAGGTTATAATTTGCTTTTGCAGACATTTCTGGGGACTGCAGTGTTCTACCTGGGGCTGAGTGACATTCTAAGAGGTGTGAAATTCCTTCCTGGCTTTGAAAATACAAAAGAAAAGTCACAGACATCACTTCAATTTGTACCCTGGAAATGAATTTAAGTCCCGTGGAGCATTATACGGGAGGGGCAGGTGTGTCAGCGGTGAATGGCTTTGGCAGGCACTTACTGATGGCTGTGGACTAACTGCTGCAGGGGAGGGTGAGGAGGTGTTTGGGGCTTCACGGCACTGTTTCTTTGCTATGCAGGAGGCCTGGGCAGGGAATTCATCTTTACCAGTGTCTTTTTGCTCTTAAACAGTTAACTTCACAAATTGCTCTTAGCTCATATACGCCAACAACATAATTTTTATGTCTCCTCGTAAAGTTATGTGTGAATATTTCTGTAGCATTATTTGATTTTTCTCTGCTCTTTGGAAATGAGCTGCATTTACAAGTACAAACAAAGCAATCCTGAACGGAGGGGTTGGCTGGGTCTCAGAAGTACTTGAGCACAGTGATTTAGGTAGAAATCCAAAATCCCCTTACTTAACTTCATAGCTACCAGGAAGTTCTTAGTTGCCTAGAGTCTAAAAATATGAAGTTGCTTTGGCACCTGACATGCAGCTTTTGCACAAGCTCTGAACTGGAACCATTTTGATTTGGGGAGGGAGGCCATAGGTGATCCAGCTTAATTTTTTGTCAAGTCTCCTGGAAGCAATATGAAATGGCAGGAAGAATTATAAATCATAAATGTTCTGAATTCTGTGGTCACATTAGTAATGATCATTACTAAGAGACCTGAATTGCTGAACCAAGCGCTCATGGGTGGTTGTTTGCCTGTTATGGGATTTACAGTCTAGGAAAGTCTTTGGGCAGAGGATGCAGTCGGAACAGAAGAAATAATGCTTTGATGAAGTTGGTTTCAGCACAATGTTGAACAGACACAAGGCACGTGTTCAGAGCCTCTGGCAGTGCTACTGTTCCCACTCACTGCCAAAAAATACCATAGTTGCTGGAACAGTTGCCCAGTAAAAGGAGTGCATGAACCAGGGGATGTGCACGCACCTCTTCTGTGCATCTGGATCATGATATATAAAGATAGCCAGTATAAGCTGTATCTAATCTCCATATCGGGTGTGCTTCACCGAGTGTTTGGGATCCCGGCTGGAGCATGCCATGGTTTCCTTCCCAATCACACCCCTGGTTTTCCTTCTTTGCAGAAGCAGTCACAGGAGTGAGCTAGAAGGTACCTAGGTCTTGTCCCAGAAGAAATTCAAGTGCAGATGGAGCACCCAGAAGCAGGAGGTTGGAAGCGCTCCCTGGTCTCTTGATTTTGACATAGCTAGTGATGCCTGTCTTGGTGCTGTAGAGCAATCTGGGTCAGAAAAAGGATTTCAGATTGCCTTCAGTGTTTCCTTTTGTCTGGTTTAGCCATCTCTATGCAGAGCACTAGGTGCTGGGAAAGCCATTCTTAAGGGAGGAAGTCTACCCTTTTACAAGGAACTAGGATGTCTAATTGAGTCCATAAACGTAACTCCACCATCGCTCCCTTGAAAGCTAGGTGCAGTAATGCTCATGGATTTTTCAACTGAGCAACCTAAAGTTGAAAATGAGCTGCAACATGTATTTAAGAAGCCATATTTTCTAAGTGATTAGATCTCGCTAAATCTGTGTGGCAGCATATGATCAGCAACAAGCCCAGTTCCTATTAGAATACTCTCTTATTTATGACTGACCAACATACCCTCATCTGTCATCACTTCACTCTTACAATCTGTTTTCTAAATAAAATCATAACTTAACCATATGCTTGACAGAATTATGTAGCAGCTTTAGTGTGTTTATTTTTCACTCTGCCGTATACATCAGTCCACACTCGGTTTGAAAGTCTGTTCTTTATTACTGTTATAAACTCAACTGGTCCATTCATATCCTGTGGGTATTAAGAGAACAGCCGTTCAGATTCAGATTTGTCCAGTGACTGAGTATGGGAGGCAGCATTCAAAAGCCTTGAGAGATGCATTACCTTTCCTTCACAATGATTATACTTTAAAGGTTTAAGGTTTACAGAAAATTGTTTCATGTACCTTATAGTATACTGTCTCTTTTTTCCCCTCTTATTGGCAATCAATATTTTATAGGATGAAACAGAAGCAAGTTGTTCAGATGCTGGACTTCTCTTTGGCTTAGCCAGCATAAAAACAGAGGCTGGGGACAATGCTTCCGTGATACAATGATTTAATCTTTGAAGAATATGTTATCAGCTGGTTGGGGGAATTAAAACCTGGCAAGCTGCCATACAAAACTCAGCAAGCAACCACTAAATCTTTGTGGATCATAGGGAAAGATTGGCTTGAAGTCAAAAAATAGATACAAACGCTGAGAGAAGACAATATATATATATATTCCAATCCCAATAAAATGGACTTAATTTCAGATACATGTCAGGATCGCTATGTATTTATTTGAAGCTGATAACTGAAGTTACTAAGCGAAAAGAACTGTCCCAAACCCTAAGACAGTCTTGGGAAGAGAAAAATGGTGCTGCACCAAGGCAGAAAATGAGACCTGGTTCTGTTCCAGTCACTTACGCGCGCTTTGCAAGTGGAAGCTGTTGGGGCAGACTGGAGTTGGACCCAGAAAGGGACGTGGTGTGGGCCTGGCACCTGAATGCGTCTCATCTAGATTATGGGTTGTTGTGTTGTGTTTGGTTTTTATTCATTTTATTCATGGGTAATGCTTCCAGAGTGCTTTCCAGCACCTAAGTGACTTTGTAGCCTAGATCCTGTAGATTACTAATGGTGCTGTGTTCCCGTAGTATTGTATGAATAACATGCTTATTCATAATATATGTAGTGCCATCTCTTCTACATTCCTTTGTGTATAGTAAGCGCCCCCTTCTTTTTATCTTATGTCTATTATGCACAACTTTCCATTGTCAGAAGTTGTACTTATCTTTAATAAGCAGCAGTTAGTAACTACATGGCCAAGTCCTGTCTTTAATGGTCTGGTGACAGTGCAAGAAAGATTGGGCAATAGCTTAGAACAGGTCCTTTCCTCTGGAGTGCAAACTGGAGACAGCCTGTGAACATTTTTATTGAATACAAAACATCCTGTGGCTCTGAAGATGCAGAACTGCCAGAAAAGTTTTCCTGAAAAGGGAACTACAGGAATGACAAGGATAGAGTCGCATCTTTAGTAGGGGAGCTGAGGGTGGAAAAAGTAGTTAGGCAAAAGCAAATCGAAGTGCAAAATTTTTATTTAGATGAGTGAATTTTGGAAAGCTTTAGTACCTTAGGAAAGTTAACACATGTGGTACCTCTCAGGGTTTAAAAAATGAATGGTGCCTCCTGTTTCCATGGGAAATTTATAAGTTCAATTATACACATCTGTTTTTGAGAAGATTTATTAAATTTGTTCAGAAGTTTTATAGATGTCTCCGAACTACCGGTGAAAATGAAGTACATTCTGGAAGCAACATGGCTTATTTTGAGATTATGGATGCTGCAAGTGTTCCCAACCTTGAATAAATCATTTCACATATTTTTAACTACCTGTCTAGGAATCTTGAAATGAGAAACAGACATAATAAACAATTTATTGTGCAGAACAGGAGTAAACATGTATATTACACCCTTTGATTTCCCAACACATCTTGCTGAGCAAAGCCCTGTGGTTTAATGCAGTTTTGCAATATCTTGCTGTTTCACCAGCATCTTAAAATAAATTATACGCAACGAAGCTGATCTATCCTTGGTGGCCAGTGAAGTCAATGGGCAGTTTTTGAGCAACAGCAATGTCAGCTTTACAATTCAGTGCTCTCGAGTAAAAAGCCTTTTTCTGTTCTTCCAGTCCTAGAGCTTGTTTTGGAGGGGCTGCTTTCTCATTGAAAGCTAGCAGAGCTTTGAAGCAGGTCCGGTTTGTGTCAATGGCAACAGCCAACATTTCTGAAGGGATTTCTAAGGAAGCCAGAAAGAAATTAATGGCCTGAGAGGTTCCCTGTTTATAGGTAAACATCATATTTTTATTGGGTGAATGCTAAAAGGAAAAAAGCAAAGATTGACAAGAAGTAATGAACGTGGAGTGGAGATGGTATGGAGACTCCTTAGGGGTCAAAGTGAGAATGAGACTTGCAGATTTCTGAGCAGGCAACAACACACGAAAATAGGAGTTTTCTGTGTTGAGGGAAATGGGATTTGGATACTCCTTGAAAAACTACAACAAATGCAATCCAGAACTTGAGGTTTAGTATAAAACTGAATAAACGTTGTGGATGCAGGGTTTTAATCTAATCTATGTTCTTCTGGGACCTTACCCAGGAGCAGCTGAGTTAGAGACACATTTGCAAATGTGAACGTTCATCCTGGGTGTCTCATTCTGGAGCATAGTTCTGCGAACGACAATCCGGACTGGATTTTGGGAAGAACAGTGAGCTTGTAGCATCTTGAAACGCTGAAGGTACCATTGAAGAAAATAGCATTTCTGGGTTTTGAACACCAGAATACTATAGTCCAACTTGACAGACTTCAATTCTTCTCTGTCAAGTGTGTGGCAGAAGAGACCTGCTAGTAACTAGTCTCTATTTCTCGTGGGTGGCCTCACCCAAACCTTCTCTAGCACTTGCTTTGCAGAGGACGGTACAGATTTTTTTTTTTTAATTTTTTCCTCCTATAGCTATTTCTTTCAGAGGAGCAGTACAGAAGTATTCTTTTTCTTAGAGCCTTGCTGGCACCCTGCTTTATGTCGCTGTAATAGTCACTTACTTGACATAGCACGGGCTGTGGTGAAGTGATGCCACTTTCTCTCTTTCTCTCCCAAAAGCGGGTGATAGCATTGTTGTAGGAACTTGGCCCACTGAGGATAGCAGACCTCATTTTCTCTCCTCCTTCTGTTCCAGTTGAGGGGAAATTCTCTGCTATGATGACATTAAAAAAATAGTGTCATGACTGCAGGGTAAAGCGCTTCCAGGAGCGAAGCCAGTGTGTGTGAGTCAAAAGGAAGGCCACCTAGCTCTTAAATACCCACCTAAGGCTGATGAGTTTTCTTTCCATTACTATTGGCTTGATGAAACTTCATTTTTGGCCTTTAGAAGTACAAGATCCTGATGGGACTTGGAGCTTCTTTGCTTTCAAAGTGCTTCACAGAACATGAAACTACTAAGAGGAACATTTCCAATATCTTGCTTGAATTAATTCTGAACTGACTTATACCTAATTTCATTCAAATCGGACAGTGCAGATGAGAGCTGGCAATTTGCATAGACATAGCAATTTGGAGAGGAGGTGCAGAAGAGCTTTTTAAAATCCACAGGGAGTGCATGTCTTCAGTCGCCGAGTATGGGCAAAATCCAGGAAATTCTGAATTCTTAGTTATTTTTTGTCCCTCTTGTTTGCTTAAGTTCAGTTCTTCAGTACTGAAAATATCGTATTATATCATGGGGTAAAGAGCTATGCTTATCAGTACTGTTGGGAAATTAAGGAACATTTGAAAACACGAATCTACCATATTGCTGTATTATGATTAGTTTGAGTATGTATCGCAAATAACATTTTGAAGACCAGGTCTCTTTTTAATTTTGAAAGAGATGAATATGAATTATTGAAATAATGGGCTACAAATATTATTTTAAACTGGATTATGTTTCTTTAAATGATATTTTACTATGAATTTCTGTTTCGTCTAATGTTGCGTTTAGCCATCTTTGTTTTTCACCAAGTAATAGTCTTTTCCTGCACCACCCATATCAGTTAACGTTTAGCTTCTATTTTAATTAATCCATTATTGCGAGCAGAGCACATCTCACGGCAGTGTTATGGCACTGATCAGTCAATGCATAACCATATATGATAATGCCTCTGATACATAATATCATACTGAGTGACCCAGTTTCCAAAATTCAGTCTAACTTTGCTCTGCTTCAAGGACAAGCTTAATGAACATTTGACATCAGATAATTTGTTCTATACTGTATATAGCAGAGCTATCGCCTACCTGCTAATACAAGTAGGATTTGCTAACAGCACTACCTGGTATTTGACTCTCCAATGTTGTTCATGGCTTTTCCTTCCCTTCAAAATGTTTTTTTTTTTGGCCAGGTGGAATGAAAGTTAATTAGTGTACCCTCCTACACTGTTGCAGTACGTACATATATATAGTGATAGCTCTGTCAGAAACAGAGTTTCCTGGAGGGAAGGTCTTCAAATTAGCCTTCAGAAGGGCCTGTCAGATTTTCAGGGTGGTTTTTTTTAATTTTTTCTTTTTTTCAGTATGTACCGTTTTAGTAAATTTCCTCTAGCAGTCACTCCCTGACTTCCAGGCAGATATTTTTGAACGAGGAAAAATTTCTTTATTTAGCCAAACCTTGGGGCTGATTTATTGCCCCTTGTACCCACAATTCTCTCTCTCTGTTGGAAATCCCCTGCTTGGCTCTGTTCTGTGCAGGGAATCGTGCTGTGTGCTACGTCTTGCACGAGGGACACGGCGTGCCCGTGGTGGCTGCTGTTCTACCCCATACCAACATCTGTTTTCCACGTTAGAGCAAGGAATTTCCAAAACAAAGAAGGTGAGGTGTCAGGGCTTTTGGCTCAGGAAACAGCTTCTTCTACAGCTTCTCTTTCACAGGCTCCCCGTCCCCATGGAACGGGCAAAGAGGAGGACGTTGCACGTAGTGACTCGTGGATTTATGCTGTCTTTCCCCAAATTAGCCCCGTTACAACAAGTAGCTCTTGATGATGTTTTCAGTATTAGCAAACGGTGATTCCTAAAACACAGCAGGAGGGTTTTGCCATTGAGATATAGCTGAATTACAAGCTTTGCTGTGCATTTATACAATCCTAATGGACTGTAATCCTTATAATGCAACAGGTTTGTGACTGAGATTACTGCAATATTTACCCCCCGGCATCTTTCTTTTTTAATACATTTGTTTTCTATCTCTTAAGCGAAAGCAATGTATCAACAGAAAAATAGAGATTTTTCATCAATCTGTTATCTGCAGCCAGCACTTCTCCCAACAGGAAAGGTTGGGATGTTTTTTAATAACATATATTATACTGTTTTTTCCGTATTTCCTGACAGGTCCAAGGAAACTTTTGTAGCCACAGAGAGGAGACTGACACTTGCCTTTTTCTTTTTGTAACAGTCTGTGCTACAACATCCTTCTTTTCCCAGCCCCACATTGACCTTCTGCAGCTCTGCATAGTCACTTCGGAGTCCCCAGTCTCGGGGCTCTTTCTACACCCCCCCCTACAGCACACTCATAAGCAATAAATTTGAATACTTAAACCAGTTTTAACTCCCCCCCCCCCCGGCCCTTTGGCATGCGTGGTTGTTTTCATGGTTCGATTGTGCTCTTTGCTTGCAGCACGTGTGTCGTGTCATCACCAGTTTTCTCACAGTAGGACCCGTGATGGCAGGGGCTGTTGTTTAATTAGTCTCTCTACAAACTGCCTGGAGTTGCAAAGTTTCAAAAGAATATGCAGCAGAGTGTGACGCAGAGCTACCTTCATTGTGGACTTGAAATAGGTCTTCAAAGAAACTTTCTGTATAAAGAATCTGTGTGCAAAATGGCTCATGAAGTGCTAATTTCAGTGCAGTTGGATGAACTGAGGGCTGAATTCTTCAGTGCCATGTTTATTGATCCATCATTTACCTCTGCAATTTGGGAATGAAACAGTGTGATTTTCGGAATGATAGCACTCTGTGCACATTTTGTGCCCGAGAAATTCCAGCTACGGCTGGAAAAATGTTCTTTACGAAACAGATGTCTGCCTTTCCCGTTCCTTAAACTCATTAAAACCCCCCCAAAACCTGAAACAGTCAAAAAGGTGAGAGTGGTATCTGTGACTTTACTTTTCACCAATTGCTTAGAAATACCTTGATCTAAAAGCTAAGTGGGGACGGGTCAGCTCTGCTATTGCACTGGAAATCTTCAGAGAACTGGGTTGTACCAGGGATCCCGTGGATGACAGCACTTTCCTTTCAAATCAGCATGACTCCTTTGCCCTGTTGTCATCTGTGGGACTTTTATCCTGGGTCTCAAATAAATATAAATCTGGTGTTAACTTCTGTCTGTTGTGTTATAAAGCTCAATTAGGTTTTACACGTTTTCCAATATTGTGAATTTTAACCCAGTTATCAAAATACCAACATGTGTTGTATTCTGCCGGCCTCAGTTGCTTGTGATGTTTCAGTGGGTCACAGAGCTAGGCTGTGGCTTCTGCCATGACTTTCATGGCAACAGAACGTACTGAACATCTCAAAGCTGTACTATGGAGACAAATCTTCAACCAAAGACCATGGCTTAGAAAGGAGGATTGGAGTATTCAGAGGTCTCTGCTGCTACTGGCGTCTTATTTGGAAAAGTGATTTTTTTTTTTAATATTTTTTTTTAAAGGGTAATGTTGTCACCTCCCAGTTTTTGCTAACAGATTTTTAACCCTTTACTGTGTCAGTTGGTACGTGGAAGCATTAGCGTTCAGTTTGCATCCTAAGCATAATTTCAGCGCGAGCCTCTTATTTGTCCTCACCTGCTGGGCTTCGATTCACGATACAGAGCAGTTGTGAAGTACACAAATTAGATCCCTTTCCAGTTAAGCTAAACTGTGGTCACCAAATGCACTCCATTGCCTAAAGGATCATCAAACCACGGGACCGGGCTAGGACAGCGGCAGGTAGAGCCACTGAATCTTCTATGGCACAGACGTGGTGTCCTCAGTGTCGTTTCACCATGTCCATGGTCTTCTGTTGTCAGAAGAGTGCTGCGTATAGCTGAAATGGAATCTTTTTGGAATATTGATTTTTTGACCACAAGTCTATCAAAACTGTCAAGCCCCCCCGCAGACAGGTTTGAGTTTGTGAGTGCGCATCCACTCGGCGAGCGCACGGGAGTTAATTGATCAGAGGCCAAGCTCAGCAAACAGGCGCTGGGATTGTACTGGGTCTGAGCGATGCCTTAATCCCCCGGCAGACTATTAATTTCCTTCTTACTACAACCATATGGGTTTCCCATGCTGAATGATGGTGTTAGGCTGTGTTCTAAAATCCTTGCTGTCTAACAGGACCGTGGGATTCCTAAAACTATAGCTCACGTTTCTTGCAGTTTAAAGAATGAGGGAAAGTCAATGTCTGGTAAACCTATAGCTTAGGTTACTTTCTTGGGCTCCCTTTCTGCAATTTTTCTCTCTCCATCATGGTTTCTTCAGCCTTCGTATATTCCATCACTCTCAGCACTTCATCATCTAGCTATTTTATCCATTGTGTTGATGTTTTGGTTGCCTGATGAAACAGCTCGTATTTCTTAGTAGATTTTGTGCTACCAGCTGGTAGCCAGGGATACAACCTTTTCACTTTTAAAACCAGCTGCCTAGTGGTCACTTCTGCCTAGAGAATTCTAAAAAGTGGCAAATGATTTAGAGTGTTAACATTTTTGGCTGATTGCTACTGGGCTTTTGCTGCAGAAGTAAAAAATGTCAGTCATTGCCACAAGTAAGATTTCTGTATGTCAGCTCACTAAAACTTTTTAAAACCTCAATTTTCAAAAGAGCAATCTGCTTCAAAAAATTTTGACACATTAAACCTGGTGTGTAAAGCTGCAAGATTTTATTATAAAATAAAAGAAAAATGTATGTGTGCTATCATTCTTGCTCAGTCCGTATTTTAAGTTCCCATATTCTGTTTTATGACATTTAACTTTGACCATCCAGAGGCTGGCTTTAGGGGGTTCTTACACATTTGAATTCCACAGCAGGGTTGTTAGAACAACTGTGTGTGCTGTGAAGAGAGGTCTCTAACTCCTTCTCATCTTTCTTATATTAAAATGCACAAGTAGAATAAAACAGTCGAAGGAAATTCATGAAAACTGAGGCTGCAAGGAGGTGCAATTATTAGTTTTTCGGGATTTATATGTGGAGAGGCTTACCAGCTGCCTTTGTGTTCCCGCAAAATATCTCTGTCTTGGAGAGCAATCGACAGGGAGGTTTTTGTGTAATTCCAAGTGATTTCTGCTTCCGCTTGCTTGGATCAGCCAAGCCCTCTTCTATGGCCCTTCCAGTATTAAAATCATGACTGTAACTTACTCTGACATGCGCTAGGGTTAACTGCTGCAGCTGGATACAGACAACATTGCGTGTACCCTACATTAAGGACACAGAATAATTTTGGGCAGTGTCATTTGTGTATTAATTGAACTCCCTTCTGCATCAGTGGCTTCACTGAGCTATTAGGGTTTGCCTGCAGGAGAACTCCTTGCTATTATTTAGCAAATGTTGCTTTGGTAGCCACTCGTGCAGATGACAGAAAGGTGGTTAAATATTTGGGTATAGATGTATGGCATTCAGCCTGAGATTTTATGTATATAACAAAAATTCCTATTTGGATTGCTTAGTGAGTATCTATTTTGTGCCGATGGCAAGTCTTTGGAGAAATGCAGGCTTGTGTTTCCATTAAAGAATCTGAACTCTTTACTTACACACTTATTTTACATTTTCTTTACGATAGACCTGATTCTGTGAACCTTAGGTAATGTCATCAGGAATCAGTGGCGTTGCTCCCGTGAGTGAGGAAACACCTCTGTGAAAAAGGGTTTGCAGGCTCAGGATTTTTGCAGCGAAGGTTGTTAGATGCTGGTTTTTGGTCTCTCCGATGCAATTCTTTGAACATCTGACATACGTGTCATTGAGTGAAGGACAAACACGGCACATGCGGATCCATAGCTCTTTTTAAAAAATTGTGGACACGTTAATGTAATGGTACAGCTTGCCGTAAATTGCTCCCGTGTTACCTCCTAGAGAGGGCTGCATATAGGCAATGGATGAGGGAATTCCTGTGTAAGAGAACTAAGTATTCACAATTTCTGTGATGTCCAGAAAATGACTTTATCTGCAGCTGTGAGAAGTTGCTAGGGAACAGTGCTAACTCATTTTCACTGATCGGTCTTCGTTAGCACTGTCGAGGTAATCTTCTCCTTTCATTGCTCAGGGATACTGCTGTTTCATTTTGCATTAGGATGGGATTTGGAAATACCGCAGAACTGTCCTGCTTATGAAGTTTGAAATAAACTTTCTTAGAAAGAACCTTTTTCAGATCGCTTCCAGGCACCAAACCCATCACCAAGAGCGCCGTGAGTTTGAAGGTGTCCCTGTGAAGAGCGGAAAGGGCAGATCCGGTGGCAAGCACTGGGGCTGCAGGAGGTGAGCCCTCACGGAGAGGAGCATTAGGCTTGGAGCATTTGTGCAGTTGAGTATCTCCAGGAGAGGACAGGAACGTTTCTGGAGAGTCTTTTGAGATAAACGTGCTGTCTGCGTTTATGATGTTATTGTGATTGCTTGTACATTTCAGCCTCAACCTTGAAGAATTTGCTTTAAGATGTGCCCTCTTTTTCACTGGAGATCAGACAGCTAGTAGTCACACTGAAGGGATTTTGGGAAGTGACTTGATCTGCTTGATAATTCTGCTTCAAAAGTCAAAATTCTTGTAGTTTCGATTGCTAACAGCATCTCCATTCAAGTCTTGTAAAAAGGCGATTAGCCATGTCCTAGCTCTGGAGTAGTATCTGCGTCCCTCAACGATTCTGTCTTATTCTGTGACTTCAGAACAAAAACGTCCTGCACCAGACTCTGCTTTGCAGATAAAGGCAAAGAAATAGTCTTACCAACCCCATTGCTTCTTGGTGTGTGTGTGTATATATATATATATGTATATAAAAAAATATAAAAATAGCTCTATTCCCATATCTGCAACTGTTTGTTTTGGAAGGCTCATGGTCCCTCAGCCATGTCTTCTTTATTCATTGTGCTTCTGACGTTCTTAGCCAATCTAAGTGAATCCAGAGGAATTTTTCTACTTGTTGCTTGCCCGCTCAGCACAAAAATATATGTAAACACACATGTATGAATGTCCCTACAGCACTTAAAAAAAAATACTTCATTGTGCTAGGCTCTGTTTTACTCCACCTGCAATGGATAACTGGGTAATCCTTCATTACACTCATCTTGTGGTCTAGCTGGCTCTCTGGGGGTTGCTTACAGCCAGCTTTCTCTCATGCTTGTTGTGGTGTGGTAGCTGTTTCCTACCATTTCTTTTTTTCACCTGTGAAGTGGGGCAAATGGCACTCTATTTTTCCTGCACAGAGTCGCAGGTACTGTGCTTTGTTTTTCCTATCCTTTCTTAAATCTAAGTCTAAATTAAAAAATTGCTGTTTGCACAGGCTGTGCTGTTAGGAGCTTTGCTGATGCTTGGCCAGGAAAGGAGGGGATGAGTTGCATTGTTTTCTTTTTGCAAGCAGTTTAGAAAATTATATTTCAGACCCTGCATCATATTTTTGCATTCATTTTAGAAACAGCAGTTGGAAAGAGTCCACAGGGCTCCCAACCACTTGAAATCAGCAGGCAGTACTGTTTATCTTTGTCTTTCATTTCTGTAAACAAACACCTTCTTTCACATGCTTGAATACATAAATATTTTGTTTTGTTTAGTATTGTCACTCATTATTGCCCAATTATCCATTTCTGTAGGAAAAAGTGCCGTACAGCTGGGAGAGGTGACAGTGAGTCAGGGTTATGTGACAACACTGCATTTGCCAAGTAGGTTGCGGTAAAAAAAATCATGGATTATCTCCTCACCTTGACCTCTAACTATCAACCTTGAGACACTGTCTCCTCTTAAACATCTCTGTGCTTGTTTCTTTATTGGTAGTGGGATGTGGCCCTGGGCAGGAGGACCAGCTTGTCCCTCAACACAATAATACCTCCTTGGACCATCACTAATGGTACCGTTGCCAGTTGGAACAGTGGTGTCTTACCTATTGTATCACTGAGATTTTTCCTGCTAGCAGCGTATATTTCTGTAGTGTCACTTCAGGTTACGATGCTGCTATTTTCCTCTTTCTCAGTGCTCTGTCACTTGTTTGACATCACGTATAGTCCACGAGATGAAATCAGCAGAAGGGTGCACCAGCCAGGCTGCTGCCTGACACAGACACGCCATTTATGAAAAACCTGTTCCTGGCTTTTCCTTCATGTTGGGAGTCCCAAGATGGCTGCTGCTGGGGTCTCTGGGGAGGCGCATTGCTATTCTTATTGCTCACGTAACTCCTCAGGTTTCCTTCCTGAGCTCTAATTCAAGGTCTTTCTCAAACAAAAATATCCCGTTCTGCAGGCCACAAGGGGGTCCGATTCCAGCTGAGGATCGGGCCCTCTGATGGCTTGTTCAATAAGTGAATAAAGGTCAGTGCTACAAACTCTGTATTTTTTTTCTGCTTTAAATTATTTGTATGCATTCTTTCATTTTAATTCTCCAGAGACTTGTGCATTTTACATCTTGCAAAACGTGTTTAATAAGGACTTTCTTTTTGAAAGCCACAGGAATAAAATGTAAATCTGCATGTGTAATGCATTTATATAGATATGCAACTGTGTACATGCACATAAACTCTAAGCACAATAGTCAATTTTGTCAACTCCAAGAGAGACATATTACAAAGAGATCTATTTTATTTAACTCCTGGTATGCAGAATTCAGCTTTTGAAGCTTAAATAGGTCCTGTGTCCTTTCACGAATTTAATTTTGTTGTAAATCCACCTGGGCTGTATTTTTGTAATATCTCCAGTTGAATGAGGGTGTTTTAGTGTCTGGGTGGAATGGTTTCTCCTCCTGAAATGTTAATTAGATGGAGAACATGTTATGCTTTAGAAAAGCAGCATTGCAAACCCATAGATAAACAGATTGATTTAATTTTAATCTGCTTTCATGGTGATGCATAATGATAACTGGTTTCTGTCTCACAGGGCTGAAAACCACAGACCTTAATAAGAGTTTGTGGGTATATTATACAGCTTTAAATAGCTTATGTTGTGCTAGACCGCTCTCCATAAATTATTTTAACTCCATCAGTATCTCAGGGACTCCCGATTCTCTTCTGCTGTGGATTTTCAATCAGTGAAACTATTAGTGTAAGCTGAAGAAACTTTGAGGCATCTTCTCTGAAAACAACTGACAAGACTGGTTTCTACATGAAGAATTCAATGGGGAAAACAAAACAAAAAAAAACCCCTTACAGAAGCCAACTCTGTACATTAAATCCTGGTGTCTAAATCCTACTTTTTATAAGCCATGCCAGAATTGATTATGAAATTAAAAAGCCAGACGTTCAGATGGTTAGTATGAAGTGTCTTACTACATGACCTAATTCTTGTGATACGTTGTCGTGATTTAACCCCAGCTGGCAACCAAGCACCATGCAGCTGCGCAGCTGCTCGCTCACTCCACCCACGGCGGGATAGGGAAGAGAATCGGAAGGGTAAAAGTGAGAAAAACCTCATGGGTTGAGATAAAGACTGTTTAATAGGTTAGTAGTTAAATGTGCCCATCTCAAATACCGTTACCTCTGTGGAAAGAGTTTCAACTATGCAGGCTTGCTCCGCATAGGGAAAACATTTTTTTTTAATGGCCTTTATTTCTTCAGGGCTTATTGATAGATACAAATCCACAAAGCCTTTGTACACTTGTCTTTCATCTACTTGCGGCAAATAAGCTGTAACTCTAACAAAACCAGGCTGAATTCTGCCTGTTTTCTCAAGGACAGACACGTTTTATTTTTGACTGATGTTCAAAGAGCTCAAATTCTGTCCTATATTAGCTTCAGCTGTAAAAAGCAATGAAACTGCCGAGGGAGGCAAATGAAGAGTATGGCCTTAAAGTTTATAAATCTAGCATCAACCTGATGTTGTACATAAGATTAGAAAGGGAAATTCCAATCAGCCCTCCTCGCACCGTGGAGTGGTTAATTTGATCAGCTCTGTTTAGATAAAGAAACGTGTCTGGGTCAGTCTTTAAAAGTCAATAGGAAAAAAAGGCTTTTGTCAAGGGAAGTGACTGGGACACTTATGCTAAAAGTCTTTACCAAGAGTCCTCATTTGTTGCAGGAGCCCCCACAGTAACACAAGCTCCATCACTAGCTGAGGTGGAAGAAGTGGTGGCTGCCCATACCAAGAAGCTCTAATCTACTGAGGACTTCTCAAAGAGGTGGAGACTGCCCCAAATATGGATTTTCAGGGAGGCTGGGCAGACAAAGGCTCCTGCTGCTCACTCAGTTGCCTCTCGTCTTTGCTTTCACTGTGAAGCTTGGCTCCGTGCTTCACCCTCTTTTACTTTTCTTACATCTGTTGTACTCTCCAACTAACATACTTAATTCTCTTTCCAGTGCTCTTCATTAGCTTACTAGCATTTCTGGCACTCACAAACCTGTCTTATCTGCGTTGTCTTTAATTTTGGTATTCCAAATTGAAAAAGAAGCCTGTCCTGAAGTAAAGGCAGCAAATTTATTGCTGTTTTCCATTGCTCTCTGATGTTTCAGTACATTTTAATACGATTCTTTAAGCACAGAGAGCTGCAGGTGCAGTGTAAGGTAAGAAATTGGGCACTACTGCATAAGCATCCCAGGATTCCCAGAAAGACAGCATAGGCTATGGCTTTTCCCTTGGTTCTAGATCACCTCTCCAAACCTGTTGGAAGTAACCAAAACAAATTGGCAGTTGTGTGAGGGATGGTGGTGGGCAGTAACACACATTCTTTTTCCATGCTTGAAAAGAGAATGGAACCGGTCCTGGGATTGCTTAGTAGAATCAAGCCGCTTGATTCACCTCCTGCAGGAGGTGAAACAACATCAGGATGCAGATGTCAGACTGAAGTGTTCTGGTATTTTATGCAACCTGCAGCAGAAGAATGACCTCAGATACTGCAAAGGATGACCATGTTCAGTGTACTCGGAGCGTTAACTTCTGAGACAGTGATCATTCTGCTCTTACTGACTTGCCAGCAAGAGACAGCTACCTGGGAATTGTTTGAGTATTTCCCCAGCTTAGTCATGCCAAAACTGCTGTCCGGATTTTAGATCCCATGGTAGCATCCAGTCCCATGCTACCAGGTTCTCAAGCTATAACATTTAACTGCGGTCTTCAGAAAGACCCTGATGAGGTCTGTCAGCCCGTGGTTAGAGTCTAGAGGATGGCTATTTTAGCTCTTCAGCCTCTTCAGAGCTAGCATCGGCAGACCCCAGGAACTGCAAACCAGATGTTCCACCTCCAGCAGCTGCAATTTGTTACCGGATCAAGAGGTGATGACATTGGAAAGAGCCTGCATGAAGAGCAACCTGTGGCATAGCCAGCAGCAAAAAGGGGCAATGATGTGGGTATTTACACGTTAAGACCACAAATACTTTGAGGGTTTCTTGTGGGGAGTATTTTGCTGCTGTCTTAGGTTAGTGCATTAGACTTTCCCGTGAGTGGAAACGGACCCGATTCCTTTGCCCTGTGGCATGAAGAGCTATGGACAGGTCCATTTCCACTTATGTTTTGCTTGTCTTTTGTTTCAAAAGGTTTGGTGGGGGAAAAGCCTCTCCGACACCTATTACTGTTGTCGCAGTCCAAAGGTGTTGAATATTAGTGAAGACTGCCATCCTGTACAGCTAAATACTGCTTCGCTCTCTCCATTGCTGGGTTAAGATTAGGCTCTGGGCAGGAAAAAAGCACTAAAGATGAACAGAAACCCCCTAAAGTTATTTCTGAAGTGCTTTGGGGACATACGGTGACAAGGGAAATCCAGAGCCCACTGCGATGGCTGTTTGGTGCCTAGAAGCTCTGAGTTGTACCCCTCTGCACAAAATTTACCTGCCACCTTCTAGTCACCACTGGTAACAAGATGATACCCAGTGGCAGCACCTGTGTTAACAGCCTCCCTTTTCTTTTGATTCCTTTGATGTTGAAAGTAGCTCCCTTTCTCGGAAGGAGCATGAAAGGTTCCCGCAGATCTTTGCCCTGAGCGCTTGCAGTAATAGAAAACTAGATTCGATGCCACGGGTCTAAAATATCTTTATTTAGAGCTGTTTAGGGGTCAGATTCTGTTTATTTGCACTTTGATTTGGAACGGAGGGTTACGTGATATTTGTATGCCGCGTGAGGGACGTTGTCAGGAGTTAAATGTGGAGGGGGGAGTCCTGCCTGTGGCAGGGTACCTGCGGCTTCCGCATCCTCCTTGTCTTTGATCTCTTGCACGTCTTGAGGGTGAATTTGCCTGCGTCCTCGCTCGCTCTCCCTTCCCCGTGGTGCTTCAAACCAGACACTTTGTTGACATTGTACCCTAGCACTTAGCAGCACACGTGTGGTAGCGCTGTTATTTTTCACCAGCCAGCTGTTCCACTTTATCCAACACTTAAGTAACAATTTCACAGCCATTACCAGCCTGCAGTAATGACGGCCTGAAAGCTGAGCGCTAACTGGTTGTAAACTGCAAAAACTGGGAGATGCTGAAACAGACGCTTTGATAAACGAGAAAGGACGTTGCCTGCATTTTAATTGGTGGAGCGTAAACCTCTTTTATCACTAGAGTAAACATAGTGTTTAGCAGGTCATGAGATAGAATTGGGAATCGCTATCTTTATGCACTTAGGAAATATATTTCCTTGACTTCATGTGTGATGTATTGATTTTGGGAGTTCCTGCTATGTTTTTTCCTTTCTCTTTTCCCTTGATTTGTACCCTGTCAGCGCTGACGGGTTTTCAGGGATTGAGGACTCCCAAGGGTTTTGTTTGCCGTGATGGATTTGGTGCAAGGGGGGAGCTACTTACAATTCTCAGTAACCGGTGTGCTGCCCTGTGAGCAGTGATCCAGAGGTAAATAACAACTTGGAGAAACACCTATGAAAGTATTTAGTTGGACAGGTTCCTTGTTTGAAAAAAGAAAAAAAACACAAAACCCCAACCAAAACCAGCTACGACAGAAATGTTTAATAAGTCTTTTCTTTCCTCCTCTTTTCCAAAGCAGACCCTGGCACAAAGTGAAGCGATGGGCACAAAATACTCAAACAACGTCACCTGCTGCTGCCCAGCCACAGTGTTTTACGCAAATGTAGAGTCTGTTGTCCTTATTCTCTTAACTGTGAGCAAATATATGGAAAAGCTTTGTCAGATGCCTTTTTGTGTATTGCAGTCGAGAAATCTTAGTAGACTGAACTGTAGCTGAACCAAGGGGGTGTCTCGTGAGCACTCTCGAGAGCAGCTGAAGGGTCGAAGACCCAGCTTGCCCTGTGGCAGCCCGGCAACTCAATAAAGCAGATTTGCAAGAAAGTAATTGAGCCCCGACAGCAGTCACAGTGTTTTCACCTTGGGTATCGCCAGTTTTATCTGTTGACAAATAACATACCTTCACTTATTGTTAACCCTGTTTCATCCGGGTCATTCTTTGGTAATTGCAAAGCGCTACTGCCGTTGTAAAACTGGGGGAATAAAATTCTGTGATTCCCCAGCAGTGGCAAACGCAGCGTCGAGACGTACTAGAGGAAAAAGCACTTCCTGGGAACGCGGAATTGAAGCTTTTGTGCTCATTGTAGAAGTATATTTAACTGATTCTTCAAAAAGAGTTCCTAACCTCTAATTCTGTACAAAACAACAATCTTCTTGAGTTATTGTTTGCAGTAAAATTAGGGGTTTGGGGCTTTTAATAGATGACTAAATTAGACCTTATCAAAAACTCTTCTAGGAAATCCTGATCCATAGACTGCAATTACCCCAAGGAGTGTACACAAGGATCTGCGTTTGTTTGGAGACATTAGAAATCAGTGCAGGATGGCAGTCTGTCATTGGGTAAAGCGCATGTCAAGGATAAACAAACTCAGCTTGTCTTACTGGTTTTGTGTCCATTTTTCTGGTTTACCTCATCACTCTGGCATTTAAAGGAATCCAGACAGAAAGTAAGGGGATGGTATCTGTTACATGTCCGTGTAACACTTGTACACTTGTTTTAATCTGATTTTAATGTTTTTTTTAAAATACAAGTGAGAAACTTCCTCCATTTTCCGTGTGTGGCTGTTTACTTAGCAGTCCCGAGACCCTGCACGGCTTCCTCGCTTGCAGTATTGTCTCAGCAGAGCAAGGTAGAATATGCTCTGCTTTAAGGCTGGAGTTTTTTTGATTCCCTACCAGTTTTTTTTTAATAAAACATATGAAAACATAGCTGTTGCATAGTGAATATAATCTATTGTGTGTCTTAAAGCAGCAATTGCAACATAGTGATTGCTCTTAACGTCCAGTCATGGGAAAACGGTTGCTTTTATGTACAGTTACCATCTGTTTGGGTTTCCAGGATGTGGACTTTTTTTTTCCACTCCCCCAGAAATCTTGTCCAGGAGAATTCCAGGACTTAATGTATTTGTCCAGGGCATCCAGATGTCTCACAGTGGGATTAGTCTTCCTGCACGTGTCCCAGCGAGGCTCCATGACATGCGGAAGTCTTTGATATGCTTACTGGCATGTGCAGGCTGTGGGGGCAGCAACTGGTGACTGATCAATACACCACTACACCGGTGGTTTCCACCTACGTGGGCAACCTGAGGGGCCAAACTTAGAGCACAAGCTCAAGGCATATGTGGCTTTGTGAAATGAAACCACTCACTTGCACCCTTGCAAGCAGTTCCTGTCCTAAGCACAGTGGGTTGGCTCCATCAAGACAGTTGCCTTTTCAAATACATAAGCTCAGCGAGGTGACCCAGGTCCCACACCAGCACCTTCTCATCAGCCGTGATCAACTACTAGAGCGGGTGACCGCATTAGAGAGCTAGAAGGGTCTGTATGAGTTTCTTAATCATAGCCAGCTTAACTTGGAAAGATCTGAGCCACCCTCATTTCCCTGTGAAGTGGGATCATCGTTCTCTCATTGGTCTTAGTTGACACGCAGCAGTTTTTCTTTCTTGAGGTGGAACAGAAAGGCAGGACCAGATGCTGGTCACTAGGAACAGCTAAAGATTACACTTACAAACGTTTCAGCCAGACTGTCTGGCCTTTTTCTGCCTCCCTCTCTTTCTCTAAGATGCCGGGAATGCAGTTTAATTTCCACTCTTTGACCATCGTTCTCTCGTCCAGGGCAACAGTTGTGGTGTAGGAGCAGTAACTCCACCTGCTTACAATGCATTTTGTGAAATTCCCATAGAAGAACTCGAGCACCTCTTGGCAGCTTCTGTGTATTCATTCTTCCAGGTGTGCTAAGGAAATTGTAGCCACTGCCATTGAGTTAGTGGCAGAAGAAATGGGATATAACCCTTTTTGTCCAAGACAGTTGAAGGAATCCTTTGGCTTTTTATTCTGAAAACATCTGTGTGGGTTTTGTCCTCCAAAGATTTCACAAGTAATTTCACGCAGAGGCAGAGCTGATAGTGCTTGGTTTACTGATATTAGCATCTCTGCATGGCAGCAGCTGTTTATACAAAAAATCACATACCTTTTTGGTTTTTTGCCCAGAATTGAGAACTTGCCATAACACTGAATGGATTTTATGTATGAGATTTTAAGCAAATATAATTAAACTGTCATTTCCTGACAGCTCATATGTGAGGCTGTTTGACCACAATGGACTTCTTGTTTTTGTAAACACATTCAGAAACTGAAAGTTAACACCACCAGAAGCTCCTAATTCAGTAAATTGGCCAACGTTATATAGCTGGGGAGTAATTCAGTAGTTCCTTAAGATACATATGTAGACATTTAGCTAAAGAAAGGGAGAGAAAGAATTAGGTATTACAACACCTGATGAGAGGAAGTAAACCAGATATTAAAAAAAAAAATATGTATATTCTTCCTTTTCTGCACTGGTTATTCAGAACTAGGAATATTGTGCATGTGAATGTATGTGAACCAGAAAGCACTTCTCAGCGGGAGCCGGTCCAGTTGTCATGACGGTGACGTTTTGTCACAGAGCTGTTCCTATTATTTAACCTCACACATGGAAACAGGCTTCCCAAGAAACCACTCGCTTTTGGAAAAATAAGAGTATTTCTAAGTATTTTTAGTATCAGTGCTGGTAGAACAGTTAAACTCAACAGTATTAAAAGAGAAAGAAGAAATGTTGTGAACTCAGAAAGATGATGAAAATCGGAGCAGATGTGAAATGTTGCCTTGATAATGAGGGGAGGGAGAGGAAAAGGTAGAGTTTGCTTGTAATAGAACTAGCGATGGTTCTCAGCTCCTGCCTCCAGATGTAAGCCCTAGTAAAAATCTGACTTCTTTTGGGGGCAAAAATGAAACTTTCCTCCCCAATACAATACCCTTTAGTAGAAAGCAAGTCTTAACACGTGCCCAGTGGTGCTCACAGTGCGGGTAATGGAAGAGCAGGAGAGAGGAGCCTGCTCCGGAACGTATCTACTCTGCAATTTAGCTATGACTAGAGCAGTAGTTACCATTAGTTCAATAAGACTTCTATCTTGATATCAGCTCTTCAAAATAAGGAATTCTTAATTAATTCTCTCATCTCTTTTCCTTGTAATACGGTCGAACTCTAATGAGCAGTAGCATTTTCTGTGGGGCAGTAATGAGAAAATAATGAAGAAATAAGTAACAGATCGAGCTGACATTTTGTATCTAATTGGTGAAATATCCTCTTCTTCCCCCTAGGGCAAAGGTGAAGAAAGGTGTGAACATTTTCAGTGTAAGAGCCAGCAGCCCGTACTTATGGGACATCAGAGAGAGCATGGATTATACTGGGAAATACGCACCAGCTGTTATTGTTTGCCAGAGGAAATCTGCTGCCTCAGAAAACAGGTAGGTCGTTTCCAGCAGTCTGTCTTTTAATAACTGGCAGTTGATTTTCCTTTTCGAAGCGTTTTGCCATGATTTTAATAAGTTTTATTATAGCACATGATGAAAATGCTTCCAGAAAAGCTGTGGCTGTCTTTATTTTGTAGTGCACTGCTAATTCTGCCACTCACGCTTTGAACAAAATGTCTCGTAATACTCTGAGAAAGTTAAAACTAGCAGGAAATACTGCTTTCACATAATATTTAGGACACATATAATATCTTAGAATTCGGTTGGGACTACTTCAATCTCTTCAAATTATTTGCTGCCAGCCATTATAGCAGGGGGTAATTATAGGGCTGTTTGTGGTGAAGTTTTTTTGTTTTGTTTTTTTTTTTTTTTATTATTTTTGCTTAGGGTTTTTTTGGTGGGTTGTTTTCGGGGGTTTGTTTGTTTGTTGTGGTTTTGTTGTTGTCATTGTGTTTTTCTTTTGTTTTGTTTTGTTTTTATCCAGAAGAAACTAAAATGCTCCTGGTATCAAACCTATATTTTTGTTGCTGATATATATATATATAAAAATTTTTTTTTTAATCTGGAGAAGGGCATAGATTTTCTATTTCCATTGTGCAGAAACTTAGATAGGACACTGACCTGTCTTAAACAGCCTTCATCTGGCAGGTGGACGTTCCTTTTCTAATCACAACTGATCATTTTAATGAATACATTTTTATATCATTTTCTACTTCCTGTTCCTTGTTTCTGTAACTGTGTGTCAGTTGCATATTTATAAGGATCTGACTGGCTGCGTATGTATTATGTATGGTGTTGCTGTTACAAAACTTGCCGTATAATATGGAAGTTCTGTGCTGTGATTTCTGAAATTTTACAAAATCTTATAGGTTGTAGGGATTTATTTACAAGTTTAGAATTTTTAAATAAATACCCCCTGAGCCCAATAACTAGGAAGTTTCATGTCTTTGCAGTCTGGGTATATGAAAAAAAGGAGGAAGGGAAGAATTTCCCTCATAATTATGACATAAATCACTTTCTCCATGTTATAACTTAGATTCTACACAATTTCTCTGCTATAGTAACCTGAATTTTCTCATCTAAACCACATATTGTCTCGTACCTGACTGAATTTTATTGGTCAAAGAAGCAATGTGTATATATGCCAAGGTCAGAGCTTCCTACTGCCTAGCACAATCTGTCAGACAGATTCTTTAAAATCCCAGTTCAAAGCTATTTGAAGACAGTCTGAATATTTTCAATGACTGAAATGGGCATTGGATCAAAATCAAAGATTATTTCAACGACGAGTTTTCCATCACACTTTATCTTGTTGGTTCCATACAGTGCATTTGCCTGATTTCTCTTCCTCATCAGGAAAATATAATGCAACCTCATGGGTGAATTGAAGCTTGGCAACTTACTTCCCTCCCCTATTCATCATTCAGTGGCAAGCCTTCAAAATGACTTCTTGTACCCCAAAAAATAAATTATTGTGTCACCTTTGATGCAGTGGTTGTGGATTCTGTGTACTTTCACATGCTGAGCATAAGCATTGCTTCATGTTTATTAAAAGAAATGTGAGCTCATATACATATTAGATTTTACTGGAAAGAAAACCAAGTATATGTATTCTCATGTAACTTCTGGTTTGACTTATTTCATCTGAGCTCCTGGTTGAGATTTTGTGGTTTTCTCACTTTTGAGAACTTCTTCCTAAATGTTTGTAAACAAATGTAAAATATTTGCAATGCATTATTCAGCATGTTGTTTTCCTCATTAAAATTAGTCATACCTGTTTTGCTATTAATTTTAAGAAGTAAGATCAAGCATTATATGGGGAAAGAGAGTCTGTTCAATGTTTTTTGGGAAACAATTTTTTCCTTAACTAGACATGTTTGGCATCACTAAATATGCAGAATGGATAACAGCTAAATATTGATGTCTCTTATCAAATTGTTTGCCTCCATGGTTAATTTATAAATTTGAGAACCTCTATTTGCATATTGTTTAATTACTCTTAAAAATCAGAGATCTGATCACATGAATGCAAAGGTGGCAATGTTAATTAACTAAAGATTCAATGCTTTTGTATTTCTGATAGTTTTACATGGATCAGAAAATAAGTATTAATAAAGCTAACTTACTGTGACAGGTGTAATTTCTTGGATTAAGGAGGCACTTGTGCAAAGTGACAAACTTAACCAGGATGCCTGAGCATTTCTGTATTGAAGTTTGAAATATATCAGTCTTTTTATTTGGAGAGGTTTTGGCACCGAAAGCTTATCGTAACAGGATTAACATATAAATATTATCACAGCCAGCAGGGTGTTTTGGAATGAATATTAACAGCAAATATTATGAGTCTGTATGAGAATAACTAATTAAGCCCATCTGTCAAATATGATTTGAAGTTCTCGGTGCCTTGCTTATTATGGGCTTGTGACAGTGTTCCAGATTAATGGTGAAGCAATTATAAAGTTCCCTCTAATTCTTCTGATTTCATTCTCAGGCAATAATAATTTTGTAACACACTAAATCCTGACCCATGAGATTATTAGATGGACTTACTACTTGTAGCATCTGTACAGCACTTCTGTTGTTCTCCGAGAAGCATCTATCTTCAATTCCTCTGTTGTCATGTAGGCTACCAAAAAAACAAATAGAAAATGGCATGATGGGAATTAACCAATGGCTCAGAAATGTGACTTGGGATTGAATCAGGGAGATGCATCCTAATATGTGCCATCCTTTACGTATTTCCTCTGGAAGTGATCTTGCCTTTCCTTATGTAAAATAAGGAAAATAAATTCCTTATGTAATGAGGTGAATAAAACAGAAAGATGAGGTTAAAGGAGTGCTGCTATTTCAGTATGTTTTCTTGGGTTTGTGCTGTTTCTCCCTGTACCTGAAATTGAGCATCTCTGCTGTGCTAGTCACGATTGAGAAGAATAGCCAAAAGTGGAAGATCTGGATTCCTGTCTGTTGTTCTTCTGTGTTTCCTCTTGCGCTGGAAGCATGCCAGGTAGGATGGGTTTGGAAAATTATTGAGTTGGCTAAAGATGCAGATTTGTTGTATTTTCCTCATCTGCAAAACGTGGCTGATAGCGCTTTCCTGCATCCATAGCTGCTGTGGAGACGTTAAACAAGATGTTCTGATATATAATACTAATGGGTGTCATGATTCTCCTCCAATATTTTATTCGTGTTTAGATCTTTGGGTACAAATGTTTGTTATTCCATTGGAGAATGCATTATTCTCTGTCCTTATGGCAGGAAAGAGGCCATTGATCCAAGCAAGCGCAAAGTAATTATAGACCATCTCTGAGAAGAAACTTAATGTCCAGCTACGACCGTTTACTGCCTCTCCTCTAAATGTATTTGAACTGTATCATGGATAAGGTTTGCCCAGCAATTTCCTTTTCCTGTGCTTGCTGTTGGAAATGTTACAAAGATTGCATTTCTTTTGATACTTTTCCACTTGTACTTTTGGGTTCCAGTTCTATAGCGTAGAAGGAATTATTGGCTTATGCTGTTTGAAAGCAGATGCTGGTCCTGCTATGAGTAGGGAAACTTGTTTTTATTTTGAACAACAAGTGACTGAATCAGTCTGTGATAATATTGGTATAGTAAGAGACAATCACAGTATTTTCTGGGCTGTGTCCCTTATTTGTTCCCATGTGTCTCATTTTTTAATTATACCGTATTTCCGTGCTTAATTTTCTTAACACTTTCACAATACAAGAAATTAAATTGATATTATAGAATAACAGGGGACAGGAAAACATATGGCAGCATTGCCTCTGATTTTCCTACACAATACTTTCTTTTTATTACATGTATACTGTTATCCTTGGTGCCCTATATTTCTCATTTTCAAATGTAGTTATTTAACATTTAGTTTTCATGTTGTAGCAGCAGTGAGCTATTACCTCATTCTTTTACTTGTTGCAACTGCCAGTACGTTTCATAGACTCTCAAGAGTGCTATAATCTTAAAATACTTCTGAAGCAACAAAAGCAACAAATTTGACATAAATAACAGCCTAATAGCCACAATAATTACATTATGTCTCTTGCTGGTGTTCGTCAAAGGGCTTCATAAAAATAGTTTTATGTTTTAGATCACCATTAATTTTTTTTTTCCTTGCTATTCATGACTTTATCAACTAGAGGTTTATTATTGCATGGAAAGAAAATTTTCTTCTCAATGGGAACTGCAGAAAAGATGCACGATGAAGCAAAAATAATTTCCAGTGTATTTTGTCCCATCACATCATGTGTGAATCACATGAGCTTCAATTTATCATGATGAAACAAAAGCTAGTAAAAGACTGTAGAAATCATACATGCCTTCAGATGGGATTTATTCAAGTGTGATATTAAAAAAGCTGGACAGGCAGAGTGGGCAAAGGGTTGAGTTAGGCTATATGTTTGGGTATTTTTATGGCAACCCAGGAGATTTTGATTTATTTTTTTTTTCTTCAAAAGATAAAGTGATATGTGAATTCTGAGCAAAAAAGATCTCTCCTGTTCTTTTTAAATACTATTTTTCTTACTGGGGGATGGGGGGGGCTATCTTTTACATGGTTCCAAAATTACTTTCTGAGAAAAATGATTCAGCCTTAAAAAACTGTCTATTCACTCAGCATCATTGATACTGATATAACACATTAAGATATGTATTACTGGGCAGATAGAATATGTTAATTTGCTTCTGAAATACCAGGGTTTAAGTCCATTTATATTTCCTAGGTATGTGGGTAATGATCAGCTGTAAATGTAGTTATCCTGGGCAGCTTTAGTGTTTCATACTGTGTACCATTTGGGTTTTCCTTTTACCTCCCTGTGTTATTTGAAACCTCTAGGCTTCTAAGAATTTATATGCTGTGATGATGTGAAAGTGCTAAACATCTCAGAAGTCATGTTTACATTCCACTGTTGGAAAGTAATTAGTCGCAAACTTCCATTTCTCATTTCTTATTTTAAAACTTAAATGTGCCCTCTGAGAGGAACCCTTTGACATACTGAGGCGAAGTAAATTTGTATGAGCCAAGTCTCAGTGCATCATTCTTTTACATGCTGACCCACTTTTTTCATTTTTTAAAGAGAGATCTATTTTATTTATCAAGAAATGCGGAATCTCTCTTGAAATCATCCTACTCCATGCTAATATACTAGGAAAAAGATTTATGGTTATCATCTCAAAGCAAATCAAAAGAAGAGAGATGAAATATTAAAGAACAGCTATTAGATAAAGGCATTATTAGCCAACTTTTTCCACCTGTTTGTTTGAAAGAGACTCATTCATTTAAAAAGAAAAAGTTTGTGGGAAAGCACTTCAAAGGCATGTAGAGAGTCTTCTGGCATCTTAGAGGTGGAGTCTGTTCCTATATGTCTGACATTTACATGCAGGAGATACCACAGGGCAATTCAGCTGTCATTACGAAGAAGAAGATTCCCTTTAATCTCAGCTGAATTTAGGGGTTCTCCTTAGAGAGGAAGGCTATTCCTGTGTTCTTTTGTTTGTGAGCATAATGTTAATGGGAACGAGAAAAGTGACAATTAGCAATGAATTGCTGATGCTGTCTTTTGAAGCAGTTAAAAAAAAACCAAAACACCAAAATTCCCTCATTCAGGGGTTATCCTTTTGAAATACTAATGTATAGTTCTATAGCATTTACCATCTCCTAACGGCTTGCAGCTGATACCATAAGCTACACTGTAAGGTGAAGGTGAAGTACCCCTAAAATGTAACTTGAAATGACTTAACGGTTCACAACAACAGGACTGATCGTCAGGAACGCAAAGGAGATTATCAGTCGTGTCCAGACCATTTCGTGCCACTCTGGTGTCCCTCCAGCACCTTTTTGTGCTGAACTGGAGGAAGTTGGACACAACCTCTTCAGAAGGCGACATGATAAACACAGGGATAGTATGAGGGCTTTTATTCTACTTCGTGGTCAAGTGCAAAGAATAAAAATACGCCGAAACATTTTAGGGCAGAGGCAGGGTTTTCTGCAGTGCAGCTCATTATTGCTTTATATGGATTTAGCAATGCAGGTTGAAGAATATCCTTCAAAACAGTGCTTCAGGTTTCCAGAATACATTGATATGTTGTCTGTTTTCTCCTGATCTTTACCACTCCTGCCCTGGCTAAAAGTAACTGAGAAGAGTAATTGCAGCGTTAGTTACACAGCGGCGTTGAGGCAGTACACACTGCACCCTTAGCTTCTAGAGCTTCAGCGGGGCCAAAAGGGATCAGGGCCACAGGGCCACCTCTTACAGTGGCCACCCAGCGTCCGCAGATTGCCTGGGACTTGAATCCTTGAAGCAGAGAGTTGCGGTCACTGTCACAGCTATGCCAGCTCGCTGCCCACCCCAGGGAAAGCTGGGGTTGTCAACTGTCGGCTCTTAATTGCACGTGTAGGGAAAATGATATAAATTAGGAGACTGATCAAAGGGCATCATGCTAATTTGAGAGGGTTTTGCAGTGGGTCCAATTTGTCTTAGAATCTGTGGTCGTTTTCTAGCACATTATTGTATTTGGCTCTGCTTTTGTGACAGTCTATCCCACGTGGAAAATAAGTCAAATAAATAATTATAGACAGTAGTGACTGCACACTGGCCTCCTGATGGCCTAACTGGTCACAGACTGGTGGCCATTTACTGACTGTCCACCATCTTCGATATAGATGCCTCATCCAACTCTTCTGTCTGCTCCAGGCTGTCCACATCTGTATATCCAGAAATCCTGGGAAGAAATTCTGTATCCTCTACAATGTCACAGCAGAAGACAACCTGAGAAAGTGTTTCTTAATTTGAGTTGGACCAGGTCCACGTTTCATGTACGCTAACATCACGATAACCTCTCCCAACACATTTCAGCTGTGACTGCCAGGGAGAGCTTCGAATAGAAGAAATTCTGGCCACAGGAAGCATGCTTGTAAGGAAGGGTAAATTACATTTCCCGTCCTAGCTCATCTGAAAGCAGAGGGGGTTTAGACCCTTGTATTTTTAGATTAAATTTTATTGATTTTTATTTTGCATACAAAAGTAATCACGGAAAACAAGGATCCAAAAAGTACTGCCTATATCAAGTTCTCTAATGATACCAAAATTGAATGTATAACAGGTACTCGGTATTCCCTTGTTCATGAGCTTAGCTAGGAATTTGAGAAGAGGTGTGCTATCTTCAGCAACAGTTATTGTGGTAGCTCAAAAGGTGGAGGTTTGTTGAATGAACCTGAGAAATCCTGGGAGAAATTCTGATGATTTCTGTGCTCATGTAACTAGGGACTATATTATAATGCTTCCGTGGGAGAGGGCAGAGTTGCATTTTTGGCATTTCAAGAAGTTCTCAAGACACAAAGTTTTCTATGATATGCTGGTAATTAAGCTTGTTTTCTTTGATATATAGTACCTTCTGTAAAATGAGGTTCTAGAGCACAATGATCAGCATGACTTGGCTAAAAGGCCGGTATTTGTCTAGAGGGAGATCTTCTGAAGATCATGTAATTGTTCAGATTAAATGGCTCAGAAGGTTAACAAAATTATATAATACAGTCTAGCATCCGTATAAATCACACAGCTAATCCTAAGTAAATTCCTACTGCAAGTACAAGGCTGAAGTTCGCTGGGCATTTGAGTTATTTTATGGCTTCAACTCTTAATGTATAGATTTATTGATGGCATGAACAAGCTAGGATTGCAATATTACAGATCTGTGGGTGGTTTATATGAACTGATGATGCAGGTATAACTCATCCTCTAATTATTTCACCTTGGTCATCTCTTGGCCTTTTAACCACCTGTAATGGAGAAGGATAGGGCTGCTGCCCAGCCTGATTGAGGTGTGGAGAGGACATGGGCTAAACTTTTAAGGACGGTTCTGACACTAATACATGACATCACCAATGAGGGTTTATGTGCCTGCAGGGAAATGGGGTTACCCAGGCAGGTTTAGGATGAGCTCCATGTAAGTCAATACGCTGAGCAGGGAGCTGCACTGAGCTAATGGCTATGACAAGGCAAAAGTCACTGGTGTGTTGGTTTTTTTATTACCTTCTGTAACTGCACAAGCCTTAATAACTTACCCTGGGCTGTGCGGGAGGTGTGACAGAGCAGGAGTGGGACAGAGATCCTCTCCTCGTGTGTCAGCTTGTCCTTTGAGAGCCAACTTGCACCAAAGGCTGCTTTCTGTTTTCTGCTCAGGAAAATCCTTTCCTCCCAGGAATTTATATAGAGCTCTGGAACTGGTGGTGTGTCCTAGACCTCTTTTTGAAGAGTTTCTACTGAATTCCATACCAATAGAAGAAATTGGGCTTTGTTAGGGTAATAGGATGCCTTGTTTTCGTGGACATTGTTAATTCCGCTGTACATACACACGCACGTGTAAAAATCATAGAATCATAGAATCACTTGGGTTGGAAGAGACCTTCAAGATCATCGAGTCCAACCATAGACCTGTGCCAAACCCACCCCTAACCCATGTCCCTCAGCACCACGTCTGCCCGGCTTTTAAATACCTCCAGGGATGGCGATTCCACCACCTCCCTGGGCAGCCTGTTCCAGTGCTTGAGAACCCTTTCGGTAAAGAAGTTTTTCCTCATATCCAACCTAAACTTCCCCTGGAGGAGGGAGCAACAGGATGAAATCAGCAACAGGACGAAAACCTGAGGCGTAAGATTGCATAGGCAAAGCTGTCTGTGTGATCACTGGATATTTTGGGTTACAAGAAAAGAGTGTGTAATGTGATTTATTCCTCCCCCTGCATGGTAATCTGCAACAGCAAGAAGTACTTCCACCTCTACCAACATACCCCATCTTCTGCAAATGTTTTCCAGCCTAAGGTGTAATATGGAATATAAATTTTTAGTGTTCTAAAGAGCTGGTTTAATGTTCAATATGCTTTCAATTTGCGCCTGTGTTAAAGTCTGAATCTTGCCGTTTTAAATCCATCCTCATTGTGTAAGTTTATGAATCATGTGTTTTATGTATGATATTTTGACGCAAAATGGAGCAAAGGAATGCATAGAAGAGATGTTACATAAGAAGTTAGACAAAACTACATTTTAGAGTGTGTGGGAAGGGGGAACCAGGCTATGTCTTCTCTGGTTACTTGCCAGGGAGCCAGGAAAGCTGGCTTGTTGCATGGTTCTTTGGAAAAGTACAGCGATCGTTTACACAGCGTTGCCTTTTGTTACTCAGGGACCCGGAGAGCTTTTCCATGCAAGAAGTATAAAAATGTTTTTTATCTTAGGTAGGCTTCTAACTCTGAGGAACGGACGGCTCTGCTGTTTTGCCTTCACATCAGGACCAACCTAGGCTGGTCTTCCATCAAAGTCACCATCCACTAGCGGACAGAACCATCTGACCAAGAGCCAGTCTACCGCTTACTCTGCACTCACGTTGACAATCCAAAGAAGAAGGGATCAGTTGGCTGTGATGTCTCTGTAGCTGAAATTCATTGTCAGGGTGGGAGTTGAGGGATTGCCTCCACTTACATGAATGTGTTAATATTATTCTTAGTTTGAGGGATTACCTGAAGCTAACATTCAAATGTGCAATTAGCTGGATGAATGACTACCATCCTCCATCCTTTCTTGACATAAATTTTTCTCTGGCATATTGCAAGAATGCATGCCTGCCTTTTCTTCAGTTTAACTGAAATACTTGTAGAATATCTTTGATGTGACGAGATATTACCTTTTTTTAAAGTCTTTATTCACTGGAATATTTCTATAATCCTAGTTTTGTGAAGTTCAGCATAGGACTGTGGAACAGGATAGCTGTTCAATTTATACTGCTGAAAGAGAGACTATATTACTTTCATCTTTTATTTCTTACACTGCCTTTCTAAATCAACTGTAAAATCAATCCCAAAGCATCTGGTTCTGATATTTATATAGTTCTCATTTCGGCTATACCTTAATACACCAGAGCCTCCATAGGTTTGTTTATAGTAGCATAGGCAAGTGCCGATGTGCTCTTACCCTGTGTTAAAGATGAAGGCCATCATAACAAGAGTCCAAGAAATATATGTCTGCGTGGCACAGAGTGATGCCATGTGGAGAAAAATGGGCCAACTTGATTGTGACACAGTGCCACGTGCTCATCCAGCAAGCCCTGCTCACTGAACAACCAGCATCTTAGAAAATAGGACCGTATCATATCATACATGACATACCACTGTAGGTGCAGAAGAATGTAAAGTGCTGAGGGGAACTTCCTTAATTTTCAGTTTATTTGAATCTTACATTTAATCTTATAATAGAAAGAAAATAATTAGCTTGAATAATTTGCAATCCAATTAATCTATTCCTAAGTGGCAAATATTGTACCTGGAAACAGATCGATTATGGAGCGTTTCCTCTGAGATGCATTTTCTTGTTAATTGTTGAAGCAATTAATTTCTTACAGACACATGCAGATCTTTGCGTGAAGCAGTTAAGGGAAGCACAAGGCTTAGAAGAGAACAAAAGACAACTATGATAAAATATTAAGATTACCACTGAATTAATAAATATAATGTATATAGGTGTTATATATGTTGTACATACACTATGCATTTGTCAACATCTATAGCTAAGAACCTTTGAAAAGTTTCAAAAAATTAGGACATTTTAGAAGTAATCTTTCATGCATATTCATTAAAACCACTTTTACTTGCATGAACACATGTTACTTTTTCCATGGGATTATGGGCAGAGAAGAATCTGGCAGACAAGTCTCTATATGGTGTGGGTTTCAAAATAACGTCTCCCCCCTGCCTGAGACTTATAGTATGGAAATATCTGGGTAGATTTTTATGGGGAAAACAAAGTGCAGTTTTGCATTTTGGATGCAAAATCCGAAGTTTATCCAAATGATACCTTCCTTGCCAGTTTTTGAGTCCTCTCTTGAAAGAATAAGGAACAGCATAACATTCTTCTATTTTTTAGATGTTTATTTCCAATTCTAAATATTTTTAAATATGAACAGACAATGCCGTTCTCCTAAACTCTACTGCCCATGGCTAGATGGGTCCAATTTTAATTTGGTTTTCCCGAAAAGTTTAAATCTAGACACACCCCTGACATGAAAATCTGTTTTGGTGAGGGGTCTAGAGAACAAGTCTTATGAGGAGCAGCTGAGAGAGTTGGGATTGTTCAGCCTGGAGAAGAGAAGGTTGAGGGGAGACCTTATCACTCTCTACAACTCCCTGAAAGGTTATAGCCAGGTGGGGGTCAGTCTCTTCTCCCAAGGAACAAGCGATAGGACAAGAGGAAATGGCCTCAAGTTGTGCCAGGGGAAGTTTAGGTTGGAGATTAGGAAAAACTTCTTTACTGAAAGGGTTATCAGGCATTGGAACAGGCTGCCCAGGGAGGTGGTGGAATCGCCATCCCTGGAGGTATTTAAAAGACGGGTGGACGTGGTGCTGAGGGACATGGGTTAGGGGTGGTTTTGGCACAGGTTTATGGTTGGACTCGATGATCTTGAAGGTCTCTTCCAACCCAAGTGATTCTATGATCTGAGTAGCTTCATTTTTGGCAAGGTTGTCAGCTACCGAATGGAGGACTGGGCAACAGATCATTTTGAATGGTCTTAATTACTTTCATTGCTATCAAACCCACAAATAATACATTCCCGTATTCTCACTCTCTATTTTATGTCAGAGGTAGGCATACACGCTCGGTGCATACTGTCTGCATTGCAATTCTTTTTCAGTTCTAATAGATGGAATCAGGTTTGATTTTAGGCGTGTTCAATACCAAGAGCTCGGTGGAAGAGAGGCGTTGTGGGCGCGTGCTACATTTCTTTTATATATTCTAGTGAGATAAACCCCTGACTTAGTCCTTAAGAATCTCAAAGAGAATTACAATGTCTTGATGAAAAATTGCTATTTATTCAAAAATCAAGACTTTGTTCTCATAAATGACATGAAAACAAATCTTGTTTGCAGTGGCTCTAAGCAGCAAGCGATCAAGGATTTAGCTGTCTCTAGTGCGTGGGGATAAAGGCATGGTTTCACAAGTGCAGCCTCCCAATCGAGCCTTTGTGAAGGTGGGAATCAGCAATTGTTTTGTAAAAGCAGTAGTTTTGCTCTTTACTTTAGGTTGCTAGTTTTGGCACTCTCATTGTTCTTATATAACTCTCTAGTAAAATATCTCCTGTTCAGGGGTTTAAGGGATTAATCTTGTTTATGAAAAGAAATGCTGCTTTTGCTCCTTGGGTAAACCGCAAAAAAGGTTTTACTCTACAGTTTTAATCACAACTTGTAAACAGCCTGAGAAAGTCCTAATGAACTGCTAATGATAATCCAGATGCCTCTGTCAGAAACATAGAAATTACAGAAGTATTAAGTTATAAAAGAATGCACAATTAGCAGACAGGTGAAAACAACCATTAGGTAGGGGAATTATTTACTGGCAAGCACAATCCTGTGTATAGAGACCTGCTGGCCAGCTGACGTGAAAGGTGATGCTCTTGTCCCCCTTTCACTTGAGAGACTGAGTATTTATTTTTCCATGACAGAAAAATACAGTAAATGGAACTTTTGAAAGTGGAGAAGGAAGAATTGTGCTGGGGCAGAGTAAAGAAAGCAAATATTTGGATGGAGACTGAGAGAAAAAGCAACATGTGTATCATGATGATCCTTATAATGCAAACACAGGAAGGGCTAAATCACATTGCTCCATTTGTGACCCTAATGTTCTTTTCATGTAGTTTCAATAAATGCATTTGTTTTTTCTATACTGCTGGTTAGTCTGTAAATCCTGCTAAAATTTCTGGTAGTGACAGTTACAATACCTTACTGATGGATGTTAACAGCCTGTTGCCTAGTTCTGTAGCACTGGAGCTGTGGATGATCTGCCTTTCCCACTCTTCAGGAGCCTGTCTTTTAGCTGAGGTGCCAAAGAGAAGGATTCCCAGGAGCTAAGACAGGGATGTGGCCCCTCGCTCACCTGTGAGCAAGGGAAGACTGTGTGTGTGTGAGCCTTGGCTTGGTTCTCTCTTTCTGTATTTACCTTTTCTGCCCAGCTGTGTCCCGGGTGGGACATCGTCAGGACAAATGTGTAGCGGGCGCTAAGGAAGCATTGCCAGAGCACTGCCAAAGGCTGGGATGGGGCAGTGGGTCAGCGGGAAGGAAGGGAATGCTGATTTCCCGATAGCACAGTGGGGGTTAATGCTGAAGTGGGTGGGCGTTGGGTTCGCTACCACCATGCAGGAACCTCCTGGCCACGCTGCGAGGCACTGAGCTTCCAGCGGAAGCAGACAGGCCGTTAAGACCTGCCTGCTGGCTCCTAAAATCAGGGCAATTACCAGCTACAGCATGGCGTGCTGTAGGGAGGGTTAACCAGAGCCTTTTTAAGCAGCCATCTCCCAAGAAACAAGCGACCCAAAGACTGTTGTTTAAACATCTGGCTGTGGGGCAGCATTCCCAAATACCATTTTTCATGGCAAGTTTTAAGTTGCTCAGATGCTATGATTTTAAGCAGCAAAAATCTGTATTTAAATCCATCAGAAAAGTAGCAGTTCGGGTCTGTGAGTGTGCAGAACTCTCCTGTTCTAAAATTAGAAAGTCAATTTGTCTGTTAAGCCAGGGGAACAAGAAGCTCTACATGCCCTCTGAAATTAGCAATGAAACAAGCTGTATTGAACTCATCTATAGCTTAACACCTTCAGGGCAGTGGCTGGAGACAAGATAGACAATATTTCTCTGGGCTGTCACAGTTATTTTGCAAGAGGAAAAGGAGGAGGGAGAGGAGAGAGTTGCTTTGGTCTGATCTCTAAATGAAATAACCAGCTCAACTTTTCAAATCATCCAGAAGATTAAAGGACACTTCAAACAGTCTACTATGTCGAGTTTTAATTTATTCTGCTGAATATCTCTTCCTTAATTGTCACAAAACTAAGGCATTAAAGCTAACAGAGCCATGTGCTCTGTTAAAAGGTGCTGCTACTTTAAAGGAAGGTGTGACTGGAGAAAAGGAATGCAGAGGGAGGTCTTTCATGTAGAATAGACCTAGAAAAAGGAATTAAGGCAATAATTTAATGCTTTTGATTTTCTACGGACAGTACTTGGGCAGGATTTAACATTACTGTCGGTATGCAGGAATCTGTATCTTTTTTGTTGTGGTAAAAGCGAGTGTCAATGCAGAGGGCTGCTCTGGGGGGTATCAAGGAGATGGGAAGGCTCTGACCATAAGCAGCTTGAATTCCCATGGTCTTCAACGAAACTTCAGCCTAGAAATGTGAGGATTTGAAAGGCCTGAGTAGAAAATTGAAAATAAATTAGTACAGGTGCATATCTATCCTTGAGAATTATTTCTACGACTAATAAATAAATAATATATGTATGCATTATTAGGTGATTGCAGTTTCAATACATTATAGATGAAATTCACCTGCAATTTGTGCGGTGCTAACCACATCTCAGTGAATGTGAATAAAGATGTCAAGTTCATTTTTCAAGCTTTTTTCTCCTAAAATACGAGATACTTTTTCTGTCACTGCATTAGGTCTTAATTTACATACTGTTCCTTCGCTCTGTGGATATTACTTTCTTTTTTGTTTATACGTCAACAATATTCATGCTTTCTATTTTTAACATTATAATATTCCTCCTATTTTAGAAGGATGTCAACAGGCAAATATATGTATTCAAGTACCTTAGCACGCTGTGCAGATCCGTCGCTAATAACAGGTGTATGACCGTTTTTTTCAAAGTAAAGAATTTATGCTTATTTATGTCATAAATACAGCTAGCAGTACTATACATGTGTTAACTCAAGACTACATTTGTCATTTTTAATGAAGTAAATAAAGTAAGTGACTATAGCTGGGTCAATTTTTCCCGAGTTTCATTGTTTTTCCTTTGGGGAAAAAGGGGGATTTTAGCCATGTTTTCCAAGGAAATTAGCCTTATGCTACCACGCCGCCTGTGCATGTGTGTTTCAAATTTGACAGCAGCATAGCTGACTCAGATTGTTGTGTTCTTATATGTTTCATGAAAATACACAGGCAGTAGAGGAAAAAGACATTAGAGAGTCCCCAGGCAGCTGAATTCTTATCAATAGCCAATTCTGGAAAAATCTTCAGTAAGAACTTGTACTTTCTTGGACACAAGAGTCAATCAACCATGAGACAGAGCTCTATAGGAAACTGGCTTTTACTTGCTCCATCCTCATGGAGCTGCTTCTTTTTCATGCTTATGTAATTTCCAGAAAATCTTGCCTTTGTAGCGCAGACCCGGCTTCAGTGCATAACAATTGTCAGTGTGTTGTGATGTTGAAAGGGCCCTTTGTCAAAAATAAGGTAGGCTGGATTTGGAGTTCAGTAAAGGTTCCACTTTGATGTCTCCTAAAAGGAGGAAGGGGGAATTATCAGCCTAAAATGCTGCGGAAGCCTAAGCAAAATGTTAATGGTGTGAAGCTGGAAAACTAAAGCTGGGCTCTTGGGCAGGAATGACAGTGCTTCTGCGTTTGGGTGGGTGTAGCCTATGGCCTAGAATAATAGTAATTAGATTTGTGGTTTAACTTTTGTGCTCCCAAATCTTCTAGGCTTTTTATCGCCGGGATCCCTTCCTGAGCCAGGGAAGTTCTCCTGGAATACAAATAGTCCTAGGGAATCCTGCAGCCGCGGTGTCTTTCCCAAGCCCAGCTGGGAAGGCTGGAAACCAGGAACTGGGTGGATGGATAGTCACGGCAGCAACCACCAGACGTCTGCGGGAGCTCCTGGAGGGCACGTGTCCTTGGAGCTGCTGCAGCGTGGTGTGCCGTGGGTCCAGAGAGCCACCTGGCCACCGCGGGGTCCCCGCAGACGCAGCCAACTGCAGCTCCTGCTCCCAGGAGCTGGGTCTTAGCTGAGACCTGTGACCGCAGGCTGTGGTGCCAGGCAGCGAGATACTCTGTTCGGGACGCAGAACTGGGAAAAAGCTAAAAACCATGGCTTTGGAAGCCAGGTGTAAAAATTCCCTTTCACTGGAATCCAAGGGAGACACTTCCATTGCTCTTGGCTCTCTTGTTCAGTGCTGGTAGAGGTTTGTTTGGAGGGCTGTGTTCTCCACAAGAGCTGGGCTATGTTCTCCACGAGAGAACACGAGTGCTGTAGTGTAACGCTCCCAATTCCAAGGACTGAATCTACCTGGCTGCTTAACAAGGAGCTACAGCTGCGTCCTGATCTGGGTAACATCTTCAATACTCCGTGCAGCTGCCCTTTTAATCCTCTCTTCATTTTTCCATGAATTAGACGTATTTATGAATACAAGCCTCCTTGTAGCACACTCAAAGCTGAGAGCTGATAAAACATGGTTCAATATAATCCTACTGTGAAAAAGCACAACCCCAGTCAGAGGACAGCCGCCGGCCGAAGCCGAAAGGGGCCATGGCACACGTGGTGGGGTTGCTCCAGAGACCCCTGGACAAAGGGGCTCAGGGCAGAGGAGCTGTACGGGCTTGGGACAAGCGGTGGTAATTCCCAGTGCCTGGTCCTCTGAGGGGAGGAAGTTTCTTGCTTGCACCTCCAGCCAGGAAATTTTTGTTCTCCTCCCTCAGTTTCTCAGGAGGATGCAAAGTGCAGCTGACTCGGAGCGTGGAAGCGGGTAATGTATCTGGAGTTTGAGAGGCATCAGGCTGGTTAAATACCTGTCGGGTACAACAGCGGGACTTGATTCTGCTTTATGGGAAGGGACAACACTAGACAAGGTGGAACAAGCGCTTCAGAGGTTAATACTGTCTGAACCCCACCGTTCTACCTGAGCCATGGTGAAATAACAGTGTTCACTTTGAAGAGCGTACAAACATTAGCTGTGGCACGGAGGCACGCCTTGCTACCTCTCTTTGGCTCCAAAATCTAAAATAGAAATTTTCTCAAGAGGAAAATGTCGTGGTAGGGAAAAATGGAAGTCAAATCTTCAAGGTTAAAAAGTTCTGTCTAAACTTTCACATTATTGCTCAGAAGAATTATTTCTGAAAGTTAATAAACCACATGCGTTCACCTCATATAGCTATTTCCCTCCCTAAACAAATTGCTTTTATTGTCAAAACTACAAATTTAGGCATTGTGATCAATACCGTCGTTTTATGAGCTGTCAGGAAAGGGACTTGAAGATGCAGCTTTGCTTGATTGTCTGGGAATAAAGATTGATCAGCCCCATTGCTTCTTTTGTATAGATCCTGGCTTGATTCACATACAGTATACAGAGCAAAGCACTATCACCTCATCCCTCTTCAAAATCACATAGTCAATAGCTTTTCCTCTGTGCATTTCTGCAAGCACTTGAGAGTACAACCCCAATTAATATGTTAAGAAGGGCAGAGAGGAGGAACATGTTTTGGTGTCAGGGTCTTTCTCCGACAGAAAAATGGGATTTTAATTCCAAATTCTTCTTGGTCCATTTCACAAAAAGTACCAAGACTGGTAGGTTTTACTCTTTCGTGCTTTCTTTTATTGTTTTTTTTTTTTTTTAATAAAGACAAGAAAAAGAAGAATGCAAGATGGTAACAAAAGACTGCTGGCCCGCAGCAACTGTTGAATCTTGTAAGGTGTTTTGGGACAGAAGTGTCATTTGCTGTTCCCATTGCATAGGCAGAGAAGGCTGATTGTTTTAAAGGAAAATGAAGTCTTTGTATATACTGTTGTCAGCGAGTTTGCGTAACGTAACTATTTCCAGTGGCAAAAAGGAATATTGGCTGAGCTGAGTTATTGTCATTGCATATATTCAGTTACCAAATAGAAGTGTTGCTGTATTCTTAACACAGGTAACTTAACGTGCTTATGCAGGACACAGGTCACAGTGCCCACAACTTATTTAGAGCTTAAGTTAGTTAAGAAATTGTGTGTCTCATCTGCAGATTTGTAAGAGGGGAGGGCTGGTCTATGACAACCTTCCTATTCTTTGTTTGCCGTGTTAAAATCGTGAGCTCTTCAAGGCATGATGTCTTGAAGATGTCTTATAATGTGATATCCGAAGAATAGCAGTGATCACTTGAGGCTGGCTAGTACAGGTGAACGTGTCGGTAGCTAAATAATAATTCATGAGGACAACCAGAATGTTTAGGAAAGAAAAGAGGACTAGTGCAGCGGAGCGTAGAACAAGATTTACTAGCCGAGGGCAGAGGCGAGGGGCTGGGAGTCGGACACTGGGCTTGGCTCTGCCGTGAGGATGCGGTGTCACCGGCTGTGCCTTCCCCCCGCTGCTCCTGTGTGGTCTGGCTGTACAGGGAGCTGCTTCGGGCATCTAAACTGCCAGGAACCGGTGCGAGAGAAATACTTGTGCTAGTCCCCCAAAATGGCTTATTGAAAATCTGACGCGAGTGCCGGGAGGAGCCGCCGTAGGCGGCGAGGGTTCGGTGACCCCTGCGAGTCCGCGGGTATGGCCCTGCCAGCAGCAGCTGGAAGTCAGCGCCGTCGCGCTCCGTGTGGCCTCAGAGAAGTGATGATACAGCCATCGCTTAGTTTTAGCACGTATAAGACGGGGACAGTAATACTGTCTAGCTCCTAAGACTGAGGTGATAATATTAAGCATTACATGCTTAGTGTGTATAAAAGCTTTTAAGTCCTTGGATGGAAGGCTTATAAAACATAAATAGAGAGATATAGTGGACATGATTCTGCAGCCAGTCTAACAGCCCTGTACTTAACTATTGGTTTTCGCTGAATCTTTTCCTTAGGCGCGTTAACTTCGCTTTTATAGTCTATCAGGAGGCACCGCATTTAGCTCTCCCTGTTCAAGGTTCACTGACCTATAATCCTACTGAAATGGAGTGTAAAGCCCATGAAAATTTCACTGCATTTGCACTTAAGTGGCATATGGCCATGGNAAAAAAAAAAAAAGGGAAAAAAGTGATAGTCCGCTAGTCTCCATGGAGACTAAGCGTGCTGAAAGGGATGGGAGTGTAAAATATTTTCAGTCTGAGGTTGAAAGGCAGAGATCAAAAGTTGTTCTGGTTAAAATGCTGTGCAGATGTCAACATGCCAAGTTGAATGATAAGGCATTTCTGCACAAATACTTTGCAAAATGGTTTGGATATGAGATGAAGAAGAAATTTCCTGTACCATTTCTAACGGGTTACTGGAATAGATCTTGATGTATATTGTCTGTGCCTTTGTCGAACTTCTATCCAAATGCGTATGCCAGAAAGTATAATACCCATCCTGGCAGCGAGGCATTCTTGTTTTACAAGGTAGCATTCAAATTCTTTTAGAAGATTATGAAAACTAAATAAAAGAAGATCCAGCAGAAAATGGGACAGTCCGTGTGATTAAGATGTCTGGCTGGCAAAGAAGCCTGTAAAATAAGCTTTCCCAAACACTTGCCCTAGGAAGGGAAAAGTGAGAAAGAGAACTACATGAAAAATATTCCCCCAAACGGAATAGCAAACTTGTTTTTGTTGATGGCTAGTAAGTTTGGTTCAGTGCTATTTTTCAGTCTTTTGGAGAACAGGAAAGCATGACTGATAAAGCGTTAGTGGGGGAAAAAGAATGACATTCCTGGTTGAATGTGAAATGGACGGCAGGAAAGAATGAACTTTGTAAATTTTTTTCCCCAGGTGAACATAGAAGTAACAAATTGGTGACAACCAAATAGCATGTTTTCCAAGATATTAGTAAAAATGCATGCTAATGTGGGTTCTGGGATTGAAAAAACCACTAATTTGGCTTTTTCCATCTCAAATAATCGCATCCCGTAGAGTGTTTGAAGATCAGAACTGTGACAGCATAGTGGCTTAGCTCCCTCCGAAAAGTAAACTGGTCCTTCTGTAAGCAGCAGAACTTTGCAAACTTAGTTTGCTTTGGGTTTGTGTCTTACATTTTTTCATCCTTGTGCCCTTCTGCAGTGCTGCTAGCATTATACATTCCTAACATCCTTCTCCTGGAATCCCGGCTCCTTCCCGTATTCCCTCACTGAGAACAAGTGGGCAACGTCTCTTGCTGAATTGGCACTGACGCTGTCGGGACGGGACTGACAGACAAATGAACTGACAATTTGCCTCTGTAAGATCATTTCCATGGGAAAAAACAGGTTAAAAAAGAACAGAACCATCCGGCTGTTCTTGTTGCTTGTGATTAGGAAAGTGGATTGAGTCCCCCGTAGCTGATAGTGGATAATGCTGGTTTCTTTTACTTTTTTAGCTATGTGGATGTGTTGCTGTATGTTCTATAAATGTAGCCAAAGATGTCTATATGTTTAGTAGACTGAGGGGGAAAAAAGAGAAGCAGAATTCAGAGAAGTAGGTGGTTGAGAGGTTTGTGCAAACAAGTCCTCCCATTATTGACATGGATGCTACTTTGCTGACTTTGGAGTCCTCATTTATCAAACACAAGCAGTTAAGTACAGAGTATGAAAGACTTTGTTGTCTTCTTCTCTTTGGGTCTGATCGTGAATTTGCTAAGGATTGTGAGACTGAATCTTTATTACATTGTGATGAAGTTTTGCCGAAGATATAACCACAACAAGATTTCTACGTTAAAGTATTATTCAAAAAAATCAAAAAAGGCCCTGCCCTCTTGCTACCGTTAGACCGTAGCTGAACAAATATATTGTTTTGGGAAGCCATAAAAGAAAAAAATCACACACAAAATGTGAAAAGATATTCAGTTCAGTATCGCTGTCTGCCTTGAAATTGGTTTCCTCTGTCAGTAAACAACTGAACAGATGGAAAGGGTCTGAAACAAAGGGAAAACATTACCTAACAAAAATGGCTAGTGCTTGTTATCTGGAGAGAGTGTTTAAGTAAAGGCAATCTTAATTTAGGCAAATAAATGATAGATTGGCTTGCAACATAATGAAATCTGAATTTTAAAAAAAATGACGTTGTTGCATTTTGTTTTACGAAACGTGGCAAACTTGAAATGAGAGAGAGAGGACATTTTATGATATATGTGCTGGCACTGCCAAAAATACAGATGGTTTTGATAACTGTTCCTGTGCCTCAGCAGCCAGCGCAGCATTTGTCTTGTTGTGTTCTGTGTGGCAAGTCGAAGTAATGGACGGGTTTGCCTTGCCTGGTATTTTCGCTCCCTAGAGTCAAACCAACAGATGATTCCGAGTTTCTTCATTTGCTTGGAATAATTTAGTAACAAGCATTTTTGTCTGTCATGGATCCTATTCTGTATTTCTTTGACCCTGTAATGGCATCAAGACGTGGCTCAGACTTCAAGGCCAAGTTTTGCAAGCAACAGTTTGGAAAGTAATCTTTTATTTCCCAGAGGCTAAAAAAGTACACCTACCTTTTTAATACCTTTTTATTTGTTAGGGTATTTATACTGAACCTCCTTATTCTTCCCTAACTCCCTTTAATAGAAACTAGAAGTGTAATTAATTTAATAACAGCAGCTGGGTCAAAGGAATTATTTCATACCACCTCACAGTTAGTAGGAATTAAGACAATTAATTTTGAGGACTGTTGTGTATGCAGGCGTTTTCCATTTCAAAAGGAATAATTAGTGCTATTGTTAAATTAATTGGGTTTATCTTTGGTCAACTTTACATGCCAGGATGACTGAAGAAACAGAATAGTTAAAATGTTTTATTTACTTAATCATCCCTGTGACTACATTAATGGCTGTTCAGTTTTGGCACATGTAAAGTCTTTGGATCAATGATAGTCCAGTTGCTTTGATTTTTGCAATTAGCCTAATTTGAAAATGGAAACTACATCTAGCACACACCTGAAAAAATGTATACGCATTCAGCTTCTTGTGTGGCTTTAATCATACAACCAAATTTTACTAAACTTAATTTAAATGTTAAATGTTGGTACATGTGGGGCAGATTCAAATGGAATATACTCTTAAAGTTAAAAGTCCCAGGAAAACTTCAACTAGGCTATTTTTTTAATTTTTTTTTTTCTAGATTGTGATTTTGGAATAGGAAAAGTTTTCCCGACTCCCACCCAAAACTCAACCAAACCCCCTTATTCTGTGTAGATCAAGACACAGAACTCTTCAAAAATTACTTTGCTGTGTTCACTTATAACATTAATTTGTTTGCCAAAGATCTGACTGTGTGCTTAACTTTATTTAAAGGACAGTGTGAATAGCTTCTGGTGCTTAATTTAGAATTTATACAATTTCCCACTTCAATAAATCCTAGTGAAGAAACCATTGTTTATACGTAAGGAAAGTTGTGATTTCCACCCCCTTTATAGTCATGCTTTATTTAGAACATTCTATTTCCTCTTTTCTTGGTGCAGTATCCAAATTCCTTCTCAGGTAATTAACTGTACCGGATGCATTAGGTTAAAACATTTGAATGTTTTTTGGTCAGAGAAACAACATTTAATGAATTAATTCAGTATACATCTTCTCACTGGGAGCTTTGTGCTCGTTTTCTGCCTGTCCAAAATTGCAGGAGCTTTTGCAGGGTCTTAATGCAAATGTGCTGCTGCTGAAGGCACTTAGGTTGTCACGTTCCTATATGCGTTGGAAGCTCTTTAATGGCTCTGATGATATATTTTTCATATTTTCTCCTGTTCCCTATCTGGTTTAGAGAGCTTAGTACTGAATGAGCCACAATAAAATGTCAATTTGTAACATGATATGCAAAGCATGTAGTGATTTAATGTGATGATCCCTATCCCTCAGGCAATAAGTTCACTCTCAGATCATCTCTTTTCTGGGGGCCACCACTAGCAGTTCCTTTGCCTTAGGGTTAGCAGAAGGATAGAAGGAACTAAACTACTTCTCTGCTGTGGAAAAGGCAGAGCACTCAAGCAGTGGAGAAAAGCGGTGCTCTGGAATTTGAGGGTTTTGGAATGCAGTTATCCAGCTGCATTGGAGTTTGGGAGTTCTTTGGGGAATGAGTGAAAGAGGAGGAACCAGCAGAGGTAGGGAGATGTTACTGTTTTGTTGCTTTGAGCAAAGAGAGTAGGAATTTATAAGAATAGAGATGCTGCTTTTTTATTCCTTCTTCCCCCACCCTGCCCACCAACTGGCTTCCTGAAACAAGTAGTTCTCTGTAAAAGCTAAGTATAAAGAAGTGTGTAACCCAGTGCCCTGGCACATGCCAGGGAACTGGGAATCAACACACCTGAGTTCCATGAGATGCTCTAGCCGCTACCACTGCAGACAGTCGAGGAAAGTCATTACACAAATTAAACATCCACGTGATGAAAATGTGGGAGAGAGTACTAACCGGCAGCGTGTTGTCGACTTGGAAGATGACAGGAGTGACCTCTTTCTTGGCGATGGGCACTGTTCCATTGCTCAGACCTCAATAGAAATTTGAAACTTGCTTTGACTGTTATATCCATATTGATTTTACAGTTTTCCTTACAATTAACAGATAAGGTGCTTTTCTACCTCCACTCAGCATGTTATTTATCCTTCCTAGACAAGGGTTATTACATGCTGTCTCTTTTTCAGGCAAAATCCAATAAATTTTCTGATCTCTGCTGTAAAACTGGGCCATACGGATAGTGCAGAGGAGTCATCTGTCATGATTCCTTCTTAGTGTCTTGCAGGAAATGAGTAGCTAGGAAGAATATACCAAGGCTGAAAGATGACATTTCCTTCTTTTAGGTCGACCTCAAACAACCCAGTCTCAAACAATAAAGTTTGTGTGGTGAAATTCACAACTTCTTTCTCTCTGCCCCTGTTGTTCTGTTTTAAAGAAATTGAAAGCCCACAAACTGTTTGGGCTTCTGTTCTTTTTTTGAAATATTTTATGGGGCTTTGGATAGAAAAACATATTGCTTCAGTTAGCATTGGCACCATTTATTTAGTTGCATTTCATTAGTATGCACATACTTAGTCTTCTCTTGATTACTCTTGCTACGACACAAGAGGAGGTGGGAGATCAGTCAGTGTAATTAATATTCCTCTTGTAGGCAATAGATAAAACTATGGTAAAGCTAAAGAAAGAAGGAGTGAATGCCCTTCACAGAGCATCACAGGCTGGTAGGGTTAGTCAAGAAGAGAGACCTCATTTTGCTCTACAGGAAGTTTTAGGAGTGTGGATTTTGCATAATTACTATACGGCTGTCTTGGCAACCTACCTCTATAAGGCTGACCTACAACACCCATTGTATCCCTTCCCTAGCTGCCGATTCACTGAAATATTTAAGTAAAGTCTCAAATCTTACTGGCATTGGTAGGACTCGAACACTTGCTTGAAATTCAGCAATACTTTCTTTAAATGTTTATTTAAAATTAGTCCATTGGAGGGATGGACTTAAGATCATGTTTCAAGTTAAGATGAGGGAAAAACTGAAAAAAGAACAAGTATGAGATGCAAGCTATGGAATCCTGGCAACGAGGACTTTATGTCAAGAGATACTGGTAAAGATCTTTGGCTAGAGTAAGTCATTGGACGTCCATTGCTTAATAGGGTAACACTGATTTACGGAAAAGGCTGGATAAAACACCGGCTAAGTCAACAGATTCCCCTAGACTTACACATGCTTTGGATTGGACTGCTGCTGAGACTAGTGCTGCTTGGGCAGGCAGCCTGGGAGCACTAGAATAATGTAGGGTCTTATAATAAACGAGACAAAGATATTCTGAGGCGAGTAGTGATTTTGGTCGCATCAAATTTGAATTTTCCAAACTAGAAACTGAACCGAGATCTGATTTTCAGAAATGTTTAAATACTATTTTCTGGGGGTCAAGGGGGAGGTGGAATAAAAAGTTCAGTCACAGTGTCCCCAGTCAGGCATGTGTATCATTAGTTTCTTTAATAATCTTGACCAAACGGAAGTGAAATTTTTCTCCCTTTTTTCCATGGTTTCTCCGGTTTCTCCTTTCGCTGCTGTTCAGCAGTGGTGATACAGAACAGACAAAGAGAAGAGAATTTTCTGCCTATTTCTTATCTGGTTCCAGAGTGACCAATAGAAGATAAATCTGTCAAGTCTTAGGCCGGACTGTTGTGGCAGACTTTCTCACTGAGGAATTAATACCTCTGGGATCACAGTAAGAAAGCGGATCAGTCAACTTCAAAGTTGTGAAGTGACGGCTTTCTCAGCTCTTCTCAGAGGTTGCTGCTTGGCAGGTTACCTACGGCTGGTTTTGAATTAGTGGACATAGGAGCTTTAAATGTATAAACATAGAAGGGGGAAAAAAAATCTTGCCCACATTTATTTAAAAATTGAGCAAGAGGAGAGTTTGAATTGTGAAGGTCGCCAGTACTGGCTGAAATCTTTGACAGCAGTAGTTCTCAGTCTCTGGGGATTAACATATTTTAGATTCAAACTGATAGTTAGATAATGCTGCATTCAACGTGTTGGGAGCCTTTGCAGTATTTTAATAGTAAGCTCAATAAGGCAGGCATTTATTTCATAGAGAAAGTTTATGCCAGTCTGGTCTAACAGCCAAGTGAGCTGATTAAAGTTTGGCAGACCCTATTGACATTTCTAATAAAGAAATCACTACCACAGCATTTTTCCTGCTTAAAGCAACAGGAGCAAGACTGGTGAAGAAATAAAACCTTTAGAGAGAGAAAGAAGCTGTTGACAGCAGCTTTTAATTTCCTACATTTAATCACTAGTACTCAGCTTTTGCCACCACTGTAACACATAAAACAATAATACCGGTAATATATTCATTACCCATCATTTACTTGAGTGCCCGGAAATTAGGAACGTGCAGAGGCTAACTTATACATAATGTTATAAGAAGATGGAGAGTCTATGGAGAATGCCATGCCACGGTTGCAATAAAATAATTATATGGCAAATTTATTCTAGACCTTCTAATTGGCTTATTGACTTAGATTTTCCAGTCTTATTCACGTTGCAGATTTCCCACTGGGAGCTTCGTAATTTGGGTCCTTCATGTGTTAATTCCTGTGTAAACCACTGCTCGGTGTGTATTGCGCAAACCCTAATCCACAAAACCAGTCCCCAGCCTTAAAGCTTCCTGCGGAGCTCTGAAGGACCCCAGTATCAACCAGGGTGACTAAGCGTGGGAGTGGAAAGCTAAGATATGAATACTGGAGTTGACTTTCACAATCCAGAGATGAAAGGATACTTTATGCCCATACCTTTAGGTTAATTAGACACCAGGGGTCATTTAGTTAATCCTTATTACAATGAAAACGAGATTATAAATTACACGACAATATTAATTCTGAACCCATTTGTGGCGCTTCTGAAGTTTTCCAAGTATTTTATTACTGTAAGAAAAAGACATCACAAGCCTTTAACAATAAAACCTGCTTGTCCAGAGTGTTTTGGTTTAGCAGTGCCGTGATTTAAAGCCAATTGTTTGCTTTGGTAGCAAGGAGAGCACATAATATAGCAGAGGACTTGAGTAGCTCTCCAATGGATCAGGAAATTATATGTCACCATGTGTTGCACCTGAAAGTGTTTCTGAATTGTGGGTCTGTCTGGCATCTAGTTGAAATTCTTAACAGGAAAAAGTTGATATCATAGGCTTTTTTAAGTTTAAATATTATAAATAAAGTGAAGAGGAAAAAAACCCAGGTAGTTCATGTAGTATAACTAACCAGATACTTTTTCTATTGTAATTCCATCTTCGGCAACTGAGTTTAAACACTGGACGGTATTCGACGTGATGGGATTTAAAGGACTTAAAGTTTCAAATGGACTCAGAACCCATTTAATTAGAAGAGCTAAATCAGAGTTTTAAAGGATATTCCCACACCTGTTTTTACCCTTACCTACTTCGGGATAGCCATTGCTGTGTTCACTTGGCTAATGAGGCCGGCTCATTGTGACCACTTAGATTTTTTCAAAGCTGCTTCTAGGTTTTCTCTTAGATTATTCTTCAGATTTTAAACATATTCCTGAGAAAGTTGCGACGTCATATCCTTATCTTCCTTAAACACTCTCCAAGCTCCTTGACAGTTTACGTAGCTGGTGGGTCTGCCTAGACCCACGTGTCTCTGCCTAGACCCACGTGTCTTGCCCTACCTGATATCATCCCTGTGCTTCCCTAAGTGTCTCTGGACAGTCTTGCTCTGTTCTTTTATAATCCTGCTGCAGGCTCCTGGGGCCAGGCGGCACGTGTTGCACTGTGTTTGCTACCACACGGATTACAGTCTGGTGCCTGTATCGTGTTCGGCGTGACCTGTGCCGAGAGAATGAATAATTAAGTCTGTGACTGTCCAGTAGTACAGAACTGGGTTAACTGTGTCTTTTGGGCATCCTCCTGGGAGCATGTGTTGATGAGAAGAATTTTATGAGCAGGATTCATCAGGTGCTTTGCACTGCTTCTGATCTTGCTGTAGCAATTGACAGTATTCGGTGTTCAATTCAGCTTTGGCGTTATCATATTTATCCATCAGTTATTAGGTCATTATTTGCCTTAAAATAAATGACATGGAAATGAAGCGCTGCAAAGGACAGGCTAGGTTTGTAAACTCTAGAAGTATGGATTGTCCCTTCCATCCCGTGTGTCTGTCTTCCCTTTGCTCTAAAGCTGTATATAGACCAAGGAAATGTGGAAAAGAGTGTATGAATTCTCCAAAGGTCGGTCTCCTGCAGGATACTTATTACTTTCCAAGTGAACCCTTGGCTGTCTCTGCTGCTGCTGTACATTTATGATCAAAGAGTACTTCAATCATTTCTAGATAACTTCATAATAAAGTTGTACTGTCCAAATACTCTATGTAATGGGCAAAGATTTATGTACCTCAGATACGTATGCAGCAGACGGACAGAAGTAACCTTGAAAATCTTACCATTAAAATATATACCTTTTGGCACATACCTATGTCAAATAAAGCTTAAAGAACTGGCAGATCTTATATTTGAAGTTATCTTTGCATCCACAGGTAAATCAGTTTTCTGTGCTAGTGACATCATGCTTTGGATGAACTTTTGTACATGTGCTATGTGACAGTTTACATGAAAAAGTGATTTTAATGTGTATGGTTTAGCATCCTGTAACACATCTCCTAGCCTGGAAATTGAGTTGTGTGCAAAAGACGCAAAAATCAAATCTAAAAATATATCCAAGTGTCAGACTAAATTAAAATTCATGCTTCATTAAATGGGTACAGTACAAATAAAACAGGTCTTGGTAGAAGCAAAGCTGCTGCTTCTGTTCAGCGTTTTCGCAAACTGGGACTGTGGAGCCTCAGATCTCTTTAGAAATGCCATGGTGTTGAGTTAATGGTTTTGAGCAGTTTGGTTAGCTCTTGTAGTGTTGCAGTATAATTCCTAGTTTGCCAGAATACCTGGTTTTACTTTTACAGCAGTCATTATAGTGTATCTTCAAACTGAATTTAGGCTTTATACATTCCCTTTAAATTGTATCATCCATCTTCTTCCTATGAGTTGAAACACTTGGCAGATGCTGTAGCACACCTGTGATTTGCAAACTGTCACCCTTGTGTGGCACATGAAGTACAACTTTGGTCCGCCGGCGTGTCTAAAGTGAACACACGCAGCGTATGTGGCTGCTGGGGCTGGTTCAATTCGATATAAGTGTGGTGGTTTGCACGTCTATGTCTGTGCTGAGGTTTTCCTGCCCTTTCATGTTGGGTACTCAGCCCTGCTTTAAAGAGGGATTTCAGAGAAACAGCTTTTCTGCATCAAATACCGAGTGCGTTTGCAGACTGGGAATCTTCGCTGTGGTCCCTACAGGTTCCCGAGCCCCGGAGCGGAAATGCTGTAGCTGAATGTTCCACACTGTTGATTTTGTGCTGGTTCAGCAGTGGAGATATCAGGAGATCCGAGTACGTACCTGAGCTGAGGGCCATAGCTTCTTTCAAAGTATAAAATCCAGCGGGGTGTTTTTTGAAACGGGCAAGTGGACTTTTGACACAGGAGCATCGATTTCCTTCCTCTCCTTTATGTTCATTCACATTTCCTCAATTTCTGACGTTTTGCAGATTTTTGCAAATGGATGTGCTGATAGATAGGAATAAACTTGTTTGTGAGAGTCAAAGATGAAGAAGAGAGGAATGCAAAACAGGTTGGGAAAAGAAAAGGTGGTGGGAGTGGTCTGACAGTGGCATAAGGGACGTCTCTACCAGATAACACAGGAAGAGATTTCGATCCTAGGAAGGAATCGTAGGAAGGACTCGTAAGGATTTTCTGTCCTTTTCTCTGTTACTTGTTAACCTTCACAACCCTGAGCAAAAGTCCACTAGTGTCTTTCCTTAAACCCGCCTTGGATCAAACCAGTAAGGGACTTCAACTGGAAAAGAAGTCCCAGTTCAGCACAACCAACGGAACAGATTTTTGACATGGTGGTGGTAGCCCTGTGATTCCTCGGGAGAGCTTGGAGCCGCGGTGTGGGTTTGGACGTACTTCATACGTACCTTCCTGGGCCGGCTTCCGCTGTGCTGCCGTACCGGCATTCTCCGTGAGGGGAGCCGCGGGGAGCAATCATCTAAGGATGCTCTGGAAATTACTAACAGGCTTTGGAAGATTGACTTTAAAACGTAGGAAAAGTCAGGGCAAGAGTCTCTTCAGTGGTGAAGGGATATTTTACCCCTGGATGCATAGAGATGTCCGCCGGTGCGCCGGCGCTCGGAAGGCTGGATGGTTTTCCTGTCGGAGAACAGCTATTTTATTGCCTTGGTGAATTCCAATAAGCATTGTCACTGTGCTTTGTGAAATATTGCAACTATCTGAGGCCAGGGCAAGTTTTCCATGGAAAATGATAATGTTCTTCTTGCTTTATTTTAATTAGTATTTTAGTGGAAGTGAGAAATTTGCTGATTTATGTAACTCTTTAGACCAGGGCAGGGCAGCAAACTTCAGAGTAATTTATTTCTTGACATATATATTGCAGTGATTTTGAACGCTTTCTGCAGCAGTTTGCAATCCTTTTCTGCAGAGCAAAATATTCACCTCAGACAGTGGAATTTCGTGAAGTCATCTCTGGTTTGGGCACTTCACGGTTATTTGCTATTTTTGCAGCCTCATTTGTGAATATTTACTATATGGCATCATACAGGCATGTTCATTCCTCTCCGCTGCGCTGAAGTATTTTTGTGGATTGTTTTAAGAATATGTTTTTAATCGGTTTAAGGAAAAAATAATCATCTAGGAACTTTCCTCTTCATGTGAATATCTTTTATGGACAAAGACATAACTTGACTTTTAGCAACTAGTAACAACCAAATACGTCTCTCATCTAGTTTAGAGCATTTCTAGACCGTTGTAGTATTTTTCCTTACAAGTCATACTTCTAATACATCAGTCAATCTCAACAGAAAAAGCAAATGGATGTACTTTGTTGGGAGATTGATCTAGAGCCTGAGAAAGCCAACAAACCTAAGGGTGAATATATTCCACCTGCCAATAGAATTTGTAGTAATTCTGTGCTTAGAAGTTAACTGTGAAACTCCAGGCATCTCCACCAGAGCCACCTGGAGAATAACCTACTACTCTCCTGCTTTACTGTCAAACTCTCAGGTATATTATCTTTATCTTAAAAGGCTTAACAGTCGTCCCTGAGCACTATTAATTCCTATCCTCGGTACGTGTCCAGGGGAGTTAGATGAGGAGTCTGCCTGCCTGCTTCTGTAGACAGGCAGAGCGCTAGGCTCCCCTCTGCAGCTTCAGCAGCCTGAATAACTATGTCTCTGCTAATACACACTTTCCATCCCACCACTTGCACCTTGACCCTGATAAAGGAGGTATTAATATTTGAATAATATAAAAAAAATTTTAAAACATGTAGTTTGCTGTGAACATAAATTCTCATTGTCTTAACTAGAAATTCAAATGCTTATGCTCAGCCATCTGCTTCAGCCCTATCTCTCCTGATACTCCTTTAGTGCTTCTTGCTGGGCTTTACTTACTCTTGTGTTTATGTGTGTGGTTGCAAACAGTCTTTATCATAAATCCTTTAAAAGATAAGGAGCTCAAAAGGGATCTTTATTAATTCCAAAGAAGATTGAAACCAGGCAGCAAGTAAAGAAGGGCACGAGGGCATTTTGCACGTCATCACAGCAACGGCAGAGTGATGCTAAAGAACAGCCGACAAGCGTACATGGAAAATATTCCCTGTTCAGGTACGAAATTGGATTTTAAACAGCCTTGAAATGTGAATGTCAGAGGAGGATCCAGTTTCCCCTGTCGCTGTTGTTGTTCTCATTGCGTTAAGGATTTGGGGTCCCAAGGGACTTACTTGTGATGGACCCCTACGGAAAGTAGAGACTATGCTGGTTCAGTCCCAGATGGCATAATTGTCCCTTAAGATAAAAACGTATTTGAGTTAGTGCTGAACGAGTTAATGCTGAGCCCAGAAACAGTGTAGATGTGTCAGTGCAATGCTGATTAGTCTTTCTAGTTTCCCATCATGTATTTGCATTTCTGTTAAAACAGTGACTCTCCTGTACTGGAGTCTGTCTTTCTCGCAGACTTTTTCTGTCTTGTCTGTCTGTGTGTTTTTATCAGACTATTGTCAGACTATGGGAGCATCACAGAATGTTTCATGTGAGTATCACAGTAATGTCTTGGTCAGGTAGGGAAGTAGAAATGGGGAGATGAGGCCCAGAAAAACTCCATGATTTGTCCACTGTCACAGGAAATTCAGGATTTATTGATTTACTACCAGAATGATGCAGTGACTTAAAGCAGACCCCAAGATTGCTCATCTACAGACACCTAAATTTAACACCCCTTTTAAAACACTTCTGCTTTGAATACTGAGCCTCTAATATTAGCATTTCAGGAATCCATGTTCATTGTTCAGTTACTGGCTCTGTTTTCAAGGAGAAAAATTGTTTTTGAAGTTCAAGGCAGTGGCTCACAGTACAGCTAGAACTGAGAGAGATCTAGTAAAAAATATAATAGATTAATTTAACCAATTATATTTTGCAATGGTAGACAAGAAATTAAGCATGTGATTTTAAATTGATTTTAAATGCAGCATTCTAGAAAAAATATGCTTGTCATGCTGTCATTACGGTGATGGAGAGAGCAGAGGCTAGTTAAAGGAAAATCTTTGGATATCATAGAGTTCTATGTTCCACTAAAGTCTTCATCTTAGGTGCCCAATTTGTCTCATTCTTCCACGATCCTTAATGGGCTGCCCACAAATGGGAAAGTGGGAGGCATAGTTCCCTCTAGTGTACAGCTGCTGCAGGAGTTGAGCTGTAAACTATTTTGCAGGCTTCCTACATATTGTTTGTGAAGATGTGATTATGTGGTACTCATTACATTTTCTAAAAGTTGGCTTCAGCATCCTGTCCTTTCAATACACCAGCTGGGTTGAAGCCTCCTCTGATGATGTCCTGTTTCTATCATGATGGGTTTTTACTGCTTATGAGGATAAATTTTCTCCCGTCTACCTCGGTTGGCCCTTAGGAGTTTAGTGTTCCTTTCAGTGCTTCCTTTCTCTCTCCCCTGTAATTGCGGTGTAACTGATGTGGGGAACTTTTTACTTTGCCTGTAGATTCTGGTAAAGACTACCCATGACCCACTGTTATTTCAGTACAGCTGAGATTTGTAATAATCCCTGGTACAAATAATTTCACACTCTCACCTGGTAATGAGGATACACCATTGGATCTGAATGCCTCCAGACCTGTAGTATGTTCCCCTATGGCATTCATCTACCCCAGGAAATGAGAAACATTGATCTTGTTTTTGAAGAGAGCTTTGGGTGTTTATTTTTATGGTGGGAAGCCTTCAGCAGCGTTGTAAGCTTGAGGAATTCCCACTTCTTACCCAGCTGTTTGTACCTGCACTATGCTGGGGGCAGCCTTTCTTCCCCCAGTTCTATTTCATGCACATACTGCACAGAGTGCTCGGTCAGCGAACTGAGCCAAGTTAAAAATAACCCATTTTTGTCAACTGTTATTTTTGTTACCCAAAGTAACAATTTGCATCACAAACCTATGCCTAGAGGCTCAGAGGAGCAGCAAGATTTTTACCACAAGGAGCCAGGTCACGCTACGTTTGGCGGTGAGGTTGACCTAAATTTCCTTCCACCGATGCTTATTCCCAGGCTGCAGTCATGGTCCTCTCAAGATGGCTGGCACCGCTCCATGAGGCCACGCTGTGAAGAAAGTCATGGAAACTCTCAAGGAAAGGGGTACTGAGAGTGATCTGAGTTGAAAGGCAGCCCCAATGTTGGTGTCTCTTGAAACATCTTCCTGAGATGAGGCAGGCAATTGCATTTAGGTCTGCCCAGTCCTAGTCTACAATGCAATCAACAGCCAGTGCCTTATCTCCTCTTCTGGGTGAGCATCAGACACTGCCCTGTTTTGCACATGGAAATACTGAGATGGAGAAAGTTCCCTAATTGCTGTATCTAATCATGGATGTCTTTGTTGACTTCCGTAGGCTCAGCCTAGCTTCAGCACAGTCGGGCTCTTAGGCTTGTTACACACAACTCCAACATGAAAATGTGCTTAGCTGTAGGGATGTGTTTTTCCGAGTGGAGATAGGTTTAAGCATGTAATTTTAAACTGCTTTGTGCGTTAATGTCATCTTAAGTTGAAATTATTTACGTGGCTTAGGTACTTGCTTAAGATCTTTGCTGTCTTGGGGCTTTTCTGTATGGCAAGTGGGAGAGAATTTAGCACCAGGTAATTTGTTGAAGGTGACACAGGAGGTCCATGGCAGGACCTGGAGCAGAACCCGTTTCTGATGACTCACATTGCTCTACTTAGACATGATTTCTTCTTCCTTATGGAGGCGAAAGCAAACTTGGCACCTCGTCACTGCAGAGTGCTTACACTTCCCCTTCGCTGGCACATGAACAAGTCTAAATAGTGAGCACTTGACCTCCTTCCAGAGAGTGTTAACAATAAAACTTTTTTTCTACAGCAACAACAACAATTGGCATAGATTTGGAGGCACTTACGCATCGCTTTGCTCTGACAGGTGTTGAAATCTTGCTGGGAAGCAGCAAATTTTCCTCTATTTGCTGCTTTTTTTTTTTTTTTTGTCTTTTGGTTCCTCACCTGGACATCAGCACCTGAGTCCCACTTCGCACTGCAAAGGTTTGCTGCTGCCACTGTGTGGTGAGGGAGATGGAGGTTAAGAGGACAGACTGCTTTGTCTCACGTGGCTTAAAAATGTTCCCACGCTGAAATCACTGCATTGAAAAAACAATTTTTTAAAGTTTAATTGTGCTTATGTAAAGGCTTTGCTTTTGTAAGATGTCATAAAAATCAAGTCTCCTATGGCATCACTGTGCTAGGAAAATAGTGGTTTCTCATGTAGATTTAGCATTTCTTGACTGTTGCTCTTGTGTAAAAAACAAAAAACAACCAAAAATCTCCATGAGCAAAACCAAAACCCCGGTGTACTTTATTGAGAGCAATACTGTAAATTCAAAATACCTCTGCAACTTTAAGGCTCGTGGCTGGCAACCAGTTAACCTTTTTTTGTGGTTCATGAGAAAGAGAGCATCTCAGGTTGCAATTATCTGTCTTAATATTCCACATTGTAGTAGGTATTAATGTGTAATTGCATTTTGGATGCAAAAATGAGAATGTAATTTACAGGGCTGCATCATTTACTAATTTCTTGCTTAATGACTGTAGCCTGTGCCACTCTGACAGAAGGTACGCACGCTGCTGAGCGCGCTGCTCTTCTGACTCTGCCCTCATTATACGGAAACTCTGCAAAAGCCCAGCTATGAAGAAGGATTCATTGAGGGTTTGTAAAAAACTTGTGTGTTACCTGCTGCCATCCTGGCTTTCTACTGCCCATTTCAGTCTCCTGGAAATGGTTTTATAAGTTTCATTCCGCGACTAACCGAGAGCAGTGTGTCTTTTGGGGATATTTTCCTCAACAGCGAAGCACTGCGAATGTTCCCTCTGGGTAGTCTCAGCAGCCTGTTTGGGAGCATCACATTGCTTCCTTGCAGGGATATAGGAAAGAAAATAGTTGCATGGCGGGGAATGTGCCACATGCGGTGCTGTTATTGCAAAAGAGGCTTGAGGAGGATTGATCTCCAGCTTCACCCACAAGGTGAAAGTAATTCCCCTTATATAGTGAGGCCAACTCCACAATAGGATTGCTTATAAAAGAACCTGCGTTCCTTCTGTGGGTGCGGTGTGCTCATGCTGCTTAATTGTCATTCAAAATTGAACTTGCCCTGCTCATAGCCTTTCACACAAGATGTTTATTAACTTAGTTTATGAAAGAGGGAGGGCAGAAAGAAAGATATGTGCCCCATCCCTTTAGAAGCAAACCATCTGCAGGCTGGCGTACCTGCTGTGGGTCCCCCAGGAAGGGATCCTGGCTTGAAGGAAGACCAACAGGGCTAACAGAAGCTTCGAGTCTAGTTTATGGCTAATATCGCACTTATTTTTTCACAATACGGCAAAAAGCCATCCTGGTGTGGAGCACGCCATGGGACACTTTGAGTGCCTAAATGTTGCTCTTTGCTTTTACATGAATTCTTCTCTATCATTCTTCAAACTATTAGATTATTTTTAAGATATCACACTTGACAGTGTTTCTGTGGGGTTTTTTTTCCTATAAATAAATAAAATTACCTTACCATCAGGAACTTTTACCTTGATTTCAGTCCCCCTGAAAATGCTTGGAAAACAAACCCCCCCACACACCTCCTGTGCCTGGAATGATTAAGTTTGGAAGCCCAGGGCTGTTGAAGGCCCCTGTATATAACGGGACTGCCTCACAAAAGGGTTGACAGCTCAACATGAGGACTTTGTCCTCTGGGGAGAGGTTTTTGGTTGCTCTCAATATTGGGGAGATAGGGATAGGACTTCTCCCGATGATAGGGAGAAGCGGCAGGACACACTGCAGGTTTTGGAGGGGCAGACTTCCTTCATCCAACAAACCAGACCTTCTGTGACCCATGCGGAGTATACGCTGGTGGGACATGGAACACTCTGGAGATATCCAGGCCTCGCTGAGGCTTAGCACCTATCAACACCTGGGGCAAATCTTGCAAGAACCTGTTGCAAACAACCGAACAGGTCACCAAGCGTGCATAAACCAAGCAAAGGGAACGTCACATAAATGTGTCATGTCCTGGTGTTTTCCTGGTTGCCATTTAGTTCATGTAATTTACAGTGATGTTGCATGTTATGCTAGTAATGAAAAGTCATGTATTTAATAAAAATAAGCGAATCTTGAGGGGCTGCGAGTTCAGCTCAGTGTTTGCAGTCTGACATAAGCTGAGGCCGAGGCATCCGGGCGCGTTACGAGCTTTACACGGGGTGCCGTTTAGCACAGCGCAGTTCAGCAATGTTTCACTATCCGTTAATAAAATCTGAAGGTTACACATTGTTTTTGTGATGTCAGTGGCAATTTACCACCACAAATTATTGAAAGTGATAATTCAGTGGAGTGATTCATCTGCAGTGTGCTCTTGTGTTCAGGGAGGGAAAGCCGAGCTCTCATGTTGTTTAGCTGCTGGCACAAAATGACTAGCAATTGTCAGAAAGCATTCATTTTTCTCTCTTGACATTTCCTCCTAGCAACATGTAGTATATACATTTCCTATAAATTATAAAGCTTTTTTCTTTTTTTTTTTCCCCTTTCCTCTTCCAATTCTTTGTGAGGCAACAGCAAAATATTAAGTAGAGGGAAAAGCACACCCAAGCATGTAGCAGGCGTGTGACCCTGGAGGCCTGCAGCAGAATTCCTTCTGTGAACCCCCAAGCAATGTTTTAAAGGCATTCAGATTTAGCTCTCATCTGTTCTCACCGGCAGCTCTAAAGGGGATTAAAGAGCCTCCAAGAGTTTTGCAATAGCTCTCAAGAAGCTAAGAGCACACAAAAATCAAGTCTTGAAACTGAAACAAATAACATTTCGTATAACTGAATGGTTTTAGAATTGGCGTAATTTACAAGAGAAAAATAGAAACGCGAAGGCAAGAATGTTAATAAATTCCACAGTATTTCTTAGCATGAAAATATATCAAAAAGTGAAGTAAAAAATGTGTATATGTTCATGTATGTACATACGTAAGCCATGCATTCTTTAAACTTGAGTGTCCAGCTGGTGCTTTCGGGAGTTGGAAAACTGGAGGATGAGGCATCACCTTAAGGTTGTAATTTAAAATCCATTTCCAATATTATTTTTTACTTTCTAAGGTACCAATGATATGTCGAGTGTTTTTAAAATATTCTGCACTACGAGGATGTCACAGATTGAAATCTAGGCAGACAATTGAATAGGGTTTAGTGGGGAAGGGGAGGAATGGTACAGAGTTTATATATACAAGCGGAGTCGTATTGTTTCCCCGCATGGCAGAACACTCTGAAGAAGACTTTGCTGAAGACAGGATAGGTCAGTATACATTAGTGCTGTACAATGAGCATGCTTTGTGGTTTAGCTACACCAGCTCCTGCAGCATAAATTACTCAGAGATGGATTCCATTTTGTCAAGATAAATATTTGAGGTGGGCAGGGGACAAAAAGATTTTAATAAGGGTTGTAGCTGGATGCCAAATATATACACTCATCCTTGGTAGCGATGTCACTTAAAAATCAGTGCTGCCTTTCAGCAGCTTTTCCACTATGAACGTAGTCTTTGCTGCTGCAGTGTGTCCTAGAGGCCAAAGAAACCACCTGAGTACACTGATCCTAGCAGGAGTGCTTTCCTGACCTGTTCTGGAATGACTTTGACCATCTGTAGGGTGAATCTTCAGATGCAGCGGTATAAGGAGAACTCTCCAAATCACATTTACCTGTTCATGGCTTCACATGCCAGGCAGCCTCCAGCTACCCTGTGCACTGTAGTAGAGATGACACCAAGTAGAAGAGTTTGGCATCATCATTACAGAGACCTTGGGTTGGTTTTTTGATTTTGGAAGAGTGCTGCTAATACCTTTCTCAAGAGCAAATGGTGAGTAGAGGTTACCTGCAAGGGCATCCTCTGTTGTGTCCTATGTGCAATCCAGAACTTACTATTCCTGTTTCCCACAGTCTAGCTACAGTCCAAAAACTGGGTTATGCTGTAAGCAATTTGGGCACTTTACAGCAGTATTGGATCTTGTAGCCTTGTGATGAGCATATAAAGGAGCAGTAAGGAAACTGCCGCTGGACAGTGTGCCTTGAGCATCTTCCAGGCTGTGGCCTTAGAAAAGTAGGTCATATACATGAACTATGTTTCCAGCTTACAGTCAGCCTTTCAGGCTCCAGCCTGGCTAGGACGACAGCAGAAGATTATTTTGGACACTATAGATCTTCTTTGTCAGCAGCCTGTACAATGCAGAGCTTTAGGATGTACCAGCTGTGTGGAGAAAAGTGGTAGCCTCAGAGAACAGCGGGTGTGCGCTCTCCCTGTGTGCCCTTGGATGCAGTAGGAAGACATTCCCTCTGCAAAGGCTTGGTCTAAGCTTGGCCTGAGGGGCAATACACCAAGGGTTAAAGACAAAAGCATTCCGGAGGAAGGAAAGGCTTACCAGATGGAATACATACCCTCTAGAGCTTCAGTTGAAACGTAGCCCTGGGTCCTAGATGAAATAGGTTTGCTTAAGTCAGCTCACCTCCTCAGACACAAGAACTATCAAAGTTCTTATATATAATTTATTCTTCTTTTTAGACTTTCTTTTTTGTCTGCAGCTCTGAATATGTTGTTAATTCTGACATCTTCGGCTAGAGTTAACATTTTACCATTCCAGAAGAATCCAGGTGTGTTTTTAGGCTTTTGAAGAATGGTACGCTACTTCACATGTTTTAAAAGGAACAAAGAAGGAGAGAAAACTCAACAATCACAGTCCAGAGTTCTCTCTGGGGAAGGGCCACCCGGATGCAATGCTTGGGGCTGGAGCTAACCTCTGGTGGACAGGGTGATCTCAGCTTAAAACAGGGACTGAAAACACGTCCTACATTCATGCTAGAAATTAAGAGACACAGATGCAAGTTGAAAATACTGTAATGATTATGGTGACTCTTATGATGTTTCATTAAAACATTTTAAAATATTATATTGATCTAAACGTTCAGGTCTCTTAACACTGTTTTATTTCCATTTTTCACGTGTAGGTAAGTGGTAGTTGCATTAACACTTGTCTAACAATTTCTGCCATCTCTCACTGCACTAGACTCAAATTGAAGCAAATTGTTCTTTAAAATTGCAAGTGTCAAAAGTTCTAAAATTGCCCTCTGAAGGTCCTAATGCTCAGCAAGCCAGTCAGCTCTTGTACTGTATTTTTTACCTCCTTTTTATACATTTCTGATGCTGATTACAACAGCAGTTGAACCCTGCTGCAGCTGGGTTCCTCTTTGACTAAAATCTGTGACTGAGTATAAGCATTTTCTGCTGCATTATGGACTTCTCATCACCACGTTTCTATCTCCTTTTTCCTTCTTTTAACATTCTACTCTATCAAAATATCAAAGCGACGTGTATTTAATTAATTTGTATACATCCATTTAAAATCAAGTCTTCCCTAAGTATCGCTTGGTCTGCCTTTATCTGGTTTGATTTTTCTCTGTGTGTGCTTTTTTCAGCGAAAGCTAGCAGAAAAAAGTTGCTTAAGCCGCAAAAGGATTTTCTTGGCCATTTTCACTAACTTTTCTATACTGTGCACTTCTAACTTGTGGAAATTCCCAAACGGGGTTTTTTCCACCGTCGGCAGAGGGTGTAAAGGAAGGCGGCTTCCCGTCTGCCTGTCCTGTGCAGTGTCACGCGTTCTCTCTGTGGAAGAGAATTTAATCGTTTGAAGTGGTGGTGCCGCCTCAGCAGGTCAGTCTCGTTCCTAATGCACTCTTCGCTCAGTGCTGACTGTGGTATTTAGAACTGAGCTGGGTGGATAGAGGAGATTTTCCACCTCTTATTTGGAGCAGCTCGTTTTCTGGGCGGTTAGTAGATACACTATCAGTTGCGCCTTCAACAGGAGTGTGGATATTGTACAGCAGCAGGATCCTGCATGTCGATCTGTTAAGCTGTAGATACAACTCATAGCCTGAAGTCTTTGATGCTAGTGTATTTATAGGAGTACTTGCTTAAAATCTAAGCTTTTAAAAGAATCTTATTTGTCTGCTGCGGTAAATACACTGCAGTTGTAGGTTTTGGTGGAAATTAAGGGGCTTTACATCTTGATAGATAAGAGATCCAGCCGCAAGCACGGAAGAACTGGCAGACTCTCTGGGCCACTGGAGTTCTTCGTAGAAATGGAGTGAAACTTGATTTTCTTCTGGTTTCAGTCCAGCTCTGTTGTCAATGATGGCAAGTAGGACTGAAGAACAAGGGGGATTTATGCATTCTACAGAATGTTTTGAAGCTAGAGACAATTCCCATTCTACATTCACGTGGCATAAAGGGCCTTTTCTGAAACGTTTGTGAGGAATTGGGAAGAAACATGGCTATGTCAGTACATGAACCAAGAGATCAGGAGACATGAGATAACAGCTGAGTACCTTAATAGTCAGCCTACAGTATTAATTGCTGGTTTTTTCCCCCTGATCATTCAAGCTGCATCTATTCTACTTTCAGTAGATAATTAGAGGTAAGTTGTGTCAGAGATTGTCCTGTTAACCCAGTCATTGAGGCACTTTGATCACCTGAGGCTCTAGAGTGAGGAGTCCAGCTGATAGTTTTGCCCTCCCGTTGTTTCCCAGCATCTGCAGCCCTGCAGCATTTGGAAGCGCTGCCTGGACTGAGCGCAAACCTGACGGAGTTTGGGAACTCCAACGAGGTTTCTGATTATCTGTTCTTCCTCTTGGACAAAAACTTGCTGCGTAACCTTAGAAAAGCCTTCTGGTGGAAGAGACATCTGGAAAGGAGAGAAGAGTTAGTGGCATGGGAAAGGATAATCTTGGGTATAAGTCACTACAGCTTTATTCAGCTTTCTGCCAGAATATCTCTACTGAGCTCCAGCGGGCCCCTGCCTCTCTTAAAGCAGGCAGGCAAACTTGCAAAAAGGTATTTGTTTGTTTGAAGTGATGGATGGTTTTGCAAACTAATAGTTAATTAACATTGAGGTATAAAGGGAGAAGATGAAGGGAGGAGATACATGGAATTGTAATGATGTATGATTTATGTCTAGAAATGACCCAGGAATATTGGGCAGAATATGAGGAACTGGATGGAGCCACAGGCCCTGAGACCTGCTTTTCTTTAGGTGACAGCGTGTTCAAACTTTGTCCTGAATGAATGGCACTGCAGCGTGCTCGGATGGGTAGGACAGTAGTCCAGGAAGTCAAGGCTGTTACAGTGGAAACTGCATCCTCATTGAAATGGTAGAATTCCCAGTTATTTCAGCCAGAGACTGGGGTTTACCTCTTTTCCTACCTCTTCTAGTAAGGTCCCGTGGTGTCTGGGTCCCAGCGGCGGGGTTGCTGTGCAGACGGCCAGGCTGGCAGCAGTGGAGCTGGTAGATGAGCACAGTCCCATGCGGAGCTGCTGACTCTGGTCTCCAGCGGTGTGAGGGAGGTGCCACAGGGCTGCTCTCACCTGCCTCCACCATTCCACCCGCGGAGACAGACCATCACCACCAGCCAGGGGTGTACGTGCTGCACCCTGCGCCGCTGCAGGCTCCAGAGCTCCCCAAAATCCTCTGGTTCAAGTCGCTGCCTTTCTGTGTTTTCTAGTTTCGTGAGGTGTGACGTGCCTGTTGCTATACCTGCATCTTCCTAAAATGCTTTGAGGTCTCTGCAGGAAAGAGACTGAGAGAGACCTCAGTGCCATGGTTATTGTTACATCAAAATGTATTCTTTAAAAAAGTTTCAAACTCATATGTCAAGGTCTGCAAATGTATGGGTAGAATCTCAATGGCCCGCATTATGGCTAGCTTGGTTTTCTCCCCCTCTTTCTCCTCCCTTCAGTGTTTGAAATAACAATTGCCTCTGCAAAACTCAGGGATAAGGCTGCAGCTGGCATGTATGAAGGTTTCTTTTGCTCCCACAGTGGGGTGTATAATTGACAGTAATGGCTGTAAAATCCAGCGCTCAGGGGCTAGGGGTTTTTTTTTCAAGCCATCACTCTGGAAAGTACAGAGTTTGATCAATTGCTGAGCATTTCAGACTGGTATTAATAAAGGCAGAATGTTAAAGATCTGCTTTAAGAATAAATAATCAATTCGGTTTATAATCCTAACTGTTCTTTAAAAAGGAATAAGAATAATAACGAAAACAAATTACCCTTGATTTAAATATTTATTTTATATGGTAATTGTTTCTAAATAAATATTTCAGTTGCAGAGAGTGGATTGTATTGTCAAACATTGGAAACTGTGCTGCGACTGGATTTGGTGTCCTGTATTTATGTTTCGTAGAGAAGAGCTGAAATGCTTTGAAAGCTTTCTTCTGCTCTGCCTGTTCTGTGCGTGTCACTGCGTATTACGGCGTGCCTCCGTGAGTGATGTATGCTAACTGAAGGAAGGAAAGGACGTCAAATTGGCACAGACTCCTCGCTGGGGTTGCTTCAGCCAGATCAAAATGATATATATCTTCATAAAGCCAGCAGCGTTCACGGCACTGGGGGCTTTGTATTGTCTAGGAATGCACAGCACAGCTAAAAATTCTCACTGTTGAGGTTTTAGGAGGAGCTGGTGTAGCTGATACTGGAAGGTAGTGCTACTAACCTAACCTACTTACAAAATGATGTGCCACTGAACTTTTCTTTTTTAAATAGACAACTTAGACCTCTGGCCATTTAGAAAACTGCATCATCAGATACTGCTTTTATTTTTCATCATTTCCCTTTCCCTGCTGAATCTGGTGGAACTCCACTGCATTGGTGAAGACCAGAATTGCCATTTAAACAGTCCCCGCATTTGAAGGGCTTCAAACCAAACTAATGGAGGACTTAATGTCTTTAAAATAAAGACTGACAAAATAGGCCATTTTTCCAGTGATGTATCACACATTTGAATGCAATGGAGTGGAACAATCTGTCTAGAAAAGAACTCTGTCTTTGAAATCTAACTCTTCTTTTATGGACTTCCATGGGCTTTGCAGCTTGTGGAGACTAGGAAGGTGTGATATGGAAAGACTGACCATTCTTCAAGGTATTCTTCTGAGGGATGTACTGTAAACAAGTCTAATCTCTTAATGTAAGAAGATGAGGTTCTGCTTTTGTAGCATCTCAATGATCAAGACTTGTTTTTTTGAAAATCCTGATTTAGCCCTGAACTCTTCTTTCTGACCTGTTCTGAAGAATTTTCACCGACAAATCTCAGAGCTCTGAGTCATAGTCAGAATTTCCAAGAATGACAGCGAAGAGTGGCGAAGTAGCTTGCACAGGGCCACTCACCAGGGGAGTGACAGAGCCACGTATCTCCTGTGTTCTCGGTTCAGTGCTTTATGTCAACAGCAATATTTCATGGCTCCATGGCTGCTCCTGTTGTACCCCTGCTTGGGAAGGGACCCACTGCCATGGGATCCACTTAATTCAGTCCAGTTCTGAGAGTGAATTTCTCCTGGAACTTTCCATCGGCTATGAATTTGACTGTATTTTACGAGATAGATGAGAAGAGCAAAGGATCAGCATATTTGCATCATATGACTTTCTGAAAATAGGAGCACACTTTAGTTTACACTCATCAATACTGGTGGAGATGCCACTATCTTCATACCTATGGGAGAAATATCTGCTATGAAACCACTAACTGCCTCAATTCTCTTCATTTCCTTTTCTTACACAAATGGCTTCCAAGTTGTTTCTACTTCATCTTTTCTCCACACTATTCATCTGCCCACTTCTCACATTTATGTAAAAACTTTGGTGTCAGTCCTTGGCTGGTTCATATTTGAGAGTATTTTGTCCTCAGCATTGATAAAATGTGCACTAGAGATTTAGATATGAATTTGTTACTATCTCCACAGAGTTTGCAGAACATGATGTTTCTTTTGTGAACAAAAAGTAAGAGTTCTAAATTATTAAATATGGAAATAAGAGATAGAGACATATTTGGGAGCTGTCTTTCTTTTGGAATTGTCAAAGAGAAATATGATCCGTTCATGTTACTGCATGGTTTTACCATGAAAAAGACTTGAATCTTTTCCTTTCCTTAAATTTCAGAGTTACTGCTATTCATTGTGTGTCCTAGGATGTTGTGGTATAGAAAATAATCATATTGCCTTTCAAATTTGCATTGACTATGCTGACGATTGTAAGCAACCTATCAGATACCAGGTGTACTCTGCGCTGAACAGCTTAGTAGTGAGAGGAAGACTCATTCGTTCACGATAACATTATGAGCTTTGGTTTACTGCTTTCCTTATATAGTCAGGCTGTCTGGGAGCAGAAGTGTAGGTCATGCTCTTAATTATGTGGGCGACCTGTTTCAAGGGTTCTGTATTCCTACAGGGGTCGTTTTCATGCAGCATTGAACAGGGGTCAAGAGTAATTCTCTCCGCATATAATTTGGTGAATTTACTGAGTTCAACTGGTGATTTTCCTGATAAATGAGAGCCTAGCTCAGCAGAGCACTTAAATTCATTCCTATTTAGCAGAGTACTTACACATATGCTTAACTTATAAGATGAGATTGAGTCACAGAAGACTGAAAGAGCTTGCTTCGGTGGTTTGCTGAGCACGGGTCAACTTCTGAACTGGAAATGCAAAGAAAATCAGGGACCTGTAAAAGTTAAGGCATATTTCAGTGATCAGCCAAAAGATAGAAGCCTGGTTTCCCTGTGTTTGCTCCTAAGGAATGAGCGCGTGCATAGGTTCTTGAGGAGTGTACTGCATCCTTCCTGTCAGAGGGGTTAATCACTTGGTCTCTTCTCTTTTCCTCTCTGCCTGCTTCCAAAAAGCTTAATAATTCTTAACCTCTATCTTTCTGCATAGTTTTGTTGAAATTGGTCTAATGTTACTGGAGGGAATGACAGACACACAGATATACTGATTGCATAATCCTTCCTTTATTAAGGAATGAGGCAAGAAATGAAAAAGGCTTGTTACAGCCATATCTGCCACTGCAAAAATTACTTCCTTCTAAGCATTTTACCCTATCTAATTTTAAACCTTTCCAGTTACTGTGTCTGCCATTTCCTTTAGACACTCTTCCACTGTCCTTTTGCTTTGAATTTGGTCCATGTTTCCTGTTGTTTCTAATTATACTCTCCTGCCTACCTGCTCTTGCAATTTTCTCTCCTTGACGCTTAAATCCTTGAAATATGTGTGAAAAGTTAGCACTTTCTGTTTCTTCTGCCTTTTAAACCTCACCTACTGATTTTTTTCAGAAAATCACCAACCTACCTTCTGCTCTTCTTGATGTTACTTCAAGTATTGCACATTCAGGCCCTCTGAAAATCTGGCAGATTATTTTTTTCTACTGTTTTTAGAAAAACTTGTCCATTTCCTTCAATCATTGTGGCTCTTATTTGTACCTTCTCCCAGTGTGCAATGAAAGCATAACTAAAGTTAAACAGCTTGAGTAAAGCAAAAGGAAAACCATGCCTAAAAATCTGTTTATATTCATAGACTGTAGTAATAATTTTGGCAGTGCTATGTTTTAATTCTTCATGTCATTTGGTGGCTCTTATTGCTAATAACAGCTGCCTGTTGGATTTCACCCCACATATTCCAAGAATTATGCTTGTTACGAGGTTTGAAGTATATGCCTATTTCCATCTTGCTTGGAGGAGATATTTTAAGTCTTCATTTCTTGGTGATTGTGTGTTCCAGTTAATACACCCTTGAGGATTTGCCATTGCAGTGAAAGAAGAGTAGTATGTGTATTTGCAATAGTTTCATGTTAGCCTTGCACAGAAAGAGAGTTTACATTCAATTAAAACATTAAAGATTCAAAATTGGACTATGAAACTATAGTGAAATAGCAGTAAGAGTATAAAAGAAAGAAGAGTCAATAATTCAAGCAATCTATTATTTAGGTGTCTGCCATGAAATGAAATCCTACTTGTGTTTCGATATGCAACTTTTTCACCTCTGATCTCATTGTCACCTTCTTGTGAAGCTCTGCTATTCATGAAGGGAAATCTGATTCAGAAATTTCTATAAGGGCGGCAAATTTTGCAACGCCTCTGAGTAGATATTGATCTTCACTTACTGCTTTTCCCCGTTATGTGAATGATTTATGAACCTGTTGAAACTATTAATGATTACTAGCATTACTGAATTCATAATTATAATAATTAGGGTCTCTCTTCCCTTGCCTCCAGTTCAATACAATCAATATGTCTTTTTAAAGAGCTAGATGTACGGCTTTCCACTGTCAATTATAAAGATTTCTAAGTACGGTTCTGAGATTCTTGTAAGTAGAAGCAATGCAATTTGTGCTGCTCCTCAGCCTCCAGAGTTAGTGGTTGTTTCCCACAGAATCTTCTTTCAAGATTCAAGATTAGTATCTTCAAACATATCGATAAAAGTAGCTTTAAAGTCCAAATTATATTAGATGGAAGATTGCCACATAGTAAGGAAGCTTATGTGATGTAATATGTCTCTAAATTAGAGAGACACAGATTTGATGGATGGACCACTCGCTGGATAAGGAACTGGCTGGATGGCCACACTCAAAGGGTTGCAGTCAATGGCTTGATGTCCAAGTGGAAACCCGTGGTGAGTGGTGTTCCTCAGGGGTTGGTACTGGGACCGGTGCTGTTCAGCATCTTTGTTGGCAACATGGACAGTGGAATTGAATGCACGCTCAGCAGGTTTACTGATGACAGCAAGCTGTGTGGAGTGGTTGGCGCACTGGAGGGAAGGGATGCCATACAGAGGGACCTGGACAGGCTTGAGAATTGGGCCCCTGCCAACCTTATGAAGTTCAACCAGGCCAAGTACAAGGTCCTGCACATGGCTTGGGGCAACCTCAAGCACAAATATAGGTCGGAGAGAGAATGGGTTGAGAACAGCTCTGAGGAGAAGGACTTGGGGAGGGTTGATGGATGAGAAGCTCAATGTGAGCTGGTGATGTTGCACTCGCAGCCCAGAAAGCCAACCGCATCCTGGGCTGCATCAAAAGCAGCATGGCCAGCAGGTCGAGGGAGGTGATGCTCCCCCTCTACTCTGCTCTCATGAGACCCCACCTGGAGTACTGTGTCCAGCTTCGGAGTCCTCAACACAAGAAGAACATGGACCTGTTGGAGTGGGTCCAGAGGAGGCCACGAAGATGAGGCGAGGGTTGGAGCATGTCTCCTATGAAGACAGGCTGAGAGAGTTGGGGTTGTTCAGCCTATAGAAGAAAAGGCTCCAGGGAAACCTTATAGCAGCCTTCAGTATCAGAAGGGGGCCTACAAGAAAGCTGGAAAGTTTTTACAAGGGCATGTAGTGATAGGACAAGGAATAATGGCTTCAAACTGGAAGGAGGAGAGGTTTAGATTAGATCTCAGGAAGGAATTTTTCACCATTAGGGTGATGAGACACTGGAACAGGTTGCCCAGGAAAGTTGTGGATGCCCCATGCCTGGAAGTGTTCAAGACCAGGCTGGATGGATCTTTAAGTAACCTGGTCTAGTGGGAGGTGTCCCTGCCCATGGCAGGGGGTTGGAACTAGATGATCTTTAAAGGTCCCTTCCAACCCAAACCATTCTAGGATTCTATGTCTATCACATAAGCTGATGGTGCGAGATCCTCACTCTTGTTCAGTGATATTTCTTATTCACACTGGCATGTTTCCTTGGTATTTCATGAAGCATCTCCCCAATTCATGCCCTGTCAGTTTTTCTCTCTCCTCCAGTTTTCCAGTTATTTGTTTGATCATATTGTCATTTTTACTGAATGGGTACTTTACTTTTTGAAATGGCAAACAGCTGCAGTTGCATTCTGACAGAGTGTATTGAGATAAGGTAGTGAGAACCTACCATTTCTCAGCCTGCCTACTTAGATTGATGAATATTTAAAGTCCTCTTAAGTTCATCTGTAGAAATGTAATTATTTTGTTTACAGCTATATTGGTGTAGAGAAGGAGTTGTTTGGCTGGAGGTGATTTGAGGACACAGAAACGTGGAAGGAATAATTTTGAATGAGGGAGCTATTATCAGCCATTACATGTTTCCAGAAGGTCTGCAGAGTTATTTAATGTTTTGCTATGAGCACATGTTGTAGCTGCATTTGGCCATACTATCCATTTCAATGTCTGGAGCATGCTATGGTCTGGTCGCTCTGAGAAATGGCTCATAGAACCCTTCAGTTCCAGCCAGGGTGGCTCCTTTGACTGCTTAAACCATTAGAATAATCAGGTTTGGAAGAGCCTTTCAGGGAAACAGGGATTTAAGATCCCTAAGTGCTTTTAAAATGGAGCTTTATAACTTTATGAAGAGATTATATGATGTGGTGGTTACACTAGCAGGTTACTATCCATATGGACCAAGGAAGGTCCTGTCCAGCACATAAATGCAGCTCTGTCCTTGTGCTTCCTTCTTGTGATGAAATTTTTTCATCTAGGATGCATGGTCACAGCTTTCACATGGATGGCTTGTCTTTGTGTTTGCTTTAGCAGCTCCTGGACCATTTGTATAAATAAGCTTAGGATTGCTTGATAAGTAATTGCTGATGGTCAGATAGAAAAGGGAGACCTCACCAAAAGATGGTGACTGGGTGTACTCACGCATAAATCAGTGCAACTTGTAGCTGTTACCTACCCCGGGGATAGTTTGTTGGTCTCACTACACCTTCTGTTGGAGAATTCTCTGCAGCATAATAGCCACAATCATAGCTTGCCCTTACCATTTTCTTCACTGTAATTCCTCAGAGATATCCAAGGACTGCCAGGAAATACATCTCCCCATATATCTCACCAATCCTTCTGAGCTCAGGTGCACCTCAGCCTCAGGCTCAAAGTGGTGAAAAGTCAGGTGCGTCAACACTGGATGCAACGAGACCCAAAATGATGACACTGCTTGACTTAATGGAACAGTTCACGCTAATGGGAACATGAGTTCTGTGAGCTTTGAACTCATACGATTTTTAATGTCACAAATACATCAAAAACTATGATTTGATTTGACAGGGCCTAGGACCCAACAGCAGACCTGTATCATCATCCTGTCTGTATGATTTCATCATGGCTATCAGATTATCCCAAGGTGTACGGAGGGGAAACATCTGCTCAAATACTAAAACTATACCATAGCTAGAGCAGGGAAGGGGTACTGTGTCTTTATCGTTACAGCCAAAGTAATTTAATGAGTGCACCTATTGGCCTACCAGGTCAAGGTTGAAATATGTTGATAAAGCAAAACAAATGTCCATACTGCAGTCCAGAGATATCTGTTCCATACTGCCAGCTTTAACATGTATAATATACAAAACAGAGGTCAATATTTGCATATGCACTTACAGTCATCTTCAATTGATACAAATTGGTAGGGAAGAACATGGCTTTCTGTATGTCCATGTAATTCCCCAAATAGTTACATATTTTAGAAAACTTTTAATATTTATATTATCAATCAGGTCTCTAGGCTGATTCCTGTATTGTCTGCGTTTTTTCATGAGGGTCTCGTTTCCCCTTGTAGTACAGCAGATGCTAATGACATTGATGAAATAGATGCTGCATTTTAAGCAGCTTGGTTGTGCTGAAACTCACAAGTGCTGTGCACCCAGCAAATGGGATTGCGGAGGGGAATGGAGGAAAAGCAGAGGTGGCAGTTTTCTATTTCACGCTGGTTTTGCTGTTGGACAGTCTTGGAAATAGCCTGGTAGAGCTTGGTGTTGTTTCATTTTCCGGTTTTAGTAAATGTAGTCTCTTGATATCACCTTTCTTAGCACACATCCAGATCTATTATTTTCAGCATAAGAAGTTATTTATGAAAGAAGCTTTCTTATTGTTGCACATTAACACTGTCTTTCAATTAAACTTGGATAGCATAGTTAGTAAAATCACTTGTGATGGAGGAGAACAGAAGCCTAACAGACATCAAGGTGACTTCTGGTTGCTTGGCTATGGCCAAGTTTCAAAACTTTAAGAGCTGATGGAAGAGAAGACTCGGTTCTCATGCCTGACTGTGTTCCTTGTTACATGGGTGATAGGGTATGAAGTGCGGGTCAAAGGGCTCAGGCGATCCCAGCATTTTCATAAGATCACAAAAAGGACTCTAAATAGTATGTCTCTCTGGAAAACCAGGTGAGAAAATTTAAACCATTCAGACTTAATCCAACACTGAAATTTGCCCTGCTTTGAGAAAGGTGCTAGACCAGGTGGTTTTCAGAGATCCCTTCCAAGCAAGATTACTCAATAATTCTGTGGTTTATAGGGAGGGGGGAGGGAATGTACTTATTCGCTCTTCAGTTATTGCTTAAAAATAAGAAAGAAAAGAGATTCTGGAAGCTTATTTTATTTTAATATGAAGGAAGCTGGAAAGCATTTCTTTTTTAATTCTAGACTTGGCAGATACTGAACATTTGGATAAAGAAAATATCATTTCTTTTTTAGTTGAAAAGAACTTTGCACTTTTGCAAGATGTATGAGTTCAGCAGAAATACTTGCCGAATAGTTCACGGCAGAGGAGGTTCCTAAAGTTGAGGATACTATCTGAAATATTGGATATGCCTCGGCAGATCTTTCCAAAGCAGCCACTAATTTTGAAATATATTGAGGCCTTGAGTCTTGTGAAATGTGATGCTGCTTTTATATGCAATTGCATTTGTTGAAAGAGTATGGACACTAATAAGCAAGGCATAAAAATGGTATGTTATAGGTCTCACCTTGGAGACACGAAGGGAGCTATGTGCTAACATACTGGATCTTCCACTCTGGATTTAAGGCTATAATTAAATTTAAAGAAAGTGGGTGAGGGAGATAATTTTAAAATCATTTTGGATCCCAAAGTTAAATGACCAAAATGGGCATCAAGGGGAGCAGCTGATTTCTGAAGCATGGATCATAAAGCAGCAAAATGCTGCATCTTTGATGTGAATCCAACAATAGTCACTTAGCCCGGTAAAGTGTCACTTCTCAGGAAGGCTCACTCTAGAATAACCTTTTAGACCAATTTCTCAACATTTTCAAGTTGGTGATTCCTTGCTTAAACCTTTTAAATGTATTATACTTGCTACTAAAATAAAAATAAGCACTCTATCAATGACAGCCATGGTAAGCTTATATAAGAGATTTATTAGGTGTGTATTTCAGAAGATGAGCAAGAGCATGCAATCATGAAAGAAAATAACAGGTGGAGTTAGGGGAGTAAGATTTTTACTCTTAAGCATCGTAGCCCCTTTGATCGCTTCTACCCAGACTGTGATCGCTGCCTGGAAAATGTTGTTGTAGGTCCTGTGATGGGCACTCTGTAGAAGACAGAATTAAGGCTGTTTGTACATATTCTGCGTGTTCCCTTTTGCAGATGAGTGGGTCTCCCTGGACCAGAGGCAGTGGCTGGATTATCTCTTTGTTTAATTAAATTTTGCCTAACTGTAATTGGGCTAGTTTGGCAACAAAGTATTGGGTAAAGTCTCAGACTCAGCAAGTGCCTCCTATGTAGGCACATACATCCATGGGAGCCAGGGACTTCCCTTGGACTTCTGTGGAGTCATCATGGGAACAAAGCCCTTCTACCTTTACACAAAGTTCTTGAACTCAAGGGTAGCTTTCTTGTATAATGCATATGCAGATAACTTTGTCTATATGGTTACCTTTCAGCGATAAATAATGACTAAAAAAGACTTAACCTGAATTCAGCAAGTCTAATCCCATATATATTTATGCACAAGTATAAATTTGCTCTTCATGTCAAGGGTTTTTAGGTGGATAAATATTTGTAGGATGAGGAATGACTTTTGCTGCAGGGTAGGGTAATGAGCATAGTGCTTGATCTCATGATTTAGTACGCCGGGACTGCACAATAGCAAATATTTGCAGCACTGGCCCTGTAATTTTTTTAGTATGAAAATACCAGGTCTCATTCCCTGCTGATCAGTGCTCTGTTTGCGCGACTCCTTCTGTTCAGCAAAAGGTGGGTTTTTTATTTTCAGGAGACAGTGATAGTGAAGTGATAGCATTAACAGTCTAGAAAATTGTAAAATGAACAAAATATCTAAGGCTTCTTTTAGGAACACGCAAGACTGGTATTGATCTGCAGGTTTAGGTCTGGGGGTCATGATGTAAGAGTCAAATTCCTATAGTGCTTCCAATCCTGGGCCACCCAGGGGTGTGGAGTCAAAACATCACTTCCGTGTGTGATGAAGTGTTATTTACTTGAGGCCTCTATGCTTGGCTTTCCTCCCAGTAAAATGACTATTAAGTTATCTTTCTCATATTTTTTGCTCGTCAGTTAAGACAACAATCATCACCTTCTGCCGTTGTCTCATACAGGGTAGTCTGAGCCTTAGATGAATCCTGTAGAAACTTTACCAAATAATAACAATCATTTGTGGCTACATGCCTGGTTTCCTCTTTTGCAGTTTTATCACACTTACATATGAGTTACATTTGTTGTTATGCCAAGGACAATAAAAAACAGCAGGTAGAGAAACCCAGATTGACAATGTATTTGCAGTGTTTTATTAGGCTTCGTACTGTCAGTAAAACTCTTTTCTTAGCCCTGCAATTCAATCCCACCTGCATAGCGACTGCGGTTTTTCTGCCATTGCCTCACGATTGGGCTGCCTCAAAAGTACTTGATGTTTACTGACTACTGTGTTGAATAATTTATTGAATGATTATTAGGCTGGATGTAATAAAGTCAGTGTTGATTTACCATTCCCTTAGCATAATGTGGTAAATGATCACTGGATTTGCTATGTCAAGAGATGCTCAGAATGATGGCTCTGAACTCAAATGCTGGCTTGGTGGGAAATTACATTTTAAATTTACATTATATTAAAAGGTTTGCTAATTATTACCCACTTTTGAATGGTTTTAGTTATTTGGGAAAAGTGCTATCAACAGCTGGAAAACTGCATAGTGAATAATTTATTTGAAAATAGCAAAAAAAGTCAAATAAATAATTCAGCAAATATTTCTCGGCCAGCACTGCTGATATCATGCTCCAAAGAGATGGATCAATTTTTTTAAATAACTTTATTACATGATTAGCAGACTCATTTTTTGGTGATTTTTTTTGCTAGTAGGTTCACTTCATACACTGATTCCTGAAGAAAAATGACTCTTCAGCCTACCCATCACTGAATTTTTAATAGTAAGATGACAATGAATAAAATTAGATTTTAATGTACTGCTGTATGTATCACCTTATCATAATGTATCAATAGTGAATAATGATCCTTGCTGTAATGTAGCAGGCTAGATTCTGCAGATACTGGGTTTTTTTAGAATACCCTCTCTGACCTTGGGAAGGTCAGAGCCCCAATCCACAAGCCTCACTTCCCTGTCTAAAATATTTCTTTTTGTAATTTCTTTAGACTGGAACCAGGGACTGATGCGTAGAGTATGTACATACCAGTTCATTGGCAACACGTGGTGCAGGTATTGCACCATATTGTTTGGTTTTGCTCTAATAAAATTCTTAACTTTTTGGGTAAACTCAGGCATTTTATTATCCTGCCAGCCTTGCCAGTTAGATTTGTTACTGGTAGATTTGGCAGATCAAGCATTGGCTACGTCAAACTCGCATTGTGGACCTGAGCCAGCTCCTCAGCTGGTGAAAGGCAATATCATGCTGTTAACTGGTCATGTTTAATGTCAAATCTTGCAATACTCGATTTTTACCTTAAATCCTACTTGTAGGAATAAAATAGTTCACTGAAATTCTGCATTTTTTAATCTTGTATAAAAGCTTTTCTAAAAAAGCTGGAAAATTTTAATTGATTGCACTTTCGCTAAGACACCAGAAGGAAAAGGCAATCAGATTCATTAAAATAAAGAATGTTTCTTTGCCTATGAGATTATTTTCAGGCCTTTTAGCTTTTTTATACATGTGAGACTGGTAAAAGAACCCCAACCCAGAGACACAGAGCTTCCAAAGGCTGCACATCAGCAGTGGCTTGCTTTTCTCAGCTTTATCTTCCCCTATGGCATTGAAGTTCAAATCCTGGTGGAAGCAGACAGGTTTGTGTGCATTGTTTTAGGGCAGACCTGCACAGGGAACCTAAAGGTAGCATGTTTTGATTGCTGAAGTTGAAAACAAAATACACAAAAAAAAACACATAAAAAGGAGATTAAGTGTGGATGTGAAGTTTACACCCATCGTCATCTCTTGCAGAGGCGTTTTTAAATCACCCCTGGCTGAATTGGAAGCACTTATTAGTATTTCCAAAGCAGTGACTTGTTGTGTGGCGATGGGCACCAAAGAAAAGCCCAAATAAATTAGCCTACCGCAACACATAGTGTGCCTTTCTCAGTCTGTGCTTTTTAGTCCTCAGATGTCAGTATTATGGTCTCCTTGTCAGTGACCCCACATTTTTTGCTTACACCTCCTATACACGTAATTTCGAGGATGCTATCAAACATGCCAAGCAGAAGTAGTTCATTGCATTGCAAGTACCTGTTTATGCAGAAGAGATGCGATCTCTATCTCTCTGGCAAATATGCAGAGGAATGCAAATGTGTCCCCCTGCCACAACAGTTTGACTCTTGTATAAAGGCTTCTTAAAACAAACAAACAAAAAACCCCACAAATAAAAATATGCTTTTTCTTGAAACCAGAGTTGTGGGTATTAAGAATTCAGCAAAGACTAGACAGGCAATCTTTTCTTGGTGAAGATAAACTAAAAGATTATCAGGATTCTTTCCTGACTACTTTAAATATAGGTGGGAAAACTGACTCAACTGGGAAAGAAGTTTGAAACTGTGTTTTCTTTTTTTGGCTATTGTCTATACTAGCTCTGTTTCCTATTCATCTGGATTTTTTAGGTGCTTCTCACAAAGTACCTACACACGCTGAGACTTTACTTTTCTATCATTCTCCTTTTACCTGCATTTCACAGAAGTTCATTTTCTACTTTTCTGTCTCTGACATCCTTCTGTAACAGGTTAATTTTTCTTTTTCTCTCCGTGATTTTTTTTTAATATATTTCTTCTAGTTTCCTCTCCCTTTTTTCCCCCCGCCCAAAATCTGTTTAGGTGGGAAGATGCTGCGTTACTCAGTTGCATGCTCTCAGGAGCATTGCGACGTGGAAAAAGTCCCCAGACTTGTGGCACTGCTGCTACAGAGGAGCGTAAGTGTAATGCGTGTGTGCTCTAGGGGAGCTCTAGGTTGGAGAGAGGTTTTTAAACAGAAGGGAAGGAGGTACCAAAAAAACAAATGTAATAAAGGAAAGACTGATTTTTAGTGTCCCTTTTGACCTCCTTACGTTTGGTTAGGAAACACGTTCCCTTTAGTGATAATGTTAGGAGTAATGGCTTGTGATTCCAAAAGGGAATGGATTTTTGTAAAATTGCTCTTAGCAAAATTGTTTAAATTCTGAAGAAAATACCATAGAAAAAGCTTTTTTTAAAAAAAAAAACTATATCAGAAACGAATTGTTTTGGAAAACTGTAGAGTTCTGTTACTAAATGGCAATGTTTTGTTTTCACTGCTCTTTGTTATGCCTTTATTCTATGTCTCATATAATTTCATATTATTTCCTACTACACAAAGAAGTTATATTTACTGGGTATTGCCACTGCTGGCTCCGTGCAGTGGCAGGACAGATGACAGCAAGCTTTAAAGCCTTTTTGCAGCCCGACCGCTAGGGCTGGAAGTAGTTAGCATGGTGGTTTTATCTGGTATGACAACATAGTGTATTATCTTACTTTTACCCAAAGATTTATACTTATTTTTAAATCACTTTATTTCTGAAATAGTGGGTTTACACCACTTTCTATGTATAAATCATCTTATACGCTTCGTGGTGCGTAAATCATCTTATCCCTGTTTTTATGGGAAAGTAATTGTCAATTTAATTTTCTCTCCTGTAAAATGGGGATAACGGTTTTCACAAACTCCCTCAGGTCTCATGGAGTCAGCTGGGCTGCTGTCTCCCCTCATGCTAGAAAAATGCTTCCAGTTATCCTTGGAAACATTTTTTTTCCTTTTCTGAGCACGGCCATTCCACCCCTCAGCCTGGCCTGTGCAGCGTTTCAGGCCACACACTCTTTCGATGCCCTGCAAGAGATGTGCTGGAGACCTGGGTACGCGTGTGGAGGTAAAAAAGAATAAAAATTACTTTCTTCCTCTCTTCTCCCCAAGGCTCTTTCATTAACATTCCTACGATACATCTTATTTAGCATATTCATGGCTCTAGGCTTTCTTGTGTCCGTTATAGCCTTCTAAAGACAGTGATAAAACTTTATACGTTGGATTATGAGAAATGTTACATGCCTGGTCGTTTTAGTAGGTTCAGAATGAATCTTGTTTTGTGAGCATTATATAAAGATCAAAGCAGATACCACAGCTAGTGAAATCGGGAATGGGATACTTGAATTGACTAACACTGCCAACATCCAGTAGCTATTCTTGGATTTATAGTCTCTCCTCTTGAAAACGGTGGCTTGCAGGGCATACTGTCCCTGGAGACCCGGAAGAGTGGCTGGTTCTTTCTCTAAAGAAGCTTGACCCAGTGGCACGGGTGTCAGCGATGGCCAAGGGCCTTGACACCAGCCGCTCGCCTTTAAAGGGACTCCCCGGCTGAAAGGGCAGAAGAGAGATTTTTGTTTTTGTAAAAAAATGGCCTCGGTCAGGGATGTGTCAGCAGCAGGAGGTGCAGAATGGCCCCGTGGAGGTAGGAAATACTCCCCTAAAGACAGGACAGAGTTTCCCGTTGTCAGAGCTGCTTGATCTTTTGTTAGACAAGAAATAAAAGGCAGATTAAGAAATACAGTCCGAACGTGCCTGTGCTGTCCTGGCTGACAGGAGGAAAGACCAGACTACTCCATTCCAATGCAGGTTTTTTTCTGTCTTCCTTGTCTTCGGATTGGGCTGAGACCTTTAAAAATGTGTCTACGTGGCGCAGGGCTCTTCACCAGGAGGGTTTTTTGGCACCACAGTGGAACCCCGTTACAGTTTAAGTCTCAACTATAAACAGAAAACCCCATGTGAAGGATTTGACTTTAAATTGGCACCAAGACCAGTTTCGCTTTGACCACTCCAACTCAGCTTGGGTTGCTGCTGTGAACCTTTGGGTTTGGCTATTCCAGACTTTCTAATGATGGAGCCTCTGATATTGTAATTAGCGCTGGTGCTGTACTCTTGATAGCAATAATGGTTTTAGCATTAGCAAAGACAAGTTGCCAACGTGCTATTGCATTATAGTGACCATAAAGTGTATGCCTGCCTCGAAGAGGATGATGCAGTGCATCACCATTTCAAGTAGCAGTGGCTGATTATCCTATAGAAATATTCCTATTGTACCAAACAGCCTTGGGTTTAAAAGAAAATCCATGAATATTTTTATGTGACTGAACTCCAGTCATGAATACTATTTGTCTGAATTTCTCCACTTACATTTTTAAACTGTATTTTCTGAAGGGTAACTTTTTGGCTTTCTTGTCTGTTGAAAGATTTCAGTTGCTAAATCCTGCTTAGGAAGGCTGTAAATTGGGGATACAGATCCATGGGACTTGCACATGGAAGGGTCATTGTAGTAAGTGATGGGTAAAGTGATTAAACAAAAGTTCCTGACGTGGTGATGACAGCCTGGGTCTGATCGTAGGTCATGCAGTACTTTCACATTTTTTTATACATCTTTAACATTAGCATTAATTACATTCTTACTGATTTTTGAGACGCTTTGCAATCTTGTCATTAAGAGGTGTTTAGTATTTCTAAGAGGAACCGGTTCAAATAATTTCTATCAAAATCACATTTGGTAGCAAAAGAGGGGGGTTTGGTCAGGACTTTTTTGCTACAATAAATGCTTCGTTAAAATACCTGCTTTGAAGGAGAAATGAAAAAAAAAATCCATTCTTTTGGGGTTACTGTAGATGTGCCATATAAGTGCTGTAAGTTCAAGAATAAAAGGACCATGCTCCACTACTTTCTCCCCATCTTTTCCACTGCCTTTCACTCTCTGCTTTGTTTTCCCGTGTCCTAAACACTTTGCTCCTTTTATCCTAATCCCCAACATACCTGGAAAATATTTAGCTGATTGCCTTTTTAGACAACCCCTTGGTTTTACTGTGGTGTTCCGCCCCACAGTCCCCTCCTGCGCAACAGTCAATTCTGCAAAGCCAGTGGTGACTGGTAGTAGCAGACACTAATGCAATAATAAAGACAGACACCCTGAATAGATTCGCAAACCCAAGGTTCATTATATGAAGATTCAATTAGTTCTTTAAACACAGAAACTGTGATGAAACATCCCATACAAAACGGGACTGCTGCCAAGTATTTATAGGCAATGCCTTGCCCGCTCCTGCTCCTACAATTAAGGTAACTGAGCTTCAATAGCCACGGCTGCATAAAGCAGCTTTCTGATCCTACCTAGGTCAGCATGAAATAAGACTGCATTCAGTGCTAATTTAGAAATTGTGCTCCTTTTTCTTCCTGACATGACGAAGTGAGAAATTGAACACAATGTGTTCCGTTTTGGAAACACAGAGGCTCCTTTTAAATTCCATCCAGGATAGCAAGGACTCAATGCATCCATTAAAATCCAAGCCTTAAAGGTGATCAGATTAAACTCTTCAAGCAGTAGCTTAGGATAAAGCATTGGCTTTAGCCAGCATGATAAAAATATCTGAGTATTTTGGGAAGAATCCTAAACTGGGGCTGTTGTCATAACTGATCTTCCTAAAAAGTATGCCTAGTTTTAGCTCTTTTTCCACATCAGCTGGGAAGACCTGCTGTGTTTTAGGCACCTTCTGGGATTCCCTAATCAGTTGCCGAAATGTTTCCTCTTTCTTCTGTCTGCACTCTCCAACATAAGTGGTTTGTGACACTTGAGTGTCGCGCCGTTCTTTCTCTCCGTGGGTATTGTCCCACTGAAAGAAATTCTGCTCTTTCCTTTCCCCTCCACACAAACCCTGAAGGTCTGCTCAGCCTTCAGGGCTTCAGAGTAAAGCACTGTCATTCCCAATGTCCCCTGGATTTCTGTACTGCTAAGAAATTCTGCATTCCTCAACAACTTTACAGTAAACAGAGTATTTTTGTGTCTCTATAAATGCCACTGGACTATGGAGCCCATCTTGCCAAGATACACAATGGAAACATCCTGCATTGCTTCCTGTACAGCAGCTGATTTGATAACAAGTTTTGCAGGAATTGCACCAATGAGCCCCTTTCCAATTTTCCCTCTTTACATTTTGGCTTTATGGTATTCACTTAAATGAACCATGTAGCTTTAGGAAAGACAGCATGTAAATGCCAAATAGCATTGATAAGGTTATCGGTAACCCCAGTGTTGCCGTAGTATCCTGGAGAATTATGCCTCATGACTCTCTTCTTTTTTAGTGTTTTTTACTCAGGGATCCTGGCAGGGTTGGCCAATGTTAAATAATCCAGTTTTGTAACTCTCTTCTCCCGCAACAAGCTAAATTAGGTATAATTCCTAGTTTAGCAAAGGACAAAAAGAGCTTCAGACAGATATTCACAGAAAGGTAGCAGTATAGGCAAAAATGAATTCCAAGTTTTCCAGTCCTCTGCTCCCTGCTGCCCTGGTTCATGGACCCCACCCTGAGCTTTGACCTCTGTTCCATGGCTCCCTTTTTAAAAAGCAGAAAATACTTTCAGTGCAGTGGTTTCCCATTTCAGGGGGTGATTCCCTTTAGATTTGCTCAAGTGTTGCATTAACAGGGAGGAAATACAATGTGCTTGTTAAAGGGAGAGCCTCGTAGTTAGGACTTTAAGGCTTTAGCTTTACCTCGATTTGGTTTTGTTTCTCCACCTGTACAGGGGAGCGGTGCTTAGTGATCCATGTCACAGAGTGTTACTAAGCCACTTGAATGTATGGGAAATACCCTGAATACAAGTGCAAATGATTCATTCATTATTAAATGCACCATCCCACCAAATCCTCTCTTTGGAAGAGCCTTAATCCAATGTTTTATTAATATAAAAGCAATTATATTCCTGGCTTATCAGTCAAGTGAATGGAACCTTTCCTTTTCTTTCTCTCTTGCAGTGCGGATGGTCCTTCCTCTGAAATCATGCAGATTGATTTTGAAATTGAAGAGCTAACTGACCTCCCTGGGACCCAGCTCATCACATGGCAGGTAGAATATCCTGGAGATACAACATCTGATCTAGGAATCTCCAAGATCTACGTAAGCCAGAAGGACCTGGTAGGAGTTCTCCCTTTGGCTATGGTAAGAAATTGTCTGGTGTTCTGCAAGTTTTTTTTAATATTACGTTACAGCTCCAGTGTCTGACAGTAACAAACAGTCTGCTGAAAGGAGTAGGGGGGCAGAAAGTTTCAGCACCCTGAGAAATAGGTACTAACTTCGGAAGTTTGCTTCACTCAGAGGTGAAACCGCAGGAGGGGAAGCCATAGCTTCCCATGGAAGGCTCGTCATGCTCTCTTTGACCAATGCACTGACTTCTTGGAGGCAGAAGCTGAGTTCATGGCATTTCCAGTATCCCAACTCACTCTTGCTGTTGCATGAAGTGGTAAACTTGGACGCTCAGTTCAACATGGCGTGTGTCTTACTTGAATCACAAGTGCTCTTACATTTGGTCTAATGTTTACAGACTTCCTGAACCACAATTTTTTCAGCTTGTGAATTCTGACTCCATATTCATTTAAGAGTGAGAAGGGAAATAAAAGCCATTGCATGACTTCTGAGTAATTTTTAATGACCTGGGGAAGACAAAATGCAGTACGTAGCCAACTGTCTGTTCTGCATAACTGCATTCAAATGGGTTGCCTTCTCAAGTCCTGTAGATTGCATTGTGACAATGCAATCTGCAGGGCTTGAGAAATATCTGATACTTTAGCCTTTTTCTTACCTAAAAAAATGCTACATACCTGACTTGCAAATGCAAACAGAAATTTTGTTTGTTTCCTCTTCTCTCCCCTTCACATTTCTCCTTTGTTAGGGCTGAAGTATACTTGTCTAAGGTCTGGCTCTGCCCCCTTTTTGTTCTTGGACAGTCTATTAGAAAATATTGACACATAATTATTTAGCACTGAGAGAAAAACAAAAATCAATCTCAGAGCATTCTAAAAAATGTAACCCGGATATTTGCCTAGTGATAGCCAGTTAATTATGCCATTATTGAAGGCTGAAGGTGTTCTCTGCACTTCCAGACTCACAAAACTGATAATAGGTATTATTACTATTTACCAGCTTTAGAACTTAGATATTGTGATTCTCTGTTTCACCAAAAATACTTCTTTTCATTTGTTGTGGCTCGTGATTTCGTGACCAAGATGTGGATCACAGCTGAAACAGCTCGCTCTGTCTGGAATTGTGGCCACATGACAAATGAGAGTTGTAAACCTAATCCTTTGGTTTTGCCTGCCTGTTTTCGTGGGCTGGTTCCTGCTGTGGAACTGTGGGTGATCTCTGCTGCTTTGTCAATAAGAGAAGCGGCTTTCAGGTCTGAGATGGGACCCTGATGTGGAGTCACACAAGTTCTGCAGTATTGAGAGTTAAGGCTGTAGAGGTGGTCTGGTTTACAGAATTGGAGATGTGGCTGGTCTTATTTGCTCCATTCCTTAATGAAAGGGTAATAGATTTCTTTCCTAGTGGCTCCGATGGTTGCAGAAAACACTAGTACTGCTCATACATGCCCATGATAGCTTTAGTATCAAGTCATATAGTGGCAAAAAATAGTTCATAAGAACAAAGATAGATTCCCCTGGCAGTTGCTACAAATCAACTCACTCTTTGTTTCCCTTAAAAGATGGGGAAAAAAAGCCTGTTTTCCAGAAGCACAAAATTCTGTGCTCAAAGGTCACATGAAGTCTATAAAGTCATCAGTAGGTGGCATTTTACAAGGCAACAGGTGTTGGGGTAATGGATGAGAGAAAAGGCAAAGATAAATGGCAGGGGCCCCCTAATTACTGACAGACTGGGAATAGTTGTAACCTTCTTTGCATTAATGGGAGTATCAGGGAAGAAACTCTGGGGTATCACAAATCTCCAAATCTTTGTAGTACTTCACTTTGTGCTTAGGAAATGATGATTCAGGTGCAGACCTTTCAAGACGTTTAACTTAGATTAATTTGGTACTTCAGATTTCCCTGTGATCTTAGCAAAGCCAGTTGTAATCTACAAATTTAAAATAAAATGAAATAAAAATTCTACTTTTCCATTTAGGAAGAACTACAATGAAAAGAAAGTGTTATGTTATTTCTCTGTTTCTGGATAGGTTAATTTGGGCTAGTTTTGCTGGGCTTCTTAGAGGAACATGTAATTTCATGTTTAGAAGCGCCAAACAGAAATGCTGTTAAATGTTTCAATTACAGGTTAATTTTTCAAAAAAGCAATTTTACTGCTTTAACATTAGGCAGAGCTTTGTTTTCTTTAATAGACTACCACATGCCATCTCTGCACCATCTTTATTTTCTGCAGTCTTTTCTGCGAGCTGTTATGGATTTGTAAATTGTAAAGCAGAAGATTGGCCGATTTAGAACTTCCTGTTTTCTTTTTTTGAGTTACAAAATGTAGCAATGGAAAGACTTAAATACATATATCAGTGTCAGGACACAGTAGAAATGCCTACCTTCTGCTGAAGTTGTTAGGACATTTGCTTCACTCACTTTTGTCCAGCGTATTTTTTTTTTTTCCTATGGCATATTAGCGTTTGAGACCCCCTGCAGGGCCCTACACCAATACTGGAATGGCAACACGAGTCACAGTAGAGCACTCAAGGATATTGATGAGAAAAGCTGGAGGGTGTATTTTATGGGTGTGTGGGTACCGTAAAGGCTGACATTTCTGACACTTTAATAACACCTTTTCTAATTTTAAAGTGTAATGGAACCTTGGTAATACTTGGTAAGCTGTGGATGGCACCCCAGTCAGCCCGTGGCAGGAGAATGGGAATAGCATGGGAGAAGACCTTTAATGTGAGAACATTGTAAGAACCTGTGAGCACCTGTTTGGGTATTTGCAATGCATGATCCTTTCCCTTAAGCCTGATGAAATACAGGCAAAGATGTTTATCCAGGGCTATAAAAAATTATTGGCCTTTTACCATGATTGCTTTGCAGCGGCTCTTACAGCCACATAGCAATGTCTTGCCTTGTTGATAGAAATTAAAACATCCACTAAACCCTGTGGAAGAAGCAGATATTTGTATGGTATAACATTCTTCACCAGCCAAGTTTCTGCTGTGACTTGTGAATTTCTTTCATGGGCACTATTCAGAACTCTTCCCATTTCCCTGCCAGCTTTCTCACCGTAAGGTCTGCGTCCACAAGCAGTGTGTGGCCAGGGAACTGGAGAAGAGGGGTCATAAGCACATGTTGATCCGTACAGGAATTATAGAAACAGAGTGCTTTATTCTGGATGGAGGATTCTGGACGAGGAACGCCAGAGGATTACTCCATGGTAATTATCAAAAACTTGGCACTTCTAAAAAAGGAAATAAATCACAAGTAAATCGTGACGAGGCAAAAACCATCTATGTTGTCCTTTGTTGTCAACTAACGAACATATTAATTCTTTTTAAATGTAATTCTCTTAACATTCACCTGTAATAGAGTATCCTTTGAGACGGAAACCCTAGCACCTCCTAAGGCCTTTGAAATATGGTATTAAAAAGGCATATGGTCCATTTGTTCATTAACTGTCTTGAACATACTAAACTGCTGAGGGATTTTTTGAGTTGAGGATCTGCAATGTAGTGTGACAGCCAGTGAGAACAATATGTCTGAATCTTCTGGAATATGACATTATTTTTATTGGCATCCTAAAGAAGCAGCTTCCAATTCCTATTTGACTTCTTTCTGGTCTTTCTTCCCTATTTTTTTTTTTTTTTTTTTTTTTTTTTTTCACTCTCATTTTGTTAGGTGGTGAATGGCACAGGTTTAATCACTCAAATTGTACATTTGCTGGTATTGATTATTGTTGCTTTTTAAACATGCTGTCAGCTCTTTCATAATTATGGCGTTCACCTTTTGTTGAACCTTAATGATTAGGTGAGGATGAGAGACAGACGAGCACTGTAGCCATCTGTGTACATACAAGATAATCCCTGCTGAGAAAGGCAGAGGGCAGATATGACATGCTGGTAAATGGATAAGTTGAAATCTGTTCTGTAAATAATAATAATAAAAATGGCAAATAATAAAATACCTGGGCTGGTTCTTAACTGAACCAGTTCTGAATCTGTAAATCTCCTGTCTTACCTGTGAATATGCCCTAAACCTATTCTATCTGTGCCCTCCCTTTACTTAACAGTCTGATAAGGAATCAGGGCAAAACACCTGTTTCATAAATCTCACAGGGGGAGATGTTGGTCCCAGGGTTGATAAATCCATTATTAGAGTAGTCCTTTGACTAGAGAATATACTGTGTTAACTTTACTTTCTCCTAAAATGCAGATAAAAAATATATGTAGGATGCTTAGCGTCCCTTCAGAAATTGCTTTAAAATGTTGCAGGTTCCTGACCTTCAATTTTTGATAAATTCTTGTCTGCATATGTGTTTTAAATTTCTAAATGAGCAAGTTAATATTAGAGTCAGCTTGGCTCACACAAAGGTAGTTGCCCTGATACTCAAGGCGTTTATTAGTTTTAAAGATCTGAACATGAACCAGATGTTTCAGGCGGTGGTAGGACATGAAGCTGATGAAGAAGCCAGGCAGTTGGATGACGAGCACCCTTGTGTAAAAAAAGTCTGTGAATCTGGATTGCTTTCTTGAGAGACTCCCTAAGCCCGTACAGATGAACTGCTCTTAATGCCGTCTATAATAGACTTCCTTGTATCATCTGTGCAACTAGGAAACAGCAGAAGAATTTTGCCTTCTGGAACAAGAATCCTTGAGTACTGCGGAGTCATGGTAACAGCGGCTGAGTCGCCCTGGATTGCCTCACACCAATCACGATATTAATATTTTGAAGCTGATAATTCAGCTTTCTTGCTGCTCAAGCTTGCTGGCAGGCAGGACGGCTTGCCTGGCAGTAGGGCTCAATTTTAGCAGGTTTCACCATACCAGGGACTAGCAGGACAGGCTTCCTTCAGTCTCTATCAAACTCCTCTCCGCTCTGGGGCTTGGCAAGTTTTATGCCCGTGTGCCTGCAGAGTGCCGGTCTTGCCTTCTTCCTGAAGACATTGGGACAGCCCTTAGGTCCATTTATAATCTAGACAGCATCAACCTCAGAAATATCCTTATTAATAGAGAACTGAAACAGACAGGAAGAAAAGATGGGATTTGAAACTTGATTAATGGTACAGTGGTGAGGTTGCCGTCTGCTTGGCAGAGGCAAGAACTCCAAAGACAACCTCCCATCCCTCCCAGCCATATTTCAGCAGGCAAAGGTGGATGGTGAACAGTGAATTAAAGACTTGTATCAGCAACTGAGCTTCCATTATCTCTCTGGTTTTGGCCCATTATTTATTATCCTCAAGCAGCATAACATTGGCCTCCAAGACAGTCAAGTGACGCGTAAGGCAGAGAGAGATTTAAATCAAACGCAGAAAAAAAAACTCGGAGAAGAGACTCCTGATTTATGACAGGCTTAAACAGAGTCAGTGACCGAAGTCCAGCTCATTACTTTGCAACAAACAGGTTGTAGTGAAGGCAAAGAATTATTCCTACTCACCTGACCCCACCGAGGAGTCCCAGCTTGGCAAGCTGTCCCTGCCCCCGGAAACACAGCCGCAGCTCTCTTCTTGCAGGGGAAAGCTGCTTCCGTGTAGGTCGAACTGACCTATTTTTAACTTGCAAATGAAGGTGATTTAAACAAACTTGGGTGAGCTTTTAGGAAGAAAGATCACATTATCCTTCATCTCAAGTCACTCCTGGGGTTAGTAACCTCCAGGAAAGGGTGGCTGGCAGTGTCGGAGCACAATAACCTCTTAAACCAGCACAACCATTTTTGCAGTGTTTGTGTCTCCCCAGCTGCTATTGTATGAAACACAAGTGGAATATTTATTTTGCAAGTTCAGGTTAATAAGCTAACTGTAAAAAGTATATGTGGTCTTTATTTCTTGAACAGAAATATTTTGTAATGCATAGAATGCAACGAACTTCATATTTAAGATGATGTTTTGTTAAAAGTTCTGTTTTGGTACATCCTAGCACAGTTATCAAAGCGACATTGACTGTAAACCCATTCTCCCATTGCAGATGAACATGCTCTTGTCCTCAGACGCATTAGAGCCATTTTGGCTTTTGAGAAGTTATATTTATGGCAGTCATATTAAATAAATTGTATCCAAAACCTGAACACCGGTTTAACATTATACCTTTTAGATAATTTATTGTCTCAACTTGCTTCTGATGTTCTTTATAAAAATTTAACGAAAACGTTGACAGGAAATAAACTGTTCTACATACCACCAGTGTAAGAAGCAGGATAAATAGACCAAATAAATAAATAAAATCAATTGCTGCAGCAAAGAGCCTATCTATTATATAAGAAGATTTTCCGTCTTAAAATTATTTCTAATAATTACAGGAATCAGCTGTCATGGCAGTGCCAGTCACTGCTGAATTTTAAAAATACTTAGGGTATTAATGAACTTATATGTATCTGAAACATTTAATTTTTAGCTAGTGCTGTTTATGTTCTGTTAGAGACTGGATATGCAGCTGAGACTGAGCTACCAGAGTGCTCAGTGCTGCACAAATGCAGGTTTAATTATAGCCTCACCTTGAAGAATTCAGAAGCCAAACAGAGAAGACTAATGATATAAACTTAAGGAAAGTATTGGTCCTTCCTAGAGAAAAGGGATTGGGGATGGGCAGCACGCTGAAGGTCCTTCTGAAGTCACCCAGACTGCCTTCTCCTAGACCCAAGCTTTTGGCGTGGCTCTTCTTCCCCATTATGGAAGATGTGACGGGTGGATCATGGTCCCTGGAGCACAGACTTAGCTGTGCAAGTGCCGTCATTGTTGGAGCTCATGGACCACACGTAGGTCTAAAGATGGTGTGGCTGGCTCTGCCTCTTCCTTAGGCTCCCAGTTCTGCTCTGGGGCTTTGCCACTCCTCGGGTTGGCAGAATGCTGCTGTTTTCTATCGGGAGCTGCTCAGGACTGCAATGGGAGTCCGTGTCGGGGTAGGGGAATAGCCTTCTCTCCACGATTTACCATCTTAATCTGACGATTAGGATGCTTTTGGATGAAACTGATGCTTTTCCGTGAGAGCGCTGAAATGTGACTCTCCATCTGTGTGTATGATAGAGGTGAACAAAGTGATGAGAGGGAGGAGCTACTTTGGGCTGTGTCTGGCCGGGGTTCTGCCTGGTAGCTGAGAAGTGCAGGATCACATCAGCCAGGATCAGCTGCCCTGCTCATCTTTAACGAGTGAATATTTGGAAGCACTGCCACTGACAGTCAGCATTATGAAAAAGAAGATGTCTAGAGAGCAGTTAAAAGCTTTTACCTTCCTAATTCATAGCTTTTAAATTGCAATTACAATATTCAGCAGGTTTTCAAATATTTAATTAAAATATTACGCGTTTCTGAAGAGGGACCTTTTAAATTGAAATGATTACTGAACCACAGATGAAATCTACTCATGGGAAAGGGAGAAACCTTCAGATTATTTTGATATGGCAAGCATCCATTTTCTTTTCATAAGTATATCCTATTGCTTCCTAAAATTAGGCAGGTCAAGGTCTTACAATTTCATATCATAAACCAGACTTTCCATTCTCCCAGTGACATCTCTTGGCACCTGCTAGTTCCGATTTTAATTCAGCCTTCTTGAAAATAGGTATTTAAGATGGGTACAGGATACCAGCTAATGTCCCTTGCCATGGTTGTCTAGGGGTTTATGCCCTGGAAATGTTTTTTTCTCCATCTCAAATGATCCACACATGGGTTTGGTTCTGGTTCGTGGGGATTTTTGTTTGGTTGGTCAGAGGTTGTTTTGTGCAATGGCATACGTTCATCCCGTGACTGAGTGTTATATCCAGATCTTTCTTTTGCTCTGTTGTTTAAGGCTGAAGACCTCTTGCCTGATAGCTGAAATTCTTGCTGTGAGTCCCCATGATTAAACTTCGTACTGTGTGTGACTGCATTTCCTTCTGTTTCTTTTTCCTGAATCCTTGGGTCTGTCTGATGCTTCTTATTTCATAGTTCAAACTTCTGTATCGACAATGCCTCCCAAACTGATACTGTTAGCAGATTGTAGTAGTAGTCTGTTCCATCTTGTTCCAGGGTCATTATCGACAGCAATTGAAAATGACATAAAAATAAAAGTCTGTCCCTAAGCTAATTCTGGGATATTGCTGTATCAGTCTAATTCTGGAATATTGCTGTGTCGGTCCGAGGAACAGGTTGTCTTACTGTCCATCTCACAGCTTTGCCTGCATCCAAAAGCCCACTCTTTGGATTGGTTCTCTGTGGTTCAGGCAACTTCAACTGGAAGGACTTTGCATTCAAAAGCTTGTTAATCAGTCTTTATGCAATGCATGAGTCAGATTAGATTCCGTTTCATGTTCTAATAACTGTAATGAGCCTGTACAGCTAATAGGGGAAAATGTTTCAGCCAGTAAACACATAATAATCTGTTAAGCTTCAGAAACTAATTGAATCACAGGTATCTGAAGCTAGAAGACATTTTTCCCACATGTAGATTTCAATTATTTAGGCTTTTTCAGAGCACGTGATATTGGCACCTGTCTGTACCCAAACGATGGACCAGGCAGCTGAATCGAGTTGGGTGTGACAGTTCTGGTATTCCTACGTGACTGTGTTCAAGAAGTGAATATCCTTAATTGCACGGGGGCGAATGTATAGGGTTCATTTTCCAATTAGAATTGCCTGGTAAAAAATGGCTTGGTTTGGTCTTCAACTTACTGTTGCTGCTGTTACGCTGGCCTTGCTCTGGCAGGCTCCTATTGTCTGTCTACCAAGAAGCTGACAGATGTGTGAGTCATTAGCACATTGCGTTTTGTTTTGTATACGGAGAATGAAATGAGGAAATACAAGCACCTGGCAATCACAGATGCCTTATCTCCGGAATCCAGTAAATGCCATATTCTTTGGATTTTTCCTTCCAGAATTAATGACAACCCTGGGGTCCTTAACATTTGAAATAACAAGCAATAGCTCTTTCCCTTTACAATTAGACATTTTGTTGACCCGCGGAGCATGCGGTGAACCAGTAACTGTGTTCATTGCAACATTAATGCAGACGTTTGGCTACTTAAATTCCCAAGCAGTGAAAACCATCGAGCAGGTCCTCCAGTTTAATCCAGTTCTTTTTCTGCCAAAGGTTACTACAGCCTCATGGAAAAAGATCTTGATGATGTTGTTGTTGTTGAAGAAAAGAGGTTAGAAATCTTGCTTTTGGATCTGGAGCCGCGGTTGCTAGCTGACTAATACTGTAATCGCCTGCAATAATAGAAAGCAACAGTCACCCAGTTTTTGTCTGAGTGGGGGAATGAGTAATGAGGGCTCGGACTGGCTGCTGGCAAAGCTGCTGACGGCCACACAATTTGATGTGGAACATCGAAAATTGGGTTCCCTAGAGAAGCAGGAACAAACGCAACGATATTTTTCTTACGAATTAAAGGCTAAGAAAAATGGCCTCGCGTAACAGCTGCTGTTCTTCCTTAAGTGCAAGTTACACATGTTTTTCTTGATTAGGCGCATGCAGTTGGACTGGGTGGAAACAAGCCCAATCCTTCAGCACTGACAGCCCTTCTGTGTTGCTCTGAAGCTGCATGATGCTATGGGGTGTAGAAGGACCAGGAAAACATGGCAGATGTGAATTGAGAGCAAATTTCACCCAGAGCACGTCTCTGCTTCAGTGGACACAGGATTTAGAAGTCTGGCCTATTTTCACATTGTAAAGCCATTGGTATTAGAAATGTTATGAGTTCAAAAAAGGAATGATTTGGTGGTGAATCAAGTTTTCAAAATGAACGTCTCATAAATATTTGATAATTTGATAATCTTTGCACAGCCCAGTTTCAGCCAGCTGAAATGGATCACATTTTCAGCAGGCAAGTGCTTTGGATGGTTTTGGTCAGGATGTCTTAGGTTGCCTGGCACTGAGTGCCCAGAATCACCAGTAACCACTGAAAATATTGGCCTCCTAATTTGGATTATTTTTTCCAAGACCTTTATAACTTTATGTTAATCAGACTCAATTAATATTAAAGGTATTTCAAAAGTTTTTTTGTTGACTCAAAACCCCCAGGGATAGCGTTTGCTTATTTTTATTGAAAAACAGTCAGATTGGGTTTATGGAAAACAGCTCACTGCCTTCTGTTCCTCTTTTGTTTCATGTCAAGTTTCACTTGCAGGATTTTTGTAACACCATGTTGCCATACAGCCTAGTAGTAAATATTGCAAAACAATCTTTAATTCTGACTGCTAACTTGTTTTCACTGAACGGCAAAAGATTGCAGAAAGTTTTCTTCTATGCTCAGATTTGGCAAATCTGGTCACATCAGGATCCAGAGTTTACAGTGATTTAAGAACGTTCCTTCCAATGTATATCCATTGAAGTGTCGTGTGTGCCCTCCCTCTTCTTCATTGGAGACTCTGCCTAAAAAGTTGTTAAAATCACGGAGCAGCTGAGGTTGAAGAGAGCTTCATACGACAGCGAATCCAATACCCAGCTCTGGGCTGCATCCGCTTGAGTCCTGAACACCTCCAGAGTTGGAGATCCCACAGTCTCTCTGGGAAAACTGTTCCAGTATTTGATCACCCTCATGGTAATTTGTTTTTCTGTGTATCTACATGGCATTTCCCACGTTCTAACTTGTGTCCTGCGCCTCTCATCCTATTGCCGTACGAGCCTGAGAAGAGTCTGGCTTCGTCTTCTCTGTATGCTCTGACCAGGTAGCTGTAGAAAGCAGTAAGGTCTCCTATTTGCCTCCTCCTCTTGAGGCTGAACAGGCCCAGCTCTCTCTGCCTCTCCGTGTCCATCATGTGCTCCAGCCCTTGACCAGCTCGGTGGCCCTGCGCTGGCCTCGTTCCACGGCGTCAATATCCTTGGCTTGAGCTACGGCCCCTGTTGGCTTCCCACCTCTTAATTGGTGTGGTTATGAAAAGATTTTTCCCTTTTGGTATAATGAAAGGGATGTTGCCTTAATTGGTTCCCTTCAGATTAGTGATTTGAATAAAACATAGCTGAAAAAGAAGCAGCAAATTTCTCCCCACTGAAATAGAACCATCACCACTGCGGTACTGCTTGAGCAAAGCAGGGGGGTATCACTCTTTTCAGCTTCTTGACATTATTTTTAGATGTGTCTTAAGATTTTGAGGTACCATTTTGGGGTTGAGGGCTTCCCTTTTTTCATTTTTTTTTCTTTTTTCTTTTGAGAATTAAAGCTTTTGAAATTATTTATTTACAAGCCATGAAAATCTCCCCAAAATGGATTTTAACAAGTGTGTAATTGGATAATTTGACAACTGGTAAGCTGAAGCCCCAGAGACCAGGAATTACACTTCACTACAGAATAGCTGTTCTTCATGTAGAATTAATTAGGTTTCCTCTAGATTACACGTGGTAAGAAGAGTAGTCAATTAAGAGAATTATTCTCTGACTTTTCCATCCTTCTTTTAATTGCCAGCCGGTGGTATTAAGAATTCCTTTTTCTGTGTGAGATGTCCTCAGAGGCAGGACACCAGAAAGAGGATGAGAGGCAATGGATTAAACACTGCCCAGGATTTAGAAGGAATGACCACCGGCTTTGTGTGTGACTTTGACTCACCTTCTGAGGGACTGGTTATCCATTGGGCCTGAAAGCTGCTGGGTTCCCGGGAGGCAGACAGCAAAACGAGGACGGGTTCCTGATCAGAGGGTGTGTTTTTCAGAGGCGTTGCTAAATCAAGCAACCCTTACACCTCTTCTCCCCCACCCCACTCAGAACTGGGTTAGTGCAAATGCCTGGTGTAGTTAAAAAGGCGGAGGCAGAAGCCACTTCAGGAAGCAGGGCTCCTCACGACAGCTTCAGGAACAACTATTGGCAACAGCCTAAAAGGTCTGGAGGGAATCACAGAATGATAGCATGGTTTGGGTTGGAAGGGACTTTTAAAGATCATCTGTTTCCAAGCCCCCTGCCCTGGGCAGGGACACCTCCCACTAGACCAGGTTGCTCCAAGCCCCGTCCAACCTGGCCTTGAACCTCCAGGGATGGGGCAGCCACAGCTTCTCTGGGCAACCTGGGCCAGGGGCTCACCACCTTCGTGGTGAAAAAATTTCTTCCTGAGATCTAATCTGAGTCTCCCCTCTTCCAGTTTGAAGCCATCACCCCTCGTCCTATCACTACATGCCCTTGTAAAGTGGACATGGACAGGGCATGGAGAGCTGGAGAGGGTAGGAAGGCGTTCGGCTCTGGCCGGTCCTCTCCAAGAGCAGGGACTGGGGCACACAGCAGTGGAGGTGTTGCCTTTGTGGTGATTTTGTTAGTTTTGTTTTGCGTTGCTTTGGGGCTCTGCAAAATGAATTTGACAAAGTGTATTTATGTGCAGGGCGTTTCTGAACCGGAAAGCATACCTACGAGGAGATCTTGGGTCTTGTGCCTCCTCTTTCTCCTTTCTTTCACCCTGGCTGTCGGAGCGGCTTTCTGTGTGGGATAGCAAACGGCAAAGGAGGGGCTCGGGGGGGAAATAATTTTATTTAGAGAGGGAAGGATAAAGCAGAGCAGATGACTGAGATTCAGATGGATGTCTGAGTCATACGTCGTACCTCTGGAGGCTCTTTCTGATGTGAGGCACCTTATGCTGTGCCGAGGGAGAAATGTGTCTGTGGACTGTGTAGAGGTGTATTTTCAGGTGCTACTCAGTGTTTTCAGGAGGAGCAATGTGAACACGTGGCCTCCAGAAGAGTGGTCCTGTTCACCTTGGAAGAAGGACAGTAGAGACTTGCCTAAAGGTAGATGACATGGATCCAAATCACCCAGAATTAAGATCTCCGAATTTAACGTTTGCTGAATGCAGAGAAAATAAATTTGTAAGGGGACGTTTGTTTCATTTTTATAGTGACCTTCAAAGAAGGGATGAGGAAAGAGAGTAAAATAGGAAATCTGTATAGCTGAGATTTCAGAGTACCTAACGTTGTTTTATAATCACTGTCATTTCTAATTGTGAGGAGAATACAAAAATCCAACAACATCAAAATGTGAAAAGTGTTCCTTTAAAAAAGCTTGACATTTAAAGAGACTAAATTGTAGGCATATAAGAAATGTAAATGTGAAATAAAAAAAAAAATCTGGTTCTTTTTCATACCACTTACTAGTAGCTCTATCATAAAATAACAGAATCGCTACCCTGGAGTGGGATTCTGCAAAATTACTACCCTGGAGATACAGTAGTTACAGCTCAAAGTGACTTTTTTCTGCAATGCTGAACTTCTATTTCCTAAACTCATCAGCTCCAAACAGAGTGAAAGTAACTATTTAAACCACTCTGTACCTTGCAGGAAAACCAGTCCTGACAATTTGAAAATAGATTGCAGGACTTTCAAATATTCAAACCAGCTGTAAAAAATAATAATTGTTAAAACATATAGAACAATAAAAAGTATAAAAACCAGCAATACGCTATGCTGATAAGTCTTTTCATTGTACTTCATACTGAAAATCTTAAATTCTGCTTGTAATATTTGTGAGGCAAATTACCTTTGGATTTAAAAATAATTCTCTCTGCTTCAGTGGAATAAAGGTGTGTTGTTTTCACGTATGTATTTTCGCTTTGATCTTAAAAAGATGTCAGAAAGTGGAGTTAAGTTTCCTTGTCATAACTGGGTACAATCGAATATATGTATATAGCTCTTTGCTGATTTGGCGATAACAGGAACCACTAAAAAAAGCAAAAAGCCTTAGACATGAGGGGAAAAACAAAACATTTCAACATTTAAAACAGAAAGGAAAAAAACTGAACATATGTAAAAATATGTAAAAGTATACATCTAATTTTGTCATAAACAAAACCAGAAAAGAATAGATCTGTATTGCAGCTGGCATCCAAGAAAAGCAAAGCTCTCCTGTACTGGGGACTTGCTTCAGCAGATGCAGTAAAAGCTAGTGTCAAATTTTGTAGTTTAGGGGCATGTTTTGTCCTGTGGTCTGTTAAATGAATTATTAATTTCTCATTGTAAAAAACTTACATTGTTTTAAACTTGGCTTTCTGAAGCAATTCTCAGCTTTCTCTCTGTCCCAGACCCACGTTCCTCTGGCTTCTATAGAATGAGTGGAATGTCTTTAGGAGAAAGAAAAAGTACAGTTCCAGTGATCTTCAATTCTAAAGTACCGTTTCCGTATTAAACCAGGAAGATGTACATAAAGAATGAGAAAGTGTATCATTATTTAGCCAGAATACAGGTGGACTATTCTATGAGTTTGAAGGTGTTTCCTTTCCTTGCTTTTGTTTTCCTTTCCATGTGTCTCCACAGCCTTATTAAATAGTAGCTTTCCGAGACAGAGACTGCTTTAAATATATTACTTATGTATAGTGTCCATAACAACATGGCTCTGATTCCAGTTGGATACGCTGGGTTACAATATCATGCTAAGAATAATATATAAGCAAGCTCAAGTAATGGAGATTGTCTGCGTGCTCAGTTTTTGCAAGGGAGCTTGAAGAAGTAATTTAGGACACTAATTATGAGACAGAACATGTCACTTGGATTCGGAGCAATAAACTTGGGGGAGGGAGACAAAACCTTCAGTCCATCAAAATAGCTTCAGCTTTTTCTTACTGTCTGACATGGACAGTATCCAGTCTGACAATTTTTTTGTTGTTTTGCTTTCAAAAAATCCATGTGTTCAGATCACTCTGGTTGCCCTCATCCCGGTCCAACAGAAGGCTATTCTGTATTGCCTGCTAGCATCTGTGCTATGAAAGGAAAACATAACATCAGAAGTCGCCAGGCAGGAATTTTATCTTTTTCATTTTAGGTAGAAGATCTGGCAAGTTAGCCTGGTTTTGTGACATTTCTGTTTAAAAGTGCAGTAAAATACAAGAAGAGAAAGGGTTTCCAGCTGGAAGAAGTGATTCTTCTTCCAGGATAAACTCAGCCAAATGACCAGAGGCATAGGAAAGCAGTGGTGCTGCAGAGCAGACTGAGACGCCAGTTTCTGGCATCCCAGCAGCTGAGAATGAGATTGAGCCTTATAGAAACAGAGGTTTTGTTAATGTTTGGGACTGTAAGTCATAAAGAACTGGACTAATAACTGGTAAAAGTTGGGAAACCCCTGCACAAAATCTTTTCCTTTCACATCCCAATAATCCAGATTAACAAAATAGGAGGCAGCTTCATCAGGGATCTTTTAGGAGATTGAGGAGGGAGATTTTACTGCCTTGTACATGTCTAATGGATTCTCATAGTCCGGAAGACTTCAAAGATTAAGGTAAGAGGATATGCTCTTCTGTTTCTCTTGGCAAATTTGCATGAGGAAATCAATGAGGACATAATCTGTGGAGAAACTCAGAAAATTCTAAAGTAAGGGAAGAACGGAAATAGTTTTCTTGCACTTGCCATTTATCAGGGGCGCTGAGGTTTCTATCCGGAGCTCTGTCACCTTTCCCTCTCCCGTTACAAGCAGGGTCCGAATAAAACAGAAGCCGGCACTCTTCTCCAGAGCTTGAGATCTGACCTGGTTTCATCACTGTGATGAATTCCCTCAGGGCATTGTGCAACCTGATAGCCAGGTTTTTTCTCTTTCGTATTGCCAGCAAACCACCCCTTCACGTGGTCCTTACGCTGAATAGTCCTGTGTGCCCACCTAAACGGCTGGGCAGTTATCACCTCTGCAACATCTGGCTGGCCAAGAAGCACCCTTGCTGCTTTGTGAGCTGGGTTTGATGCAGTACTGTCAGCAACACGATCACCCACCCTGTTAGCTCCGGCCTGCGGCGGGTGGTGGTGCTCTGACCCTGTGCTCATTTTCTATTCACATCCTTTTCGGATTTACAGAATTTCTTGTTACTTTCTGGAGCGTCCAGTGTGGACGCACTTTAAACTCCAACGAGCTTATCATAGTGTTTTGGTTCTCTTTCCAATGAGGACTCTGTTGAGCTGTTACTTAATTGTAAGAATTCTTGCTGCTGATGTCTGAAACCAGTTAGTAAACATGAATCCTCTAAAAAAATATCTAACAACGAGCCAAACTATTAGTAAACCAGTAGCATGTTGTGGTAAGGTGTCTGTAGATACACAGGCCATTTGTTTATGCCTATAGATGATTGTAGATTAACAAAGTAAAAGCTCTTTTTGCTATTTACCCAGGTGAGAAGGCAGCTATGTCATCAAAAAGCAGTTTGGCTGTTCAAACCACAACCAGTGGTTTCTGCTGGTAGAGCTGTACTTAGGATCTTCTTAGGATCTGTACTTAGGATCTACTTTTCACACTGTTGAGCACTATCTGGCAGAGGGGTGTTGTGCAGATCTGTACTTCACAACCCAAATGTTGGACTGCCTTAGAGAAAGTAACAACAAATTTATCCTTAAAATAATGCAGGTACAATGCTGTAACATATAAAACTCAAATTACAAGTGACATGGATTTTATAGTGTAAAAAAAAAAAAAGGTGCAGTATGCCACCTCTGAGAAACTAGCTGAAACTTTTAATCGTCACACGTTTTAGACAAAGACCAATTAGATAATTTATACAATGGAAGGGGAAAACACTGATTTGGAAGCACAGCTCGATAACATTAGGTACAGGGTCAGAAGAAGGTAGTTTTAATTCCTCCTCTGACTTTGGCTTTCTAAATGTACATAATTCTATCAAAATGTGGTCATTTCTAAACCCAGCTGACCCTTCTGTGCATCCACTTCCTCACTTGTGTAACAGGGATACCATGGGGTTTTTGCTCCTTTCTACTGTTTTAGTGAAATAAAATTTGTCAAGTGCTTTGAATTCCTCCAGTAGAAATTTTGCAAATGCTGAAAACAGGGGAGAAGAATTTGGATGCTCTGATAAACGGAATATACTAATTGTTTTAACTTCATCCCTATCTTCCCACTGCCCTCTGCTGGATGGCTTATCTAACCTTCCCACGGATATAATTTCATCACACTTCAGTGTTTACTGTACACCTGGGAATATCTTCTTGGTTGCTTTCTCTTACTTGTCTGTTTTGCAGTGTTCGTGGTAGAGAAAAGGATGCCCAGTCACACCCTTTCAAAAGTCACTACAAGCACTTGAAAATGTGCATTTACGTAATTCCTTTAGTAATAGTAATTACTGCACAGAAAGGACTTAAGGTGGTAGCAAGGAAAAAGAAAAGTGGGAGTGCAACAGTAGCTGAAGTATGCTCTGGTAACAAACAGACATTTTGAAATATCTGCCACTGGGCTCTTATCTCCTCTCTTTTTTTTTTTTTTTTTTTTCCTTAAGTGGATTAGTCAAGAGTTGCTTCATGGACAAATAGCTCAAAGAAAGCATTTAATTTATTTCCTGTCTTTAAAAATCTTACTAGCAAGAAACATTGAAGAATGCTTGCAATAAGTGCTCAGAGGAACTTTACAGAACCTAATGTTGCATTTTCTTAATAGCTATGCAGCAAATGGCGCTTCTGTAGTCTTTGATACATCTTACCAAATTTAGTGGCGATTCCACTAGCATATTTGAATTGTATCACAGGGTGGAATTCTTAGTGTGAGAGACTCTAATGCCACGTACACATCTCCCCTACACAGTGAACACTTTCTGACCCTTTCCTTTCTTTCCACGTGGATATTGGCAGAGGTCTGTGGAAGGTGGCTATGCAGAAGTGAGCAGCAGGGAGGGACCAGCTCATTTGGGAAGCGGGATGGGAGAGCACCAGCCTGGCACCTCGGGAAGCAGCTGGTGGCACTGGTCAAACCCTTGTCCCCAGGTCCCCACCCAGGGTGGTGGGTTCTCAAAAGAATTTTGCATTTATCTTTCCTGCTTAAGACCAAAACGCACGTGAGAAATTCATCCCCATTTTGCTGGATGTAGGTGGAAAAACCTTCATTTGATTTTGGGGTACATCCAGACAGTGATTAAGTACAGGCTGAAGCTGCCCAAAGCCATGGAAGATTTTGGATCAGCACCTTTAGTTTGGGCCATAGTTTCATGTTTCACTTTAGGCCATTTTACAAATCACTTCAAATGTCAACCTAAGAAAAACTGCTGTGGAGAACAAGTGTTAGTCCAGCTGCATCTAATGCAAGCACTTTGCCTTGTCACTATATCTTTGAGGGCTGTAAGAGAAGAAAACTGTCTGTTATTGGGCTTCAATTGGTTTTATTTAAAGATAGATAGATCTGTTTGGGGCCAAAGAACAGCTTTTGTTTTGTTGCTTCTTTTTATGTCTGTCTGATTCTCTTTCCGCATTACACTTTCTGCCTTTTGTTTGAAACTCAGGAGAGAAAGCCAAAGTGAACATTTCACACCTTGCTTGCATAAACGGTTCATATTGCTGGAAAAATCCCCACCATTGAGCAAATGTAATTATTTATGTAAGAAGAGATCCACAGGAGCTGTACTACTATGTGACTACAGTTCTTTATGGCTGAACAAATTACTTGCAGCTGCCCTCCTCTAAGCTGTTCATGAGGCATTAGAGGAAACGGTTGATTTTCAGAATTCACTGGAAAGAAAAGAAAGTGAGTTTATTAATAAAGGTATCAGTATAAGAGCTCTAAGCCACAGGCCTGTTGACTTGTTCTTCCACCTGAATGTATCCACAGGCAGACTATCAGCTTGCTTTGTGTCTCGCTTACTCTTGAATCAGAATCATTCCCATTTCATGAGTGTTTATGTGAAAAAAGCGATGCCCTACTTCTGCCCTGGATATTGGTGTAGAAGAGCACAAAAAGATTATCAGGTGGTCTTAAAAATATGTTAAAAATGTATAAAAATATATTAAAAATAATCTTCCATTTGTAAATTGTCTGCATGGAGGAAATGGATTGGAACAGACAGATGGTGTTTAGCACTTCCCTGAGCTCCCTCGCGCACCTTTTCAGAGGTGAGTGATTTGTTGCCTTTTTGCACCAGCCAGACCCAAAAGGCTGAGCCTGTCGGCATGGACCACTACGGCTGTTTAACGAACAGTCCACAAGGAACTTGCCAAACCTGGGAAAGAGGGCTCACCTTATTTTGTGTAGCTTGATTTTTTAAATTTCTTGGTACTCTTGACTCTGCAGAAGAGCCAGATGGGACTCTGTTAGGACCCTGGGGGTAGTAATAGGTCTTAATGGTCCCAACTAGTGTTACCTGGGGACTCCTCTCACACCCATGGGCTCAGGAGCCCCGTCTCAGCTCAGCCTGGGGTCACTCAGTCCTCCCTCACAGTCACCAAACCCTCACAACTACCATATCCTCAACCGATCATTTGTCCTTCTTCCATCCTTAATTTTTCAAGGGTGAATTTTCTGCTTTTAGGAGATGTGTGCATGACTCATTTCCTTGGGTAGCCACCAAAGGCATCCAAGTCGTCTTGCTGGGAAAACAGGTTCTACTAAAGAGATGACAAATTCCCTCCGTCTTCGGTTGACCCTCACTATGGAAAAGTTCCATAGCTTGCTCTCAACTACATTATGAAGCCACACCAAATATTTTGCAAAGCTTCTTTATAGCTCTTGATAAGGAATGTTTTATTTGGACTAGATGATTGTTGTAGGTCCCTTCCAACTAAAAGAGTTTATTCTGTTCTACTCTATTTAAGGCAGTATACGTTTGTACTGCTGGATTTTGCAAGATTCAAATTTTGAAGATAAGAAGCAGGACCAGAAAGAGCATTTAAGAATCATGGCATTTAGCGTGGAATATGGAAGTTATAAATATATTCCGGTCTTTTTTTTTTTCCTATCTGTAAGTGTTCTTTTCTTTAGCACTTTAAGAGGATTGCATAGCTTGATTTTTGTAACCATGGCTAACTTATCTGCAGTGAGCATCACTGAATCTGATGAAAACTGCTGTTAAGGACGTCTGAGTGAGACATAATGACCACAGCTTTTCCATTGCCTTTCTCTGTAAAACTTAGTAAATGCATAAAATGTGGGTTCTAGTGTGCAAGAAAATTGTAGCTGTATAATTAGTAGGGGCTGAATGTGTTAGATGGAAGAAGAAAATTATTTTAAAAGATTGAAGTTGATTATTTTTCTTCTCCTGGGAGCGTCATTTATGTTGTTTCTTGCCATTGGCGTTCCATGTGAAAACATGAATTGAGCTTCAAAAGTGTCTGTATATTTGTTGCATCTTTATTACTATTTCTAAGACAAAACCAGGAGAAACAGTAGTACTTAATACTTTTCTAAATATGTCTGCAAGACCCAAAAACTGTATCTAACCTTGACTTGAGAAAGGTTTGCTACTAGAGTCACACCTAAAGGAGAAAGGTAACGTGAGGAGGGGAAGGGGATGGCCAAGAAAAGAATAAAAACCTCCTCATATATATATATATATATATACACACACACACACATATATATAAAAAAGTTATGTCTTGGCAGCTCTGGCTGTAATTGCTCACCAGAGGCACAACTGTGGCTGGTGCATTGTCCATTAAAATACTTATACACTATTTGTGCACTAGTGAGGTATTTAATTCGGTTTTCCTCTCACACGGGTTTGAGTTTTACTGCTCCTGTTCTTGCCTGCTAAATATCTCAACATGTAGGTATTGTTATTGATTTGTATTTATTCTCAATTCCTTAAAAATTTGCATCATTGTATGTGTTTTCAGTTATAAACCAAATGCTACTGCATGCATTATTTTTATAATCAGTTTAGTCATGTTTTCAGGTACTTACTGTCAGCACTGGCAACAGATCTGCTGGGATCGGCATTTCGTAGATGAGGTTTCTATAACAATAATTGTGGGATGTCATTAAAGGGTTACAATTACAGTTTGGCTGCAAAGAATTTGATTAGTGAAGCAATGCAGAGTTTAGCACAGCCAGTCAGGGCTCTTTGGCATATACAGAAGGGAATGCACATATTGAAGACTCTTGGAGGGCATGAACTGTGACCTGAAAACTTCCTTATTGTTTAAATATACCTCTTTGCATCTTTATTTTAAAAAGCAAAAATGAATGTGTGGAATGTTTCTCCTGAGCATAGCTGGAGAATAGATTGGAGGATTCAGACCACGTGAAATCCATTTCTGGAGTATATCAATAAATACACTATTCTTTCTCAGGGCTCTTAAATGGACCATATTGAAAGACTGCACCAACAAAATCCTGCATTTATGCAGACAGAATAGGTAATTAGACTCTGCAATGCCTGTTTAAGGGCACAGGTACCCATTTCACAAATACTAATGAGCCTATGCAAATGTTGGGTGCAAGGAAAAAAACCCAGCATCCTTTGAAAATGCGTCCCTTTAGACCAAATTCTGTCCTTGAATATGCACACAGAATTCCCATTGACTTTGGTGGGCTGTGCATGAATACATTTTACAGAATTTCATCTTTAGAATTCTCTTTCTTTTCTGCAACTTCCTACTTGGCTCTTATGTTAAGTTTTTATTTTCTCTTGGTTTAGCTAATCAAAATATTCCTGCATTGCTGCATTAAAAGGAATTTTCCTGAGAACATTTACTGCCTAGTTTAAAATTATTATTCTTGAAAACCATTTAAATGAGATGCCTACCATAATAAAATAAATAGTTTTATTTTATTCATTGTGTATTCAGCAGGTAGCTGATAAAATAGCTTTAGAAACTGTGCCATGCAGAGTTACAGCTGAAAAAAACATTGTGTTTTTCAGAACATAGATATGGGGCATAGATAATCTGCCTAAAATCTCTAACTGTAATCAGGAGTCCCATATATTAATTTGGCCATCAACCTTTTATCTTTGTTGACCACTGGGTCTGTATATTAGACTCTACTCAGCTAACGAGAAATAGCCTGATACTTGAGTGAAACAAATCGGCTGGAGCCAGCTGGTGGACTGAAAGAGATGGATTTTGTTAAACCACTGACTCCCACTGGTGTGATTTCATGCTACCCCACCTCCAGCAAGGCTTGAGATCTTGTTAGACTTGTTCAGTTTGATGAACATTTCAATCAACAACTGCTGCCCTAGTGCCGCCGGTGCCAGTGCCTACCTCAAACCATCTTTCACATTTTGTAAGGTGGCCAGATAAGTGAGCTGCCTGGTTCTTCTCTTCTATTAAGGGTGTAATGGGGTAAGCAAAGGCCTTCCCTATGACAGATTAGGCTGTGAAGGTATTGTTTTTCTTAATTTTCATCTCACTGGGTGAGATAAGCTAATCTTATTTTGCAAAGATGACCATTTCTAATCACCAGTCTCTAAGGTTCATCATTTAAGCTCACAAAATTAGAGGATATTTAATACAAAAAATATTTTGCCATCAGTCCTACCTTCCCTTTTGGTGTGAGGAGAGCAAAGAAAGAATGGAGATGTTTCCCACCCCAGTCTCGGCTAATATTTTACTACTACTGTTGAAGATTTAAATTTTTGCCCATTAGGGTGACTCATAAAAAGAGCCCTTGCTTTGCTTTCTATTTCTTTGCTCACTGGTAAACTATTCTTTTAACCTCACCTTTCACTGTTTCTCTTCTTGTCTTTTCTTGCTAAAACTAACCTCCGCTCTCGAATATGGGCAACAGGGAAAATTTCAGATGACATTGCCAAGTCCTTGGCTTTTTCAGTACTCATTAGTCAGTAACATAAATTTTGCCTATAGCCTATAGCATGTCTGAAGGTGGTCTGCCTTTTCCCCCCGTATACGAAGCCACATTTGAGTGCTCAAAATAGAATCCACATATCACTTGGTATGAAAGTTTAATCCAGGAGGGAAGTCCTATTCCATGGCATCTTCCTTCCCATTTAGGTAAGTGGTAAATCTCCTATAGATGTCAGTGGTGCAGTGTTGGGTACTTTACCTGTTTTCAATAATAATATCTTTAACATCGGAATGAATATTTATGTGTCTATATGCTTTTTCAGAATGTTTATGTTGGAACAGCTTGTAAACTGTTCCTTTGACACAAGCCTGTTTCTGATCAGAGTATTAAGAAAGCAGATTGTTTAAATGCATCAATTCTTGTAAGTCAGTCAAAAAAAATGCCGTGCTATACAGCAAACACGGAAATGCCTCATTTATTTGCTGACGTCAGGTTTTTAGGGGATACCAACACTGTATTATTACCATCATTACAAAGCCTCAACTGGGAACAATCAGAGTGTCTCACTCTCTATGACAATTTTTGGAAAGCAGCTTGTGATTGACTATTTAATGAAGCAGAAAGTGGAGTTAGGTTTGCATTATAGGAGAATACTGAAATGAAATGAAATCCCATCCTCAAAAGGAAAGAATCCTAACTTTCTAGCTCCTCTTCTTCAGATGTCTTCATTTAAATGCAAATAGCGGCTTCATCCACAATGAAATGAAAAAGCTTCTTTTTTTCCCTGGGAAACAATAATGAGGGTAAATTTAAGTCATTTCATTTTTGTAATAAGATAATCCTTTTCAATGCTCATGGTAATATTATGATAAAGGTTGATTTTTAAATTATTATTTTTGGATAGGGGAAGGTATTTTTGGCTTTCGTAGAAGCAGGAATTCTGAATTCACTTTAACTCTGCCTAGGTGCTGCTCCTGAGCTCAGAAAGTTCCAGGATTTGATCTAGATTCTATTGAGCCCAGTGGAGAGAGACTCCATAATATTACCTGCAACTAAATCTTGTCCCACCTGCGCTTTTTCTGGTTGATGGAAATGATGGTGTGGTACTTGTGGGACTCCTTTGTGGCATTTGCACACAAGCAGATTTCGTCAGCCTGGTTGCACTTACCTAATTTGTTAACTTTAGCGAGAGCAGAGGAGATGGCAATATGTCAAGATGACTATGAGGTTCTTGACCAAGTGTTGTGGCTTATCACGTACTTTCACTCAACATCTCGCTGATTCTGGCCCAGGCTGTACTAAGGATGTCCAATTGCTGCTGGTATGGAGAAAAGAAAATTCCTTTGTCCACTATATTTTCTGACACTAAAATTCTGTATCTTGTAATACATATTCTTTGTAACGCTGATAGGGAATTTGCATGTCTGTTTATACGCGTAGGTGCAGCAATTTCATAGTTGATAAACTGCTGTAACATTTAGCTGTTAGTGTGAGTATTTGACAACTCTATTGGTCGGTTCTCCTTAAAACTTGTTACCTAAGTCTTACTATATCTTTCCAGACTCTGAGCAGCTTCAAAGTACTTTTTTCCTTTGAAAAAATCCAGGACAAAAGATTTCTCTTTCTCTAGTATCTCCATGGAGTGAACTCCTGGATAAGTAATATGCAGTGTTGGAAAGAAGTTAGATCTTGTTGGTGGAGCAGTAAGAATTTTATACAGCGGTGTAATATTCAGAACTCAAAATCATTCTATTTAGCCATGGAAGGTTATTATCAGTTATAGATACAGTGTTTACTTGGTTATATCAAGCCTTTGTTTCACTTTGAAGGCATGTCTTTCAGGATATTTCATGTTCATGGCAGCAACCATGAAAGCTTCTTCAGACAGTTGAGTTCTGTCATGCATTTTGAAGTCCCTCTAAGCGCAGCGAGAGGGCAATAACACGTATTATGTCCAAGATGTCATTGCAGTATACTATAGATATATATTACCTGCATTTTACTTTTCTTTCTATTGCATATTTTTACATTGTTAGACTTTAATTAGAACATTAAATACATAGTTTCCCTTTATGAAGCCAGAAGGATTTTCTTTGCAGTGAAAATGAGTGGCTCTATTACCCTCCTACTAATGGATAAAACGTAATTAACATTGTCTTGAGGCTAATTTTCATTTATACTGCCATTCTCCGTAAGCTGAACATCATTCTCTGGAAAAAGTTAATGTGTCACTTTTATTAGCCCAGTTTGCACTTTAACACCAAGAAAATTAATTCAAGATACATTAACGTACTTAACTTCAAATACGATGAAATGATCTGATGACAGAAGATAACTCTAACGTGTCCTTTATGAAGTCATGCAGTTTGGTTGTGGGTGTGCTTGATAAATGGGATCGTATTTACGTGTGTGCACTTTGTGACAAGGACAGAATGTAAAAAGCATTTCCAAGCCAGCTGCTGTTCATAAACTTGCCAAGGTTTACATCCTTTCACATGTGAACAGTAGGCAGGAAACATTTTTTAAGTGGACTTTCTTTCCATCATCTATGTTATCTTCAAATGCTACAGCTATGCAATTGTGTCGAAGTTTTTAGGCCTGAAAAATATTGACAATGTCTGTTCCATCCTTGTAGCACAATTGCAGAATCATTTGCAATAGATTTTGGGGCATATTTGAGTGCTTTAGAAGCCCATGAGGCAAACCACTTCAGAAATACAGGCAGTGGACCAGACTTAAATGATTTTTTTCTACTCTGTAGGTTTTTAAGTACCTAGTCTACGCTGACATGAGAGAGACAACTGGGAGTTCTCTGCTTTCACAGTGGGACTTTACAATCACATGCTTGTTAGGAAACATTTTCCCCACATTAATTTACATTTTCCATTGCCCACTTTAATCCTAAAGCTCCTCATTACAGTCCTCTCTGGGCCCTCTTAAGCAAAGAAATATTGCTTAAATACTTTTCCTCCCCTTTGTTTGGGTCTAGCACTGAGAGACTGGTTCCCTGCTATGGAAAATGCTGTGATGTAAATAAGAAATACAGATCCATTGAATTACTGTTACAGATTCTTTCTAGCAGTTATTCTGATTGCTGCTGCTGTTGACAGTGGTTCAGCCACATTCTCAGCTAATTGTTGGACGTGTTTCCTCATCAGAAGCAGCATGCCCAGCAGGTCGAGGGAGGTAGTTCTGCCCCTCTACTCTACTCCTCTCTTGTGAGACCCCACCTGGAATACTACATCCAGCTCTGGAGCAGGTCCAGAGGAGGCCACGAAGATGATGTGAGGGCTGGAGCACCTCCTATGAAGACAGGCGGAGAAAGTTGGGGCTCTTCAGCCTGGAGAAGAGAAGGCTCCAGGAAGACCTTATAGCAGCTCCAGTATCTGAAAGGGGCCTACAAGAAAGCCAGAGAGGGACTTTTTACAAGGGCATGTGGTGATAGGACAAGGGGTTATGGCTTCAAACTGGAAGAGGGGGCATTTAGTTGAGATCTCAGGCAGAAATTTTTCACCATGAGGGTGCTGAGACACTAGAACGGGTGGCCCAGCCGTTGGGGCTGGGCCCATGCCCCATGCCTGGAAGTGTTCAAAGCCAGGTTGGACAGGGCTTGGAGCAACCTGGTCTAGTGGGAGGTGTCCCTGCCCAGGGCAGGAGGGTTGGAACTAGATGATCTTTAAGGTCCCTTCCAACCTAAACCATTCTACGATTCTATAAATGGTGTTGTGGTGCGATAATGAACCTCCCTTCACCTTCAATCAATCCACCCCAAGAACACAATCCCAAAACAAAGAATGACGTAGCAGACCTTTGAAATCTTCATCTTTTCCAGAACTGACTCCTTGATGCTTGATTTTCTGTTCTGATTGCAAAAGTAACAATCTGACCCTGAAGCATGTGTGTGGAAGTCAAGTGTTTTGCTATTGTTTTTCAGTTCTTGTATATCCCCCACGGACAAACCTTGAGCATCTGCAAATCCGAAACAATAATAACCATGGTGATGAAGAGAGACTGCGGTGTGATTATAGTTTTGCTTTGCCCTCTATTGGGAGCACCTTTTTATAGCAGTAACCTCTCTGTGTAACACTGTAAAAATAAGTCGGATAGGATGAAGGCATACCAGGTGTGCAGAGGGAGATAAACTCAAATAGTGCTATATTATGACAGCAAAATCTACTGGTTCTTACAGAAAAGACATGCCTTTAGGAGAGAGCAGACATTTCCACAATGAAAAACTCAGCATTTTTACTTCCTTTTCCACCAAAGACTGCAGAAGGAGGAATGTAAGGCAGGTGCCCCAAATTGTCACCTTCCCTAGCCCTTTGCTTTTGCAGACCTGAGTGCCTCCACTACAGGAATTATTCTAGCCCTGTGGAAAATTAGTGATTTTGCGTTTTGCCATTCTTTTGGGTACCCAAGTTCAGGGTTTGGCATTAGAATCAGCAGAATATGGACAAAACCAGTTAAGTAGTCAGAGTGAACTTACAACTTATCTTTGGTTTTGACATTTAGGCGTAGTTCTGCATCCATAACCTGCCTCTAGCATGAAGAAAGCAAAGATAATCACAGAGCTAACATGAACGCAAAAATATGTATTGTTGATAAACTTTTCTTTCTCAACATACTTTCAAGTCCATTTTGCCTTGGGTAATCATCCCAATGAACAAAGCTTGGAATCTCCAGGGCAAGTTAACTTTAACTCAGGCCAAGAGAGCAGTCTTGGACCAGCTGATTGCCTGCTGTAAACAGCCAAGGGTCTGATTTCAGGTTGCTTTATATAACAGTGAGATGCAGGTGGGTCGTCACAGGTTAATTGATGCAACAATGATTGATAGTTGAATTAAATGTGAAAAGGCCTGGAAGGGTATATCTGATGCAGTGCTTTTCTTTAGTTGTGTCCTTTTCAGGCTGTGTAGGAGCATGAATGCCGAAGTGGTTTTGTCCTTTCAGTGTGGTCCCTGCTGTGGTTAAGGGTAGCATCTTCAGTGGCTTGGTAGTGGAAGGTAGAGCTCTAGGAGTCAGCCAGATTAATCCAGCCTTTTCGGTGATGTACATTTCAGTTTGGAAAACTGCCTTTCTCAGTATAGAGTGGTTATGTTTGTGTCAAAGTTGTATTGAAGGGTGTAAACACTCAGCAATTGACCAAGGGAATGGAGAGCACTTCACTCTCTGTCCCAGCTCACAGTTCTGCTCTAAAGTCTCTTGAATTCATTTGAGGATGAGTGAAAACCTTTCTGAGGATCCACTAGGCTGAGGAGTGGGAGTGAGGTGTAGACTCTAATGCAGCAGAAAAAAAAAGAATAAGGAAAAAAAGGTAAATTAAGACCTACTTGTGGTAGCAGTGGAATAAGGTACAAGCCTATCACCAACACAAACAGATGGGAAGAAATGTTTATGTGAAGTCAAGAGCCTGCATGGATTCAGGTTGAATCCATACGTAAAACCCCAAGGAAACGTGTAGGTGAGAAAAAGAACGACACCTGGTAACCCACATTGTGAATCACTCCCAAGTGAAAGACAGGTACCAAACCTTGTGCCCCGCCAGGAGATGGAGGAGGTGAAATCTCTCTGGCCCGTTTCAGTGTGTGGATGTAAAACTTGCAGGTTCAGAAGCAGGAAAACATTACACACACGTACAGTTGTGTCTCCATCTGGTTCCCGGCTCGAGCCTTTGAAATTGGCACCTGCACCACGTGGTGCCTTTCCGGGAGTCGTAGAAAAGTCATCCACAGGCTTGCTGCCATCCAAAGGAGAGAGCCATAAAGTGTAACTTCTTAATTAAAATTTGGCAAAAAGCACAATAGCCACTAGGTATGTGGCATAGAATAAAGCTTAAAGGCAGCTGCTTTATTTCAGCAAATTTTCAGTGGATCTAGCTGTTTAGGCTGAGCATGTGTTTTACTGAATTAGGCCCAAATGTATGAGGTCTATGAGGAAAAAGAGCAAAAGCACGTAACTCCAGAAATAAGACACAGTTTGCACCAAAGCAACGGATTTCTTCCTCTTTTCTGAATTTGAATGTAGTTAGAAAAAGAAATACGTTCCAAAAAAACCCTCAATCATTATGGCATTAAATATATATATATGTTAGTAACAAGGTTGTAAGAGGCCTGGCTGATAAATTTGACATGAAAAGACACTTTCTTCTGTAATTCACAGCCTGGTCCTGTGTACAGATTGTGTTAAAAAACAGTTTCAAAAGACACATTTGCTGCTCAGGATCTAATCTCAGCAGGAATGCTCAGTCCACCTGCTCATTATTGCTCTCATTAAATCAGTGTGCCCAGTCTCAGCATATTTAAGGGTCTGTCAGCATTTCAATTTAATAACCATCACATGTAATACGTTGGCCTCTTTCTTTGTATTGCACAGAGGTTATCAGTATGCTGTGGACACTGTCATATTTTACGATATATTTAAGAAACAACAGGATTTAAATTTGATGGAACAGTTTTGACCAAGATGCTGGATTAGCATTTCAAATGCTTTTTTGTGCTAACCTCTTGGGTAAGCCCTAATTATTTAAAAGTAAAATGCTTTCAGAAATAGATGACATTGCTAATTGAAACAGTCACAAATGAAAAAATAATGTACATGCTGCAAGTTAACCCAAACAATTTGACTGTCTATAGGGACTATTACAGCAATCAGAGGTAGATTAACTATGGGGAGGAGCAGGAAAGATCAAGGAGTTTGTAGCAACATACACTAACTAGGATCCAAGACACATTTGTTACAAGATGTGTATAGACTACTCAGTCTTTCTGTTATCTGATGTTCTGTATTATTATTACACATTATGGGCATGCTACATAATTTCAGAACTGTATTCCTAGAAAATTACATTCTATTTTGCTCTTTTAAGGGAAAAAAGGAAAAAAAAAAAAGACAGCAATAATCAAAAGAAATTTAATATCTTTGGACACCAAAATTCTGCTTGGTTCTTTCAAGAAGCTGAGCTATTCTGAAACAGCCCTTCAAGCTGGAGTTTGAAAATAATCTGTTAAGTGGGCAACGTAGTGTGCCAGACTAGTTTTATGTCTGCTTCGGGACTGCTCTGTTCATCCCACTTTGCAGTGGGATGTATTACTGGTTAGATATGGATCACTATAATCACTGAGGCACCAATCAAGTGTCTGAAAATCTCACCCTCAGTTTCTTCCTTCTTTCTTTCTTTCCAATAAACACACAGGCCACAGTGGCTGTAGACATCTGAGTTAAACTGCAGCTTGGATACAAAGCATAGTTCGTAATTCCTGCATTCCCTGGGAGCTACAGCCACGAGGTATCCAACCGAATACAGTTTGAAATCTGCGTTCACGTGAGCTGGACAGCTTCTTCCCTCTAACTGCTGTCTCCTTAATAAAGATTTTTCTCTTGTTTCAAGAGGAAAATGTGACCAGTACTGACGAGGGAAACCAGAACGCTTATTCCATCCCGGGAGCACTCGGAAGTTTAACTAATTATGGTTTATTAAACTGCTAAATAAACGGTGCAGAACGAGCCCTACTTTGGATCTGTGCTAAATAACCTTCTACAGGGCTCAGCGCTGAAATGGCAGCCGGTAGATTTGGGAGCTCACGGCCACGATGCCCTGGGGGGTGTCCGAGAAAGCCAGTCCGTCCCCTCGCAGGGAACAGCCAGCCCCGGCTCCTGCCGCTCGCAAGGTACAGAGCAGAGGGGTGATGAGTTCTTGGATCCAAAGGATCGTTCTGGCCAAGCTCCAGTTTATTAATTTCTTTCCCGCTATATGGATGTCCTCTACTATGGGTACCTTTTTGCCAACTTCTTAACCTGTGCTTCTGCCTTGGCTGGCTAAGCACGCTATTTCAAGCATGAGCAAAGGCCATGGAAATAAAGTAGAGCCAGGAGCTCTAGTACCAGATTCCCTCCAGTTCAAAGCACCTTTCCACCAAGCAACAAGCCAATATTGACATCTCTGTATTTCAGAACTGAAGTTGTATTCTTCACAGTATTTCGGCTATTAGGAATCATTCAGAGATAAGGGAGAAAAAAATAAAAAAAGTTATGGGTTGTACTATTGAGTTCTATCCATCCTAATGCAGTTTCAGAGCAAATCCCTCCGTGTCATGTAAGTAGAGCATTAAAGGAAACAGCACTCAAGATGATGTTGTAAAATGTGCTTTAATACCACAGTCATTTATTATGTTCATGTTGTATCTTTCATAATAATAATGAATTTGAAAGCAAATGTTTATGCAACATAAACCTAGCTTAAGGCAGACTTTAGAGTTTAGAAAGCACCAAATGCTGCTCAGAGTCTCTCACAGGCACTTAAAAAACTTAAATTCTCAGTGTAGGATTTTTTTTCAATGAAATCTCTTCCTTTTCCTCTGCCTGGGTGACAATCCTTCCCTGAGGTGGGCAAGAACTGGATATTTTTATGATTCGAAGCTTTGGTCTTTGACCTCTCTGAAAGCTTTAGTTTCTACCCATAAATCCTAAAGCACCCTGCAGCCTTCTGGTGTCTTAGGAAGCCTGAGTGGAGTTTTGGTGGCTTTGCTCTAATAGACTAGATCTGTTGAAGGCTTTAATAGTGCTCTGTCTGCTCAGCAGTGCCTGGTTCCTACCAGATGGACATTCCCAGGGCCTCAGATGGTGGGAGCCTTTTATAATACAGATTGTATTTGGCCAGAAGGAGAAAAATATATGAGGAGCCTCTTAATGTCACTACTGGGATGTGTCTTTCTCATTTTGGTTTCCCCTTTTCACGCATGCTGGAGCCATTTCTGTGTCTTTGCTTCCATAGCTCAAAACTGAGCTCTAAAGTTGGTGCCTTTTTCACTATCCAAAGCCATAATCTGTCACCCCACTGGGGTGTCTTTACTGTTGAATGCTGAGGACAGACTATGGGAGAGCAGTTGGGTATCAGAGGAAGACACTGCGCAAGGCATCAGGGAAGCTTTGGTGCTGGTATAAAGTAGGCTGGCTGAGACAGGAGGCAAGCTCCTGTTCAATTTAAAGCGGTTGAATGCTGGAGGTTCAGGAAATGAGACCTTATTCTCCCTTGCCATCATTACAAGGTGAGCCACGTCCTCCACCCAGTTGTTCAATCTGCTGGTGAACGTGTAGTAGATGCCGCCTTCTGAGCCTGACCTATATGTGATATAAATGTGTTGGTGCTGGCGTTAGAGAGCACGGCTGTATTTTTTAGTGTAGGAGAACTATAGTTTGGTAGCAACTTTTTTGGTTATTGTAGGGCGCCCTCACACATGTTCCTCTGCCAGTTTAGGAAATAACTGAAAGCAAAGTTTATCCCAGGATACATTGCAATTGTTAAGTATGAAAAAATTCTATGCCCAGTTGATCCATTTGTTGTATTCACGGCACTCTGGTCCTTATTCTGGCAAGGCATGACTGGTAGGAATTTTTCTTGAAAATGTCCTGTGAGATCAGGACTACAATCTACAGAGTACTTTGGGTTAGAAAGGAGCTGTATAAATTTAAAAATGCTGCTCCCAACTCCCACTTGACTTCCTGGGGCTTCAGCAAGATTCTTCTAGTGTTGGAGAGAAGTGAAGACAGAGCAGTTTCCCGTGTCAAATATTTGAGCCCTGATGCTGAAAGAGTATGTCACCATGAAGCTATATTGACAATTAGCAAACCCCCTGCCTGTCCCATATCAAGTCTTATTAAGTTGAATGGCAATGGATTATATTTCGTATAATGAGGCATGATCTATCCCAAGTATTTAGCATAATAGAAGAACAATAAATCATTCTGGAGTTGTCAGCCTAAGACTCGGACGCTTTATGTTAGGTAAATAAACAGTGCTTTATTATACTCAGGAGTTTGTGTGAAATCAGGAGGCAGGAATTGTATTATTGTGTTTCCAATGGTTGATAATTATTTTAAACCATTGGAGTGAATAGGTTGTAATTCATTTGTACCTCCCTTTTGTCTGCTGTTGAAGAAGACTTGAGAAATATTCATGCTTGTAAGCATTGCTGTGTGCCTGGCACTGATAAATGTATCAAACTCTAGCATGACTTTATCTAGGAAACGGATTTTGATAGCTTGCTAGGATTTAGGTCATTGGATAATTCAGTGCAAACTGCAAATCTTAATGCTATTGACAAAAGACAGAGCACAAATAGGCAGCACTTTCTATAAATCCCAGACCTGTAAGTAGCTCTCTTTTCACAGATTTATAGTAAATGTCCTTGAAAAATATCCCAAAAAAAAAAAAAAAAAAAAGAACACCCTGGGTCTAGATTGACATGTTGCCTTTTCAGATTCATTGCGTCCATGTTTGCCCTGTATGACATGTTATAAAAGACCTGCTCTGTAATGGAATGTGAATCTGTGCAGAATACAAACCTTCAGGGATTCACATCTAACCTCCTTGTTCTGGTTTCAGTTGGGAGAGAGTTAATTTTCTTTCTACTGATTGCTGTGAAAGGAATGTCAATAATAACTATTGGTTTTGAGTTGTTGCTAAATGAGGTTTGCACTATTGAAGGACTTTTTTCAGCTTCCCACAGGAGCGTAGACAGGACGATGGAATGGCCAATGAAATATTCCATACCACAGGCGTCATGCTCAGTATATAAATGAGGGATGGCCAGGGGGTGGGAATCTGGGATCACTGCTCAGGACAGCGCCAATTCACCAGGCGGTGAGAGTAACCCATGTCATTATTATTATTTTTATTATTGTTGTTATTTTTCCTTTTCTATTATCGTTTCTATTAAACTGACTTTATCTTAGCCCAGAAGGGCTTTTTTCTCCCTTTCCCATCCTATTTTTTCCCCCCTCTTCTCTCCACCCTTCCAGGGGAGGGGTAGGGGAGGAGGAGGAGGTGGTGAGCGAGCAGCGGTGGCATGGTTCTAGTTACCGGCTGGGTAACCATGACACCTCCTCCAGAATACAAGGAGAACTCCTCTGAAATTACTAGGGTCGCATGTCTAACAGTCTAATTTGTCTGGGACTTGAGTAAGTTCCTCCTACTCATCTTTTTGAATGTTAAAATACTGAAGCGAGAGACTGAGATGGATCTCGGAGACCCAGGTGACTGGTTGGTTTGTGTGGGGAAAAGGCAGGGAACAAATAAATTGGGAATGTAAAAAAGAAAGGGTAATATTAGGTGAAAGGATGCATACTTTTCTGATACATGGGGGGTTTTTTGTTTAGATTTAATTAAAAAAAAGGGGGTAGGGGAGCTGTCCTACAAACACAGACAAGCCACCAGTGTCCGTCTTCTGGATAGTCAGTTCTTAAGCCTTTCTTTCAGAGGCGGATCATCTTTTTCATGGTAGGCATAAAGTTTAAATAATATATGTGATATATAACTTATACCTACATAAGGAAGTTTCTTTTCTTCTTAGTAATTCGGGTCTTGTCTAGCTTGAAACACTCAATGACAATAGAGAAGTAACATATGTCACACCTAAAAAGAGAGTGGACACTGGGTGACAGACAGCGGTTGTGCTCAGACTAATCTAAACCCTGGTTTCTGGATTGCTTTAGTTAATACTCATTTAATTCAACTGTGTAGCATAGAGGAAAAAAATGTTTGTCAACCTCAGCACCCTACTCCACCAGCTGTAAAATTTCACAACACAGACATTATGTGTTTTGTCACTAAAACACATCCCTTGGGGTTTAGTGCCATCTTAATGAAAATCAAGAGGATGAATACCTTTGTATGTCTTCTGGAGACAGGATTTAAGACCTGTGGATTTGTAAAGCAAGCTCTACTTGTTAACCTAAAGTTCTAGATCTCTTACCTTAGCAGAAGTAAAGGACTATACACATGAAGAAAAACACCCTTAGTGTGCGTTATCACTCAGGAGATTAGTATCAGAATTGGGTCTATCTTTCTGATGGAATTAATGAATTTTCAGGTGCATCAGGGAAAACTGTTCTTTACTGGTATCCTCCCAAAATGAGGAGCTGTAAAAATCCTACTCTAACAGTCCAGAAAGCTCATACTGGGAATCTTAACTTTAAAGGAGGACTCTGAATGTACGAAGGTGAGAAAGCACATATGAGGGCTGGCACTTTTTTAGCACCCAGAGCAGCACCTGGGGTAGAAACACGGTGACCCAAGCACATCTTCGGGCACAGTCTGCTGATCTGAGTCTATAGGTTGTCTCCAACAGTAACTGTCAAAAAAGACCAGCAGAGCATGAAACAACTTTTTCTTCCCTTCTGCCTTTGTTCCAACATTTCTGTAGATGTTCAAAACCCACCTGGCTGTGTTCCTGTCCAACCGGCTCCAGGTGAACCTGCCTTGGAAGGGGGATTGGACTAGATGATCTCTGAAGATCCCTTCCAACCCCTACTATTCTGTGGTTCTTAAAAAGTGCAGCTTTCAGGCAAATGCACTGAAGCCCTTTCATTAAAACATGTTAAAATATGTTTTTAAAAAATCCCAGGACTTTAAATGTATTGTCAAAGTGAGTAACAATAGTTGGTACTGTCAAATAGTGAATCTATGCTCTCTTAAGTTTTCAAGTAACTTTTAGCAGTAACTTTATGTTCAATCCCAGGAGTTACACATCTGTGGTATTATAGGCATTGCTCTAATATTTTGACAGATGGGGAAATCTGGGGATGTAAGTACCAGTATTAATCATTCTGTCAGATTTAAAATCTATTCATGTATATTTTCTGCTTATTCTGTGATAGTGGAAAAGTTAGCTGACTTGAGATGTGTATTTCAGAACTATTCATTTCACAGGGAAAAATCAGAGTAAGACTAGTAGGAGTGCAATGCATATATTGTCTGTAATAGCTGTGCTCCTTGTGATCAAAGGCAGAACTTCCCATTATGCAATTATGTAGTATCATGATACTATGATCAAGAGCTGGCAAGAATCTCATCGGCTCTGAATAGGTGGGGTGATGACTAGGTGTTTATAGAAATTGATAGTGTGACCTTAAATTTCTAAGTTTTTTCCATGAGTGTGCTTACCCTTTTCTTCTTCAAATGCTGTCATTTCATTTTCTGAGATTCTTTAATTTTTCGTCAGTCATCATTTACTTAGAGCTTGAAGGCAGAGTTCAGGTGTCACCTCTTAGTCAGGTGTAACTATGGAAACAAGGCAAGAATTAAGATTTGTGGTCTTCCAATGCACATTTTACCTAGGGTTAATAATGACCCCAATGTTGGCAGCACTTAATATCCCCAAGCAATTACAGAAGGAATTGAAGGAAAATGATGGAAGATGAATGAAGATACTGATATTGATAATTCTGGACGTCAGAGACCAGCTAGGAAGCAAATGAAGTCCTCCTGTGATATGTGGGAAAAGCAGAAGTTCAAATTCCACTCTCTGTCTTCTTTTTTGAAGATCAAAGATGGACAGGACATGCCCTGGCCCCATTTCCTTGCCCTATTTCAGCCTCCTTAGACCCCTTGTCTACCAAAGGGAAGAGCTGGGCAATCATGAACCTAGTCTGGGAATAGAGGTGTGCTGAGCTGGTGCTGAGCACTTCAGAGGACATGTCGGTGCTCAGGTGTCTCTTCCTGTTTCTCTGCAGGCTGCTCTTCTGAGTCAACTTAACCTGATTTATCTGCTCAGTGCCTCCCTGGCCATCTTGTTCAGGGATCTCCACACCATCGCATCCTGTCCAGTGTCTCAGCACTCATCAGAACCAAAGCTGAGCCATTTCAGCTAAGTCAGCAGAAACCCAACCCAATAAAATACGCGTAACTCTCTGCTGGTGTAGCAGGACGGAATGGTCAGGACAGGGGCTGAGAAGCAGCAGAGGGGGAGGGCTGTGGCATTCCTTGTCTGCATTCCTCGAGGAAGGTGTGTTGGGTTCCTATTTCACAGGCCAGTAACATAAATCTCCCATCCTGCTGGCTCCTCAGGAAAAGGTGCTGCCAGGCTTCAGCTCTGCCTGTTCACTGCCATCCATCCTTCGCTCGTTCCTCCTTTTCCCAGCAGGGATATCAGATTCATGGCTTCTTGTCTGAATCACAAACCACAAGGTTTTAATCGCCCCGTCCTCTGAACTGCCATGGACCTGATGGAATATTCTCGTCAGTGTGCTGGGGCTGGGGAAAATGCGTCGTCTAACCTCTAGCGTGATGCTGCTCAAGTACAACTGTCACTTTTGCACATGGAAATATTTTGTGAGATTCTTTCCATTGCAGGGAACGAAATCTCAGCCCCAGCATTCATCATGGCCAGCTTTGAGAGATGTCCGTTTCCAATATGAACATCCCCTCCTCTTTGAACCGGGCTTTCTGAGAGGATGTTAAATATACTACACCTAGATCTGATAGAAAGTTCTGGTAGGATGTTACCAGTATTAGTAGACTTTAAACACTTTGTCCCTCTGACTTAATTAGAAATAGATTGTATCAGCTCATCGTAAATGAACTTCTTGCACTGATCTTATGCTTTGACTTTGGTCTGGGCAGGCAGCTTTACAAACCACCTTTTGTCTAAAGCTGCTGCATGTCTACTTGTAGTCTTCAGCAATCAGAAATGTATCTGTTCCTACTTAAAGGCTCTACACACCACCCACACATGGCTGGAAAAGACCAGGTGATGATGTGACTATAGATTAAATTGCATTTTAAGTATTACTTCTCTGATTGCAATTCCTGGCCCTCCTGATGAAGTGGTCTGTGTGGTTTGTTTGTGTTATCAATGGGAGTGCTTTGAAAATTGCTCTGGTGCTGAGGAGAGCAGGAGGAAAACATTGCTTTATGGTAAGCATTTTGAAAGACTGTTTACACCCAGAGCATCAAATTAATTTCCCTGAAGAACAGGCTGAGCTGATCAAAACCAAAAATGATCACTGGTTTTGCACATAGTTGAATACAAATAATTTCATTTCAAAAAGTCTGTTAAATGCAGCAGCTCATGATTATTTCCATATTTCCTCAAGCTCAACATAATTATTTTCTTAGGCTCCATTTTCTTGTTTTCGTTAACTATGGAATAAGTTGTAGCATCCTTTCCTCTGGGATGCAGGCAGAGGCAGCTCAGTGACCAGGTGGAATCAGAGCATGGCTTGATACCTGATAGTCCCCATCTTGGTTCACTGAGGTGCCAACCAGTGGAGATAGAGCAGCAGCACATTGTTCTTGTCTTTTCGTTTTCTTTATGTTTTTCTGCAAAGCTTTTCATTCTCAGTTGAACTCCTTTGGGAATCCTAATGGAAAAATAGTTGAAAGCTTCAAAATCTCTAGAAATTCTGCCAGGTATTTATGCGTTCTCAGAAATTATTCAGCATTCGTGAGAATTGACTACCACTACAACCACATACTTAGTTTTTAATGTGTTTTTTTTTTCAGATGTGCCACATCACGGTAGTTAGTGAATTACATTACAGTTACCTAATACCTTACAAGGCCAGAAAGATTGTGATCTTTTTGCTAAACACAAGGAATTGAGAAGCTTAGTGAGATTTCATAACTGTTCTTCATGCCTTTCAGAGCATGTGTGGCTGAGGTGGGAGTTAGTGTCTTGGTCATCTCTCCTGCCTTTGGTTACACGCTTGATAATTGCTGTCCTATTCCTTAAAATTGTAAGAGAGGTGGTCTTGTAGACAGCAAAATAGACTGGAAAATCACAGCACATAACATCCATTACAAAAATGTGAATTCATCCTGCCTAAAATCAAAATCCATGCCATTTAATGTAATTCAGACAAAAGCCCTCAGTGTAATCCCAGTCCTCTGAAAGGCCTAACAACTAGCGTGGAAAACCTTCCAAATTAAGCAGAGCTGAACATAATGAACACAAAAGATGAGGTGCCAGTTGGGTCCTTTTACTCTGTACAGTTGGCATTTAGCTAGCAGGTCAAACAGGAGAGTGTTCAATACTCTAAGACCAACCTTTGTAAAAATGTTAGGGACTGAAAAAAACATTTAATTTGATTATAGGTAGCTTTACCAACCTTTTCCACTAAGCCATACACTAATTTATAGGAGATTTTGAATCTTTTGGAGTCAAAACAGGTATGTATATGTGCTAAAAATGGAAAACCCTTGAAAAACAGCTTTGAGGATTCTGCAGAGACTGTTTCGCTTCTGGCTGGAAGGGTGACAGCCTGCGGCAGAGCAGCTGTGTCGCGTGCCATCAGGGCCATCTGCGTTGGAGACAGTGACACGTGCCTCTCATGTGAAGCCACCCTGGTGGTGCTGCAGTAGTGACACAAGTTGTCGAATGGCAGACGATCATCCCAGACTCCGCTCATGGCAGATGATCGTCCCAGACTCCGCTCAGCTCCTCATTACTGGTGTGTTGAGACTGGGAGCGCTGTGGGGTGCGCTTGATGCCAGGGTGAAAGGAGAGCTCTGGTCCACCCTGCAAGAGGCTCTAGAAATGCCAGCGACGGGTGACAGAGGTGCCACCGGCAGGCTGAGTGGTGGCTGGAGGAAAAAAAACAGGAGGGGGATTCAAGGGATCCCTAAACCAAAAGGGGGGTGGGTTTTAAAAATGCAAAATGCCATCTATTTATCACAAGGTGATAGTCTGTGAAGCAGTGCTGGTGCTTTGTATTTTACATATTATGCCTCACTTTTTATCCAAACAATGATTTGAAGGGAGTTTGTAAGTACTGTCAATATCCTTTCTCCATAGGCAAATGTGAATCTAATTACAATCTAATTTGAAGTAGAAAAACTGACATTTTCAAAGCAAGGATCAAATTCTGATGTGAATGGTTCAAGTATGACACCTAAATTCATGTCCACACTCTGAATTATAACCAGCCTGGTCACTGAAAATGCTCGGCACGCAATTCCCAGGCAGCTCACTCGTATTGAATTTTAATGGAATGAAGTCACTTAATTAGGTCTCTAAATATGGATTTAGGTGAGTAATGGCACACAAGTTTGAAAATGTTGTGCATGGATTTGTTCAGTAGTCTTGCAACCAATGTGCGATGCTGCTCCATGCAGGACACAGCCTGGTCAAAAACTCGTCTGCTCCCAAAGAAATGCAGGCAATAGGTTATCAGTATTTTTTATCATAAAGCCTCTTGCAGCAGAGACTTCTGTCTGGCCAGAGGGAACAAAAATAAAGTCATTATACACATATTGTTGTATCAGTATAATTCATTATCTCAGCATAATCATAAAGCATTATAGAGATAGCTATGCTAGATTTTCATTTGTCAGGAAGGAGGGATTGAGTTCTTGCCCCCAATAAAAGATGAAGCTCTGTACATGTCCTAACTTAAGCCCTGTCAGTAGTTTCAGTGAAGTAGCTGCAAATCAGGAGACTAATTATTGAAATGAGCAAACAAATTAGTATCAGGTGAGTCACATGAGTAAGAGGAGGTGATGATGTGAGAGCAGCAGTACTAAGAGAATGGGGTCACTTGGCAGACAGCGCTGTTCAGGCTAGCGAAGCCAGTATTTTTGTAGATAATTATGTAGACTAAACAAGCCTCATATGGAATCTGTTCACACAGTTGTGGAATAGCAGACTTTAAGGTCTGGGCAACAGAGTTTAATGTGAACAGAATCTCTAAACAGAGAGTTGACAGTGTTAACAAAGGTAATATTAGATTTGAATGAGAAACTTTGTACAGTTAATTAAAAATCAAAGACACAGTTATAATAGAAGTAATTATCCAGGAGTATTAAATCAGTTGCAAGTCCAAGGCCATAAAAGAATTAATCAGGAATAATTTAATATTTAATATTGAGGGCTTATATTTTCCACTAATGCCAAAATCCATTCCATTAACCAATACAATTCTTCGAGTCTATCTATAAAATGAGTCCCTGAAAGCAGGAAAATAGCTGAACAACACTGTGGGAAGAAGTTTTAATTCTGCTTTTAAACTACAATTACAGTAAACAGAGCACTGTTTCTATCTAGCGAATCACGCTGGCTAAAGGCCAAAGATTTTTCAGACCCATTTCCCCATGTCCAGCAGTGGCTGATAGCGGATGCCATGGGAATGATGTAAAAGCAAAGCAAGCTGCTTTCAAAGATGTGTAATGCAGCACGCTTGTGATCTAGAAGTGTGAACTAGTTCTTTCTTCCATTAATTTATTGAATTGCTCTTTAAATTGCAATGGAGGTCGATCTATGCATACATTCCTGTTTCTTGTGGCAATGAATTTCATGATTCAGCTACATTATGTGTAAAAACATTATGTTCTGTTTGTTTTGAGACCTGCCATCTGGTAAATTTTCCCTTTTCTTTCATGATGTGAGACAATAAATCTCCCATCTCTGCTCCCTTTCACCAGACCACTGATCATCCCATGGATCTCACTCATAGCCTCTCTCGGTCATCTTTTTTTCTTTCATCAGCCTTTTAGCCCTTTTGGGGCCCTTCTCAGTTGTCCTAGACATGAACAGCAAATAATTAAGGAGGTTAGAGAGGGAAAGAAAAAAAACATTATTTGCTTTTTATGAAGAGGCAGATGAAGTCTTGGGGGCTTTGGGGGAAATTCCTAATGTAGAAAGCAGAAAGGCATAAAAGGAGCATAGAATGATGGGGAGATTGTGGTTACCATCCAGCTACTGATTAGCTACCAACTCAGCTCAAAGCACATCTCACTGAAGTCGGTGCAAGCCATCCCGCTAACTCTGATTCTTTAAAACAGGCTTTTGTTGAGCAAAAGTGTCATTTTATCAAGGTAGGTCAGGAGCTTTGTGCAGCTTTTGGCTGCAGGGCCCCTAGCTTGTAGTAAATTTTAAACAAACAGGAAAACCTAAGAAAATAAAAGCGAAAGTCAGATTATGTCAGTTCCATGTGTCTGGCGGCACCTTGAGGAAGAACCAAGCTTTTATTGCTGTCATCTAAAGATTTCTTCTTCTTTTTTTAACCCAATAAATAAGCTTGTCATGAACCAGTACCAAGCCTACTGCAATCGTTTATCAACTTGGCTGCTGCAGGAGCAGATGTCTAGAGGCAGTCTGTATAGCTGGTAACAAGGTGATAAATGGTCACACCAGGCTCGATATTGGCATCTGGAGGCAGGTATTTATCAGATAAAGTGCTTTATAAACTATCGATAAAGGCTCCATACCTTCCCCTTCCTTCCTAACTCTAAACTTACGTCTGAACAAGTTTTCTGCGAAAAACTCTTTCCTCAAGCATATCTTTCTTAATTTTCAAAATTTGGAAAAGAAGAAAAAAAAAAAAAAGGCTAGAACCTTGAGATACTTCGAGCTGCATTTAGTTAAGGTTATGGACTATCATGTCACAGTAAGATAAATGATCTGTTAATCGTCTGGTTTACACTCATTAAAATCAGTGAGAGTTTTGCTGTTGAACTCCTCAGATCCAGTGTGAGTCCCAGTCCTTTCTAGATGTCCGACCCTGGAAACAGCTTCCTGTGTAGTCGTCCAACACTGCAAATAGCGGCATTTATTATTGGTGTGAGTGTGGCAGCCTAGAACTGTTTAGGTTCACAACTTCATCATCATTATAGAGTGACTCGGTCTTAATATGGTGCTTTATTCATATGATTTTTTCTTATATTTAAAATGAGAAGAAGCTGAAGGAAGAAAAGAAAGCTGTCACTTCTGCACTGACATCAGAAGAATTGTTGGATACAGATCTCTCTATGCATCAGATTAGGAAAAGACTACAAATGTCCCAGGTACAAAATATGTAATTTGATGTCAAGTCCAGATTTATTTCCTTGAGGACATTGGACTGACACTAACATAAGTTCTCTACCAATCATTCCAGAAGGATTAGACATTAAACAATTGTTGCAGAACATACAATATAGTCTTAAAGGCATTGAATCTGCAGCATGCATGTTCCCCAGGATATTATTACAAGACTCTTCATGTCTTTTTTCTAATGGCTTTTTGGATTCCCTGCTTTCAGCCTGCCACAACCAGCTTTACAAGTGCCCAACCACTCTTTTTCTCTGCTATTAATTTTTTTCTATTGTAAAGCATTTCTGATCATTCTTCTATCTGTCTAACTGCTTCTTAAGTTTATTGCTTTTCTGTGGTGCTGTTAGGGATTTTATTTCCCAACTGGTATTACTTTTTAACTACTCATGTAAAGCTGTATCAGTTCAGACTCATGCAGAAAAAACAATTTGTCACAAATCTGCAAAGGCTAAATGATCAAAGCAGAGCTTGCGGGCTCACTACTTCTTGCTCTGCCTACTTCATCAGACCTAAAAATACTCTGTCTTCATTCAGATTCTTATACTGCCCTGTACTATAGCCTTTATGCGTGGCAGGGAAAATAAATGTGTGGGTCAGTTTGTTGGCATATCTGCAAGGTCAGTGAAGTTGCACCCAGTTGTATATGCAAAGGATCTGGCAGTAGTTGTTGTCACAGGGTAATCACACAGAAAAAGTTCTAAAACAGGACTGCCATCAAAATCCAGGCAAATATCTATATGGGCATGGGACTTGTGACTAGGGAGTTGTTTAGAAATAAAATTTTGGTTGCTCTGTCATATCAAAAAAAAAAAAAAAAAGTATCCAAATTTCCTTACCAAGACCAAGTGCAAAGAGATGGATTTTTGGGCTCCTCAGCTGTAGAGATGGCAGTGTTATAACCAAAGGTACATGTGGATAAACAGCACTTACCTACTTGTGTTCCTAGAAATACAGTGTTAATGCCCTTCTCAACACATGGTGTGACACAGCAAATGGATGAGTTTCCCAGTGGGGGCATGAGGGTACGGCCTCTGCAGCCACCACGGGCAGGGACCAGTGTCCTTATTCAGTCACTGTCACGCAATTTTTTTCTAAGGACATACTGTGACCCAAATTCTGCCCTGGGCATCATGGTGTCCTCACGAAGGTCATGGTCACATGTCTCAGAGCAGACTTTGGCCCCATTTGCCATATGGGAGCTGGAACATCATATTTTTTCTGAATGTCCCTTTTGTTTATTTTTGTGTTTCTGTTAAAAGTTCAAATGAAGAGCTAATTACTAACCCAGCAGAGCCCGTTGGCTGCAGGCTTCCCCGCTGCTCTGCCGTTAGTCTGCTCATGAATGAATTTTTGGTTTTGAGGCAGGTTTCCAGGGCCCCCGCGGTGGTCCCGATTTAGCTCAGGCTGCTTATGGCTTGACATTCCTAAATATGAATGTGCTATGAAAACTACAAGGCCAATCTGTGAGGAAACATTGGAACGGGCAACTTAGTCACCTCTCTGAACAGTGACCAGGAGAACATGAGTTCTCTTGTTCCTTACAAACCCCTTTCTTCTCTTTGGAAATGTGAAAAACTACTTTGGTCCTCTCTCTCTGGCTCCGCCACGGGAGCTGACATTAATTGCCACGCTGGGGCAGATTTCAGCCTTGCAAATCCGCTTTTTTCTCAGCGTGACTGCATCATTTTCTCCCTGTCTTCCCACCATGCTTTGTACCCCATCCGTGTTGCTATCAGGATTTTCTGTGTGCCGCAGGGGAAAGGGGATGGCATTGCTCCAGGGCTTGCTCCTGGCTTCGCTGGTCGCTGGCTGTGGAGGCTCGGGCAGCTCTCCCCTGGCCTTACTGCTTCTCAGCTTTTGCCTCTGGGAAACTGCAAGGGGCATAGCAGAACTTTTTAAAACTATGTGAAAATCAAGTCAGAGTGGATAAATGGGCTAGGATTGTTGTTACTGTGGACAATGCTAAATGGCTTTCCTCTCTGAGAAGAACTTTGTAGATATGGAAGGAACTGAATCTCTCTATAAACACTGTATGTGCACCTTGATTGACCTGGTTTGTTGGCAGGTCCACCTTGACCTCACAGAGTTAAACCAAAGTTGTCAGAGGTGGGAGGGGAGGAACAAACGCGTCTGTCTGAGACTTGCAACATGGTGCAGTCACGATGGCAGAACTGAATCTTAAAGAGGGTTGTAAAGCAATTAGCTCTGCAGGTGTCACACTGGTTTGAGCAACGCAGGATTAATCTCTTTCAGTAATTTTACTTTTTAGTAAGGTCTCTTCTAATGCGTGGTAAAACTCCTATTTTAGAAGACTCCAGTGTCTTAATTTGTGAAAATATTGACTTTATAGCCAGATATGCTGCGTGGGTTTCAAGGTGTCTGTGTGTCCGAGCTCACCAGGTTCAGGGATGAGGAGGAACGAGACCTGGGCACTTGACCCCGGCTGCCAACAGGGTTATTTCATACCATGAACGGCACATTCGATATAAATTAGAAAGTTTGCTGAGGAGTTCTCTCTTCTATGATGGGGGCCATCCCGAGACCTTCTTGCCCCAGTGCCAGACCCCTGAGCCCTTCCCTTCCTCCCAGAGTCACAGCACCCACGGTGTCCCACATCGTCTGTCCCCTGCTGGGAGAGCACCGCTGACTACGGATAGATAGAATGGGCTGAGTATAATCCGCCTATATTGGTATTGGGATCAATACTGGTTCTTTAGTATTATTAATGTTAACTATTTAGTCTTATTCTTATTTATTTCTTATTATTCTTATTATTTATATTCCAACCCCTGGGTTTTCTTGTTTGCCCCGATTCCCCTTCCCAGGTGGGGAGGGGTCATCGGGTGACAAAACAGTTGTCTAAATGACAATAAATTGTTTTGGGTTCTTCAAACCATAACACATGGGAAAAAGCACAGATGTGCTGGCAGAGGAACTGACTGGTAGGCATTAAAAGCTGGGAAAATTGTAGGAGGTAATAGAGCAGCTAGGTAGGATGAGGCAAAAAAGTCACAGACTGAGGTGAGAATGAGGCGTTTGCATCGTGTGCCTGGGTTAGGGAGATCCTCAAATCCAAAACACGAAGTGGCTGCTGTGGGTTTGGTGCTGGAGCTTCAGGCAGCGCTTGGCAAGCCACCAGCCAAAGGGAGTCCTCTGTGGAGATCTGGAATAAGGAAGGCTGCATCTGCACCTCTGCCCACATCAGCCGGGCTCCAGATGGGTCAGTGTAAACATGTGGCTGATGAAGGAAACATGAATCACCAAGGGAAACCCGTGGCGATAGTCTGGTATGTGAAATAACGGAATGTTTCCCAGCATCACAGCAAGGCTTCAAAGTACACAAAACTCGGCATAAAGCACTGGCAGACAGAGCGCAGCCGATGCGTCGTCAGGCGTTGCGAGATGATGCTGAAGTTGTTTTCAGGTGTGAATTTGTTTGTTGGTAAAACAATTGAAAAATCTAAACTTATTCAGAACAGAAAACGTTGAATCTCCTTTTATTCCTTCTGTTTTGCATATCCCGGAGGACTCTGATTCCCACACAGCCTGACTCTGGGGACGCCTTTTACAGAAACCTGGTTCCCCAGTAGCATACAAACACATCATTTATACCTCTGTGATAAGCACTTAGGTGTATTTTTCCGAGAAAGCTGATGTAGCTACTGTGATCGTGGACTCGTTTATGCATTCCTAATCTATGTTATCAATAGTTGCAGTCAGTGCACTCCTGTGTCATTCCACACATCCTTCACGTGTGGTCGCGTGGGAGGGAGCGAGCAGCTGCCGGAGGATGAGCGCAGCGTGCGGGAGCAGGGAGGTCTCGCTGCTAAAACGCCGGCTTCAATTAGCAGCTGTGCCCAGCATCCATCGTGACGTTTCTACGCGCACCGGAGCATACAGACATTTGCAAAGTACTATATCATTTAACATAGTGAAGTTGGATGGTTCTTTCCTGTGTTTTCTTTAGACTGCAGCTAACCTTTCTGGGAGAGACTGTGCGGGAGTTCCCCTCCTTCCCTGTGCACTTCCTTGTTCCCTGCCTCTGACTTCTTCCCGCTCCCCGTCTCCCACCCTTCCCAGCCTCAGCTCTCTTTCAGCTCGTCATTTGCTGGCTGTGACAGTGCGGACACGTGGTGGTGGCCAGAGCAGAGAGCGAGGACCGGGACAAGAGGGAGGCCCTGGTGGCACAGAGCCCTGTCCCTGCTTGGTCGCCTGCCCCGCGGGCAGCAGCGGCCGCAGAGAGGAGCAGAGTGTGCAGTAGGCAGATATCGTCGCTGTCTGGCTCGGGAAACAGAGAATGACAGAAAAAAACCCGTCAAATTTCTCTGCTGGATATTCTGCATCCCAAGGGCCGCTCTAACCGGCTCCCCGTTGGCCGTGCCCCAAGGAGCTGGGTGGCAGATGGGGAAAGGGTGCCCTGGCCGTGTCCCTTCATATTCCCTTTAGGCCACCAAGAGCAGCGGGGTTAGCACAGTGTGGAAGGTGCAGCTCAGAATACAGCCTGGGAATGACAGCAGCAAGCTGTGGAAGAAAGAGAAGAAAAAGAATAAAAATCAAACAAGGCCAGTGATTTGTTTTGGGATTTTTAATGCTTCCCTCCACGAAAGTGAAGCTGTTTCAGTCGGTTTGACCCCCGTCATTCTGGCCCTGCTGCACATCGCACCAAATACTTACTCTGCTAAATTGCATTGCTAGAGTCTCATTGGCGTCTTTTCTTTGAAGTGATATCCTAGAGCTTTCATTTTGTTGCTGGAAATCCCTACATCACATCCCATAGTCCGCCCCTTACAGAGCCAAAACCCCTGCGGGCACCAAACTTCTGCATTAGGCTTCCCAACCGCCGGCCGTAGAATCAAAAAAGCCTTCACGCTGGCGCATCAATCCGGGAGCCGAGATACTGACCCCGTGTGTGAAATTTTGATTGGCTTTAGCTAATTTCGCATGACATGTCCCTACCAGTCTCCCCAGTCTCAGCAATTCAGCGGCATCAGACACAGTGTATTCGGGTACCTTGGGCCAGAGCCCCCAGCCCTGTGTCTCTGCAAGGTCTGCCTTTGACAATCAGACATGCCTTTCCCTCCTGCGAGGATGTCTACGCGTGCTGGCAGCTGGCTTAGGAAAAGCAAAGAAGAAATCCTCCCCAAGTTTGTTTGTTTGTTTGCTTTTAAGAGCAAACCTTGTTGATTATCAGCTAAAGCTGTCTATCTAGGGACCAAAATCAAGTACGCGCACGCAGCTTCGTGGAGTTACGGTTTGGAGCCTGTGAATTAATTAGCAATTTCTCTGAAGAACCGCAGCCCGACGATTCGCAGACTTCATAGCTCTCTGACTTTGATAAACAGACAACGTACACGACAGCTTCCTGGGATCACGGTAGCCTACTTAGCACTGCAAACCACCAAAACACCAAAGGAAGACTTGCCAAAGCTAAGCTAACACAATTCCTAAGTGTTAGACATCAAAGCATTAAAGGGACTTTGTCATTTTAAACCTGAGACAACTTGAAATTTGCATTTGCGCTATAGCTAGAAAGGCGTTAAGTCCCATGGGAAGTTTTGACTCCTTAGCTATCCCAGTGTAAAGCAGATCCAGTATGGCTTGGGTAGCTTACTGGTAACGTTACAAACTGTCCCATTGCTAAATAGTTATACTCCCTAGATCGTTTGTCTGCGTGCTGCCTGTTCCCAGAAATCCTTAGCAGAAAATACAGGCTTAAAATGACACACTTCTCTGCAAAGTCAGAGTTAAAAATGTTAAACCCCAGTGTGCCTTCATCCCAGCAGCAGGGCTGTCAGGAACAGTCGGCACCGAAAACAGAGGCGATGTGTCCTCTCGCCCCTGCTTTGCTCTCGCACTTGTCGTGCACTTGCCGTGCTTCACCTTCAAGAAGACTCTTACCCGTCGTTAGCTGGTCCGGCAGCGTGACCTCCCATCTGAACTGTGCACTGGACATGGCACAAATACCAGGAAAAAAAAAATCCCTATTTTGAGCAATTCCATTCTAGATGGAAGAGACAGACAAAAGTTAGGAAAAGGGCCTCAACAGGCAAAGTCATTTTTCTCTCTGGAGTGAGGTGATTTATTTGCTGGCTTTTTCATCACATAAAGATGTGGAATTGCATCCTGTGACAACAGGCAGCATCCACAATCTAGGATTGCCCAGTCGTAACAACGTGCAAATGTAAAATAAGGGAATTTCCCAGCCTGAAGGGCAGCCTTCCTTCACCAAGGCAGGTACAGTAGCACCTGGATTTTGCTTCTAAGATGCATTTGTTTCCTTCTTGAGCTTTTGGCTGAACATTACAGGCTGTGTAATGAGAGACCTCTCACTGCTGGCCACCTCATTAACGATCCCACTTTTCCTTTGTAACACCTACCTGTTCTTTTGCTCCTTCCCTATTTACTGCACGCAGCACTGTCGCATGTATTTAGCTTGTATTTAGCTTTTCTTTTCTCCCCCTCAAACTTAGCAGTGATGGGTTCTATCTACCCAGGGATGAAAGTTCGTTAATAAGAATATAAAATAGCTAAAAGGCCTTGAAAAAGTTAACTCTCGGATTAAATATAATTAGATGTTTTTCTGACTGCCTCGTGTGTCAGAGTAGGAGGGGCAGTCAGTCTCTGCGATCATCCCGTGTTACTTTATTTCCCTACAGCACAATCCAGCCATTGGCTCTTTGGTTTTAACGGGAAAATTATGATTACTGTGCTTTATGTGTATTCGTGGCTTTGTCTGGCTGCTCATCCTTGGCAAATCCACTCGCTCCATGAGCATTGATTCTGCCCCAGTGGAGGGGGAGCGGGAGCGCATGGCGGGAGGGGAGTCACCCCCCATCCCACGGCAGTCTCCACTTCTCTAAATTGAAAAAGAATGAAAAATATATTCAGGCATTGATTCTGCCACCCATTTCTTTCTAACCAATGGTTTTGCAATCACATTTTGCTATTAAAAAAAATATCTGTTTTTCCCTCTCTGGCAGCTGTGGGGCAGACTGGGAGTCAGCAGGCAGATACATCCAGAGAAACTGGCCTTCGGGTTTCTGTTTGTGCTCCTTTTTAACCCTGTGTCAGCACATCCGATTGTGGAGCTCTCTTGCTTGTACCGAAGAAAAAAGGAAACTGATTAAGTAGCAAGTGCTTAAATTAAACGTGATTAACTTGCTTTTATGTCTTCCTCCTCTCTCCCATTCCCGGTGACTTCAGATTTCACTCTGCACAAAGAAAGGTGCACACATTAAACCAAACAGCTAACTTTGAAGTTCACAGCAGGCTTTTCACATTTTTGCATTCAGGTTTCACCAGCGTTTCTCATACTTGCGGTATTTCAGCTTGTACTTGAGACTCTTCTATTTGTATTAAAGGCCTCACAAATTATTTTGCGTCATTTCTGGCCACAGTTCCTTTATTCCTTAGGACACAGAAGAATTGCAGCTTATTTTTCTTTTTTTTTTTAAATTTTTTTTTAATTTAGTGCATCCTAAAGGCTCGGAAAGCACAGGGCAAATAAAGAAATCAGAACTCTATTTCTTTGACACTTTCAGACCAATTACTATGATACTTTAGGACTGAAATCAAGCAGTTTGCAAGCTCAGAGCTGACAATTATGTACCTACAACCGAGGAAATTTGCTTGGGAGCATTTTCAGTTCCTCTGCGCCACCATGTATCTGGCCCCACCAGCTGCTTCTAAAACGTGTGCTTCAGCTGCCGTAATCTTATCATTAAAGGTGGATTTGAGTTTTAAGAACCAATGAACAAACCTTTGTACTTGCAAGCAGAAGCTGGGAGATGACTCTGCATTTAAGGTGCAAGCTCAGCTTTACTCCAGCGTTGAGTACTAATCCGGAATAATCGAGTGTTAGATGGTGTGAACTCACAGCAGCTCCTTTAGAGAGGTGCTTTATTTTAGAAAAATGCTCTGTTTGCTTTATTGTTCAGCTGCTGCTTTCTGACTTTTCAAATGCCTTCTATGTTGTTGTTTTTGTTTCCCATCCTTGCAGTGGTAACATGAGGAAAAAAAGCTGAATTTGACCACATCCATGAGGATGTCAAGCATTTAGACTTTATTGGTTTAGAAGCTTACTAAATTTAAACAGAAGCATTAACATGGCCTTAGGCTCTCTTGACAGTTATAAACTCTTCCTTGGGGGGATTTCTGTAATGCTTTCTAATCAGCTTAAGGAGTTAATTAAACAGCTGTCACTTAGCTTCTTAATTCTGAGACTTGATGCTAAATAAGATTTGAAATTAGTTATGCATGACTGAAGCATGGATTCTCTGATATAAATAAGATGGCTGCTAGCTGAAGAGGAGGAAAATCTAGGCCTTTTTAAAATAAATAGTGACAAGTTTCAAGGTGGTACGCTGGATTAATGCTCTACAGGCTGATTAAGAGATGAGGAAAAAAAAAAAGAGGGAAATGGAGGATATTAATGAGTGCCAAATGGGAGGGATTTTCAGGCAGCTATTCATTCCCGTTTGGTGGCGTGCCCTGGGCTTCTGGAGATTTCAGGGATCGTTTTATTCTCTTCCCTATTGCAGCCTGTACATAGTAAAGCCCAAAGCCAAGATACCTATTGAAAACAAAAAGGAACATGCTTCATTTTAGAAGTTAGATATTTAGCTTGCAAAAAATGTATTCCACTGCTATAATAAAAAAATGTATCTGGAGGTCTGCCGTGCTTATAGAACACGTATTACAGTGTTGCGGGGACTTTATAACACTTTTTTTTTTCCTTGTGTATTATAGTAGGACAAGTACTTCTTCTCCTGAAGGGTATGAGCTGCAGATCAGTCCAAGTTATTTTGAGGAAACATGTCCGCGGGTCTTTTTTGAGAACAAGCTGGTGCCTTGCTCGCTGCTGCTCGTAGTGTTGTGTGGCTTGTGAGGGCTACCGGGGAGTCAGCATTAAAATGATGGGTTGAATCATGCTAAAATGCTTTTGGAAAAGAATACTGACAGTTAGTACTAAACTTCTCTTTGTTACAAAAACCTGATGTGGGGCCTCATAGCTAAGCATGAGTTAGCCGTGTATTTATTTCTTTTAAAAGTCATTATGAATGCAAACATTAAGAAATATTGTGTATACGGGGAGAACTAGGGGAAGAAAAAGAAATTCCTTAAGATTTATACAGATATTGTTATTGTCCTCTCTTTCACCCCTGGAATTGTAACGCAGAAGATGTCCGAAAGGAAATTGAATTGCAGGGAAGCTACCAATTAAAATTGAAAAAACTAATAGGTATTCACTTCTGCATTTTTACTTAAATAGATGCTTACTGTGTACATCTTCTGAACATGTTGCTGCTGGAGGGCTTAATAGGCTCAGTTATTTAATATGAAACTCTTCAGTAGGCAAAGAATGCTCACTCCAGAATCTTCTTTAAAAGTTATTACTACTTTTTTAATGTGTTAGCAATTCCAGAATAAAGATTACCTGGTCTTCCGCTTCTATTACATGGAGAAAGATGTTTTTCTCTATTATTTCATTTTATTATTGGGGGGTTCAGTGTATGTGAATTATAGAGACAGGCTATGTAATAGTTAGAGAAAGTTCAGCATCATTTTAATAGCTGCTCAGGGAATCAACTTTTAGCTGTTAGAATATTTGGCTATAGCTTTGCAAAAGCATAACTATTCCCATCTTGCAATGCTCCGACATCATATTTCCTGTAATCTATGTTAGTTATGGATAAAGAACATAGTATTTCTTCAGAAGATTCCTTTCTCACTTAAGCAGCAAAAAGCAACACTTTTAAATTAGTAACTATTTAGATTTATAGCTTTTACATGCTGAGACTTGGAACTATAAATCTCTGTATAGCTAAATAAGTATCATGTTTGTTTCCTCAAAATGAAATAATTTTTACACGTTTTCACCGTGGGAACATTTTTTTCTAGCCATTAAACAAATGACTGAAGAAGCATTTTACTTTGCCCCTGCTGGGTAAATTGGTGTAAATGGTTATTATGCCTCTACGTTCAAGGGTGAGATGCAAACCAGGTACCTAAAGAAGTCGTCTTCCAAGTCCTTATGTGTAGAGGTACTGAAAACTCTGCAAACGGAGTGTACAGCTCAGTTATTCTAGTGCAGCTCAGCGTAGCTTAGCGCAGCTTCAGGTCATCCCAGCTTCCTTTCCCTTCTTGCACTTCAGAGAGGTATCAGGTGGATATTTTTTCCTGGGCCAACAAGTAGTTGCTGGTAGAAAGTCAGAAAATCACCACCTATGCTTGTATGAACCCCTGGGTGTTACTTCTTGCCCCTCACCTCCCTCATTGCTTTTGCAGAGAGAGGGGACCAAGGTTGTTTTAGGACTGGCGAAGAGTTGGCAATGCTGTCACGTGCTGGACGTGTGCTGATGCCGACTAGGCACAGGTCTGGACACACTTTATTTCTGAACAGAAGTCTACAGCGTGACAAAACCTACAGAACTTTGAATCTGGCATCTTCGATTTTGGATAGAGACAACATAGGAATTTGCTTCCTTACCTTAGGATCAGGTACAAACACACTCGTCTCCTTGCATTTAAGTACTCTCATTAAAGTTACTGCGATTATTCACCCAATTAGGTTAAGTACAGATCTGTCAGACTGTGGCCTCAGAGAGAAAGCTCTGGGCAGGACCTGGGACCACATCACCGAGTTTTGGAGCCGACTGAGACCCTGGACATGCAGAAATTCCCAGTGGATTAGATGTGCCACGCATGTGTTTTTAGAAGGTAGCTGAGAAGGAAAGCAGGGTAGCGACAGTGAGACGGCTGATGTACTACGTGTCCTGGTTTTACATGCCTTTCTCTAAAGTGACAGGTACCAGGTATGTTAGGATGCAATCTGTATTCCGAATATCCAAAGCTGGCACTTGGAAAATTCTGAAACTCGAAAGAAATTCATGAAGCTTGTGAGAATCATTCTCAGTTACTAGCTCTTACCAGGGGAAATTACATTTGCCTTTGGTAAGCAGACCTCATTAATCACACTGTTTCAAAGGCTTGGTTATTAAGCTTCCCTTTGCTTTATAAAATAATTGCAAGGGTCATACTGTAATGTATCAACTGGAGGAAGAAGGCCATTCCTGCTTGGGGGAGTGGGTCTTTTCAGCTTGGTAGAAGGTGCAAGTAGCTGGGCATGTGCTATGGCCTCAAATAGTCCCAGTGAAATGAGATTCATGCCCAAGTGTTCGCGAAACAGAGACCTAATGCCTGGATTCTGCAATTATCGTGGATGCTTAATAGCCCTTGTTCTTTCAAGCTGCCCCTGTTTGCAGCTCTGTGGAGCCTACAGGACAGTGGCAAAAGTGTCTAAATAACCTGCATGCAGTAACTTTGCTGTAAAGCTTGGATGTGAAAAAAAAAATAAAAGAACCTGGAAACTTAATTGCAAATCTTTCTGAGATCTCAGTTGCCTGAATAATATATTCTCTACTGAGAACAAATGTGCACTCAAGACAGAAGGGCCTTACAGTACAGGCAGATATTCTCACCTTTGTATGAATTATAATTTCAAAATATCTGAAGGGCTTTTGTGCTGAGGGAGGGAGAGGATTTTCTTCTTAAGTTCTCTTTTTGTCAAATCCTATTTCACCCTCCCCTAAAGATCATGGTGAGGATGGGGAAACTTTAGCAAAGCAGCTATCAAAAGACCGGGAGGTTTTTTTTTCTTTCTTTCTTTCTTTCTTTCTTTCTTTAAATATTGCTTTGAGTCTGAATAAAGTGTCTCTGTTTCTTTAAGTAACAGGAAAAGGTCTTTTTGATCCGTATCCTTTAGATGAGAGAAATCCTCGCTTCTCCTCTTTAGCCCGAGAGGCAGTAGGGGGAGTCATCGTCTTCTGGTAACTTGGTTTCAATCTCCCACTTTGTTGTCTTCTACAAGTAAAATCAGGTCAGTCTCAGAGCTCATAGTGTGAGCTATTTAGATAACGAGAAGTTAGTACTTGGGGGGCTTTGCAAGCCTTTATTTCACAAGAGACAGCTAAAATCAAGAGCCTCTTGTTCTACGGGATAGTCCGTGATTCGCAGGCGCAGTTCTGAAAGGCTCAGAGATGTTTCCAGGAATGAGCAGTGTCTTGCAACGAGGAGCAGAAGAATTCGGGCGCCAGTTTGCCCTCTCTGTGTATCTTGGCACGTCAGTCGCACCCGCTGTGCGAGACTGGTGTGACACCCTGGGAGCCGAGAGTGCCGTTCAGTCTCGTGCTCTTTGTATAATCAGAACTCAGCGCTTTTAAATTAGAGGTGATAAATGGAACAGAAGGAATGCATTGTGCAATAATCGTCATCACAACAGTGGCGCACCAGAGGCACAGGTCACTGCAGAGCTCATTGTGTTTAAGGAGCCCAGGCCCTTTCAGCGTGTGTCCTTCCAGGGTTTGCACGAGCCTCATTAAAAGGTGAGGAAGCAGTTGTGAACAAGTGCTTGCCCACCATTACCCAACAAGAACCAGGAGAAGTCCTACAAAACGAGGGTCTGATTCCCCACAGTCCTGTGATGCATACAGTCATTACGCAGGACTGGAGCAGTGGCGCTCGTAAACCAATTCCCTAGGAAGCAGAGCAGGGGAAACCAGATCTTCTCTGCCATGACACACAGTGCCATTAACCTGTTTTAAAGGCTGCGAATTGGGAGATTTAAGTTGAATCTGCCACCATTGCATCCCAAAGAGCAGCCTAAAGCCTCTAAGCCTGGAGTTGCTTCCATACCCATGGCCAGCCTGAGTGTCCAGCCAAACGTGCGGTCGGAGGCCGTGCTGGAGCACGCCCGCCGTGCCAGATGGCTTCATGTGCTATCAGGTGGCTTTTGGAGCAGCAGTTATCCCTGTGCAGGCTGTCCACAGGCTGGAAGTTAGACAGTGTGTGTATTGCAGAAGAAACCCCCCACTGCAGGGACTTGTAAAATGTCACCCAGGGGATTTGGGGTAGAGGGGATTTCTGACTGTCCTCAATCCAAACTTGTTCCCTAACAATTATTCAGTGTTTCTTTGGTCTAAATATTGGCAGTATTTGTCCAATGGCATCATAGTATTTCAATATTTGTAGAAAACATTTCAGAAAAGTTTTGTGGGTAAACCAGCAAGACTTAAGAGGTTGTTTTTATGTGATCAGCAAGATCATCGGTGAGCTCCTCAGGCTGGAGATGTCAGTATTGCTAGATGCAAGGTACATCTTGTTTACGTGGTGCGGGGTCGTTCCCCAGGTGTTAGGTTGCTCTGACACTTGGTGAGCACTCATGAAATAGCAATTAGGGTATGACAAATATCTTAACAGCCCTGAATCGGAACTGGGAGTTTGGTTCCAGGATTGAAGGGAGGAAATTTGTCTTTCCTGTCTGCTGTACTTGGAACAGTTCTTGGCATAGCCATTAGAAATTAAAGTAAAGCTGAATCTAGGTGGTACTAATGAATTAATAGCAAAATATATTAACTAAAGGGGCTTTTTTTGGTCTCTTAGGAAGCAGAGATCCTGAACACAGCTATTCTTACTGGGAAAACAGTGGCTGTCCCTGTCAAAGTGATCTCTGTGGAAGATGATGGGACTGTGACTGATCTTCTGGAATCTGTGGAGTGCAGATCATCAGATGAAGATGTCATTAAGGTAGGATCATACTGCTCCATTACACAAAGGCAGAGGCCCTACAAAACAGTGGTGTTCTCTAATGTGACAAGTTCTTTCATTTTCCTAACTGTTATGCCGCTGGAAGACAAAGGTTTATTATTGCTGTTATGTATAGATTGGTTCAGTGGAGCAATAAAACAACCACAAAATTGCACATTTTCTGTCCTTCATGTCAAATACTTGGAATTGTCTTTCACTTCCCATCTTTGAAGTATTTTCAGAGTTCACTCTGCCTTTGCCTTTTACTTTGCAGCTATATGGGCTGCGTAGGTTCAGGGATGTTGTCAGCTGATGTTCTAGAGAAGGAAGTAATTCTTTTGAAGTTGGTTGCCACGTTGGAACAGGAGCTGTATGACTCAAAGTTTGAGTCTCTTCTTGGTACTGCCCCAGTAGGGTATTGCAAACATTAGCTTTAAATTTGGAATTTTCTTTGGTCACAGTTGCTACTAGGGAGCATGTTGGAAGGAAGGGAAGAAACAAACATGTTGGCCATCAGTCATGGACTGGAAACTACTGGATAAGACACTTGACCAGTGGATTTACTCTGTACAACAGCTGTATAGCCTAAACATCCTTGAAAGATAAGTGGCAGGCAATAATATACTGCTACAATTAGTTTTGACTCACAATGTCACCTAGCCAGGGATGAGAGCTTGCAGGAATGCCTTTAAAGGCCTTTTTATTACTGAAATCTTAGACCGTCAATAAAATTTCTGCTTGAAGGCTTTTAGCTTGTACGAATAGTACTACTAAAAGCTTGTAAGAAGTCCTGCATAGTCCTACTCAGCTTGGTTAATGGTTAACACACATTAACAGTAGTGGAAGGACATGGTCAGCAGTGGTGATTGTGGGAGACTGTGGAAAGTATTCCAGCATGGTGGCAGAAACGTTGGCTTGTCTACAGCAGTTTTTAGCTTTTCACAAACTCATCTGTGGCTTTCACTTGAGAAGAGGAAACGAGAGATACGGCTACAAATAAAAGTTAAAATTGAATTTTTTTTAACATAACCAGCATGTCACAAAACGATTACAAATACTGCAGGCCACCCCTCCAGCTGCTGGAAATCACTGTTATCCCATTAACTTTTGTGAACTGCACCATATTGAGGACTTGGCCTTTGTGAAATTTGCCTTAGCCTAAAGCTGACTGGAATGCTAAGCTTTCTCCCTGTTACGGTAGTTCATTTTAATTTGGATTCAAACAGCTGAGGGTAGTGTCTAGCTCCAAAGCAAGCCTCCCTGAGCCCCATTAGCTGAGAAAGACTCTTCCTAGTGAACATTTTTTGCCTTTATAGGCAAAGATGAACGTAAATACTTGGTTGTTACTGTTGTATGGGAAACTGCTGGGAGTTTGGGACATACCTACAATTTTAGTAACCTCTTGTCACAGATGGAGCAACAACTTGGAGCAGGGTAATTGAAGAACAGAGATGATAATAGGTTTAAATGATCTTTCATGAGCTATCTCTAAAGAGATTTTAAATTTTTTTTGTCAAAAAATACTGCAATTTTTATACTCACTGGACTCGTTTTAAGTAATTTCTTCACGATAATTTCTTATACGCAAGATGAACCCAAGCCATTTTGAAGTCCAGCATTTTTTATGTTTCCCTTTTAGAACGTACGCAGGATTTCTTTTTAGCTGAATAGCCACAGTGTTGATATTTTCTGATTAAATGTGTCTTTCTAGCCATCTTAATAGAGACTTTTGGTTTGCTTCTGTGAAGCCCTGTTGAGTCTGGTAAATCTGCCAAATACAACAAACTGTTGGACTGTGAATCTAGGGTTAAAAACAGAAGAAAATTATTTGGGGTCCTTTTCTTGTGTTGTGGAAGTTAATGGACTAAGTCTTCACTCATTAGCTCATTAACTAACTTTTTAGTTTTTTCAGAGAACTGGAAAAAAGAATTTGAAAGCAAAAATATCATTTGGAAGATATTTCAAAAATCAGTTTCGTTTTCCAAAGTTTTAGTTTATCAGAATGATTTGGCATGTTCATTGGATATTTGTGGAATGGTTTTGTCTGATATAAATCTGTAACAGCTTGTAGTGTACTATATGATCAGCTCTGACCCTGGTAAAGAGGTTAAATTGGTAGTACTGCTTAAGGTGCGTATCTATCATTAATTGTAAGTACATGAATATACCAATAAAGACTCTTGCGCTTACTATTATTCATACATACACCATTGGGCAATGATGCTAACGATAGGCCCTTTGTCAGAACAGGAGATCACTAGCCAGAGATCAAGACACTCTGGGCTTCTGCAAACATCCCCCCATAGTTCACTCCTCCGCAGCAGGAAGGCACATTTCAGCGGCATTAAAATGGGTCACCAGTTTAAAGTGAGCTCTTAATTGAAAACGTGTCTCCGAGTTTCCAGTTTACCTGCTCTGTTTCAGACCAAGCCTTATTCACAGACATCTTATCTAATGAAGATAAAGATATATAATTACTGGCCAGCCTTCAGCGTGCAACAGTAATTAGAGTTTCTGTTCTCTGGGCATTAGAGTAGTGAATATAAAATGGAAGAAAAAGTCTGCTTAAAATGCCCACTGAAATATAAAGATTAAGATTACATTTCCTTGTGTCTCTACTGTTGATGTTTTTTGATGCATCTGTCATGTAGCATCTAACAGATTGATTACTTCTCTGTGGCTCAGCTTCTACTCCTATTTTTTTGGTGTTGATTCATGATGAGTTTAAGTTCATCTTCCTTGCAGAATGAGGATACTTTATTCTTCTCTTAGTGTCAGGGGCTGCATTTATTTTTCACTTTTTTCATATGAGACTTCAAAGAGTTGGACCACACTCTGCACTGACTTGTTTTCTGGCAAACTGCATCTAGTTGAACTTGGTTGAATAAGTCAGAACAAAATTTAGTCCGTTGAAACAATATTTTTATTGGAAAATGACTATCTGAAATTATTTGGTCCACCATGACAGAAACCACACCAAAAAATGGAGGCATGTTATAAGCTCTGTTTCACAAATGAGGAATCTGAGACACAGAAAAGCTAAGGTGAGAGAATTTCAAAGTGCTGTAAGGAAGTTCTGACCATTGAAGTAGGTGGTAAAACTCCTACTGACCTCATGGAAAAGCAAGAGATTGGTGAGCAGACTTTTTTTGCTGAGTTCTTAATATGGATCAAATTCTCAAGATGACTTGAATCAAGAATGAGGAGAGGAAAAATAAACAGGTTTTAATCTTTCATTTTGAAATGGCATTTCCATTTCAAAACGGCCATTTTTTTCAAGGCTTAACAAAGCATAGAAGTCCCCAAAGCAACACTTTCCAATGCTCTGGGTTTTCAATGTGATGAGCTGATTGAAAATCTGCATTTTAGTTGCTCTGAAATGAAAACACCTTTAGGTTCATTTTGTGTGATCAGTTAACTAAAAATTCCAATATATTCTCAGCTCTGTCCAGAAGCCACTTGCCAGAAGTCACACAGTGAATGGTGCCAGCACTGGGAACAGGATGCAGTTTCTCTGGCCCTTTTTTATATTACACTGTGTGTTTTGTAGAGGACTCCATTCCAAATCTGCATGTTATCCAAAATTATGTTCTTTTCTAACAAAATACCTTTAGCTTATTTCCTTCTAGAGCATCTTGTGTTTTTCTTAGATCTTAGATAAGGATGTAAACAGGAGGACAGTGGCACTGACTTTTCTCTGTATTACAAGCAAACTCCCAGGGCAGGAGGAGTGAACGGAGGTTGACACTACTGGTATCCTTCGGGCAACCTGGAACTCACCACGGAGCCGTGGGGCTGTGTCCCACAGCCAGAGCCCGTGCTGGGTGTCACAGCGTGGCCTCCTGGGCTGAATTCCCATTTCCCAACGCAGCAGCAGCTCTACAACCAGTCCTGGCAGTGGGACGATCCCCTGGCCTTTGCGCTTGTCCTCTGCAGGGTCTCACCTTCCTGGCTTTGCACCGGGAGCCGAGCGGTGATGTTTTATCCCTGCTTTGGTATTTATCGAGCTGCTGGAGGGTTGCAAAACCAGACTGCTCCAGCTACAGCTACGTGGTCAGAAGTTACTCCCGAGCGAGCGAAGGGTGGGTAGCTGCTTTCTTCTGCTCACTTTGGTCTGCTATTAGAGGGGGTAACAACGCACTTGGCAATTTGTAAAATATTACTGCAGTTTTTCAATAATGCTTAGTGTGGTTCTATCAGTGGCAAAATAACTTCATTTGAATCAAGTGACAGACTTCACAAAAAAGCTGAAGCATCAGAGCATTTAAAATAGCCCGAAGCAGACTTTCTTAAAACATTAAACTTTTAACAGCTGTTTCTCTTCTTCCCTACACTTCAGGGAAAAGTTGAATTCTTCTGAAATCAGTGGAGCGACAGAGTTAAAAAATCAAAGGGAGAAGATAATTGGGACCAGGATTTTATCTGCTCCTTAGGTTAAAGCATTGGCAGTTCCAGTGCTGCAAATTTCACGACCATATTGCTAGTGGCAGTACGTTGGATATTCTTTTTACAACACATTCTTGGATGCATGTGATTACACAAGTTTTCAGTTCCAGCTTTCAACTGGAAAAGAAAACCCTCACGGCTGCAGGTCAAAAGCATGCCTCCCCCACCAAATAGAGGTACTGCAAAGATACACAAAAATTTAAAACCAAGAGAGTATGAAGAATCCCAGTTTCCCTGTGATCTCTCAATTTTAAGCTGAGCTATGAGTGATTTGAGATGCGTGTTATGGCTTGATTCAGTCTAACAGCTCAGCCAGTCAAAAGGGGGAAGGCAAGTGTTTGCCCTTTCCTGGTGCTCGCTCCGGTGAATTGGTGGGGGGAGAAGGACAGCAGGAGGAGGAGAAGCATCCTGCAGCGGGGGCAGAGCAAAGCGGGAGCCGGGGAGGAGTGAGGAAGAGCAAGCCCCTGTTGCAGAAGCAGTGACCCATATGTGCAATATCACATTCAGGTGAGGTTGTCGCATGAGTTTTGGTCGCTCAGGGTTCAGAGGACCCAAATAGAAAGAAAAAAGCAGATATAATCAGAATAGTTCGTTAAGTGATATCAAAGAAAATACTTCCCCATCAGCAAATAGGATTTTGTCTAGATTGAACATTTGCACAGAATATGGTTGGGCTGAATTTCCTAATGGGAAAATAAATCTCTGCCTTGAGGGCTGAGTGAAGATCAAGTTCAGTCTGCCATGGTTTTCCACAATATAATGTGGTTTCTCTCGCCAGCTGAATTGCCTTATTCCATCCCAAATAATTTTGATCTGTCTTGAAACAAACATTTGATTTAAGTCAGCAAATGGATGTTTTTATTTTCTGTGATGTCTAAATATTTCATTTTGATAGAAAATGATGAAGTCATGTCCTGTCGTTTCAACTCAGTCTCAGTATTCCTGACATCAGAATCTTTCTGAACTTTTCACCTGAGGATGAAGCAACTGTAAAAAAGAAAATGCTTTTTCTGATCTGCTCTAGTAATCAGGAGAAAGGACAAACTCAGGAAAATGCACTATCAGAAATAAAAGTTCTAATAATAACTGTTGAGGTCAGTCCATATGCTGTTGATGTTGGTTATAAAGGGAGCAGGAACAATTTTAATCTCTCTCTGATATAAAGAACAGACGTGGCAAAGATGGGTTCTGAATGTAGAACTGATAAGAGTCTTGCATCTCCCAGGAATCATCTGAAACTCACCTAAAGCTGTTGAAGTTACTGGATTTCTCTCGTTCGCATTCTGCCAATTCATCATTCTGATGTGAATCTTGTGAAAGAACAAGGCTTCTGTAGAGCTGTTGGCCTTTTTGTAATCATCTGTACTGAAAATCCCAGTGTGACTGGGACAGTTGATGTTGAGTAGAGGGTTTTTTATATTTATGAAAGGTTATAGGCATATAAGATCCAAAATGTCCCTGTAAGAGAAAAATCCAAATAATTCCTGAATTGAGATTTCCTCAAAATTCTACAGAAGGTATCAAGATATCTGTCTCTTTGTGCTTAATGGGAAAGAATATGTATTCTTCGAGAGCCATGAATGATAATTTATTTCTTTTGTTGGTTATTTCTGTTCCTTCATGGGAAGGAGTATGTCTATTTCCATAAAAAGAATGAGGCAAAAATCTAAAGAATATCCAAACAATGATACCAAAGAGGATCTGAGTGTGGAATTCTTTTGAATAATGGGGCAGGGATCATGGCTTCCTTTCTTATTAGCTACTGCTCCAAATTGTTTATGAAGAGATGTAGAGTCAGCTAGTAGTCAGCTGTGAGTGTGAAAAGTAAGAAAGAAATTTTGACTGGGGTTGCAGAGCGGGTTTTTTTCACAGACAGGTCATTTCAAGTTTCATATTTGATATTTTGGGATTGGTTTTTTCCACTTGAGTTGGAGAAGAGGTTGTTTTTAAGAAAGCAGCGTTGAAATTCTGGAAAAGGTTGTTCAGTTTCAGAGCCTGGGTGTTTGCATGAGCTGACTGAGCAGATCTAATAATCACTTGCTGAACCCAAAAGATGAATGTCCCTAACACAGTCAACAATTGCTAAGGTGCAATTCTGTGACCGTTTAACTAACATGGAGCTGCCATCCCCGTCTTTGTGCTGGCCACGAATGCAGCTGAAGGAAAGTGAATGGGTTTATTTTTCCGGGTGAATGAGCTGCCTGCCCGCTCAGCTCCCTGACTGAGTTTGTCTCAGATGCTCGCGATGTTTGTGCCAGGACTGGGAAAGAAGTGACACTGGAGCGGGAGTGGGTAGCTGAGGGTGAGGGATGACCAGGAGTGCTTCCTTGTGTTGTGTAGTCACTTAAACGACATGGGAAATGATGCCTTTGTGCAGGCATTCCCATGCTGGCACATCGTTAGTCTGATACCAGCCATGGACAAGGCTTATCCCGGCCCTGTGCCTGTGAATCCCTCCAGTGAAGATGCTCAGGAACTATCGTGAAGATCTTCCAAGTGATTCACCTGTTTCTGAGTGTCACATTTGTACAGGGAGAGACACCTGTGTCGGAATGTCGGAATCACCTTGCCTTTCAAAGGCGATTAGGGACCCTACTTTTTTTAGCTGCTTTTGAAACCCAATTCATTGTGTACCGAATCCCAGTACTGCAAAGTGCTCCATCGTCTCAGTGAAAGGAGCTTGGTTGATCTCTAGAAAAAATGCACCAAGGAAGTAAGGAACAGACAAGCTGAATACGAAGGGAAATTAGTTCTTTTCTTTATTCCACTGGGCTAAGCCAGCAGTGCATTGCTGAAGCACATGATGTTACACTGATATAAATGAAGGCTAAATTGGGCTCAGATCATCCAACAGCACCTGTCTCCAAAACAGGAACTTGCGTTAATCATTATAAGTTGTGATTCTTTCTCTTAAAAAGTTCCCTTTAGCTTTAAAACTCTTCAGTTCCAGTGACCGTCTCCCACTTTCTTTTAGATGTGTTATTTATAGCTCTTCCTGCCTGCTGTAAGCCATTCTCCAGCCCCTGACACAAAACTGTGTGTTGCTTCATTACCACGCAGTAAAAAGTTAAAATATGCCATATAAATTATTGTCTTCTCAGCCCAATTTAGGATTTTTCTAGACGTATCAGATACAGCATAGCCACTAAATGACTTTGGGTTTGCTTATAATTTGCAGGACTGTCCAGATGTTGTATTAGCTATGGAAGGGGTTGGTCTTATTAAAATAAAAATATACGTGACAAGATACTTTCACCTGATTAAAATATGCTTAGATCCCATGACTCTAACAGTACTATATTGATGAATATTAGCTGAAAATTAGACTGGTGATCCAGAGTTAGTAGAGAAAGTGCTGGTCAGATCAGAAATATCCTGCATATTAGCTATGGGATACTTGGAGAACTCCTACAATTATCAGAGGCAATTGGAAAAGCAAGGGGCTTATTTAGGACTTATACATATGAGGGGAAAAAAAGAGGCTGCAAGTGTTAGGAAGGCTAAAAGGTCAAAAGGACATAATGAGCCCAGGACTTGTAATCACGTCCAGCTCTCTCTTCTTCACTGGTATGAAGACAGGAAGTATGCGCTAGCGGTTAAACCTGGGTTGGGATTTTAGGCATTGCAGATTCTAGTGAGGACTCAGTCTGCGTACAGTGTATGACTTACGGTTTTCATTTCATTTGCCTCTGCCTTAATAAGATTGGATAACAATTGGGTAACCCATTGGATGGGTTTTCGGATGCTGCATTGAAATGTACTGGTTGGAGCGTGGGCTCTGGCATATACTTTCAGCTGGGAAATTGGTGTGCTATTGTGATCTTTGGCATGTCATTTATTTGATCCGTCTCAGCATAGACACAGACAAAAGATACATAATGGTCATGAATTACCTTGACAGATAAAGAGCATTAATACTAAATCCTTGAAAAATCCTTTGAGATCTTTACATAAAATGTGCTATCTAAGCATCGTCATTATGACTGTTAATAATATACATAACCCCAACTAGGACAGAGCAGAGACTCTTTAGGAAGCACTTCCGTTAAATTTAACTTAATCACAGCACGTAGAAATTACATTCATGATAAAATATTCGTGGCTGAGTAAGGATTTAGAAATATTTCCAGGTTTCTTATGTAACTCCGGTCTGCTGACCAGCGATTCCTTCCCTTTTACCCACCGTCTGGACCATTTTGCATTACTTTCTAGGATCTTGTTGAGGCAAGCATGTAACCCTCTTTGCCTGAAGCTTAAAAGGCAAGGACTTTGTACATCAGGCCACGGGCTAAATGAATTGACTTAGGCAAGGTAAGTTTCAGGCCTTTGTGGCTGATCCACTGAACTAGGGTTCTTTTCAAATTATTTTTCTATTCTGCTTTAGGCAGATAATCATGCTCACTATTTACCAGACCAGGGGTTAATTAATAAGGAGAGAAGAAATGTAAACACAAATCTAGAGGGTGAACAGTTCCCTTGGGTTCCATGGAGAGCGATACTTGAATTTCTGAGTGCAGAGCACTTGTAAATTCAGGAAGGAATCTTGCAGATCACTGTCCTGCCACAGCTGCAACGGTGAGACATCTATACCCACAGAACAGGTTTTTGTGTCTCTCTTCCCTTCCATATATATCAGCAAAATTAGTCTAGAGGCACCTTATGGGAGGTGACGTGTCCACCTGCTTATAATTTGCAGGACTGTCCAAATGTTGTATTAGCTAGGGAAGGGATTGGTCTTATTAAAATAAAAATATATGTAAAAGATNTGGGAGGTGACGTGTCCACCTGCTTATAATTTGCAGGACTGTCCAAATGTTGTATTAGCTAGGGAAGGGATTGGTCTTATTAAAATAAAAATATATGTAAAAGATATGTAAAATAAAAATAAAAATATACTTCTCCCCCCAGTGCTTGACTCTCTTAGCTGCTGTTGTCACCAACTTTCAGCTAGTGATATCCAGCCCACCCATCATCTTAACTCAGCCTTATCTCTCACTCCTCCTGCAGTTCTTTGGTAGTGGCTGTCCAGCTGTTCCAAACTCTCTCTTGCTGCTGCTTTTGCTATTTTTCTGTGCTTGCAGTGTCTTAAATATTTTTCTCTGTGTTTCCGCCCTTACTTATCCTTTGGTTTGCCAGTTTTTAACCTTCTTATATCAGTCCCGTTGCTAACCTATTCTGAAAGCTTCCAGAAAATAAAGTATCCAGTGGTATCCTAATGTCTCATAAGCACCACTGGCTGCATGTCTAGATCCTGCAGTTCCTATTTAAGATTTGGAAAAGTACTCATTTTCCACTCGGGGAGATAGGTAAGCTTCAGCAGTGCAAACATATCCTATGAAGGGCAAATTAATCCTTTTCTAGATATGTTCTTGGTGTGGCGTGGCGTAATCAAATAAAAAAAAAAAATGCTACCCTTAAATAGCTCCGAGTGAGTATGTTTTGGAGGCAGATGGTTTTGCATTGTTTCATTCTGTCAAGTGCCATGTAGGCCTGGCTTGTGCTCTCAGCTCTTCCCTGGTTTTCCACCGAGACTTTTGGCTACCTATTTACTTGTTCTTTTTGCAGTTAGTTATAAAATTAATATAGAACTTCTGAAGGATTTCCAAGAGCGTAAGAAGGTAAACAAGTAAAATACGTCTGAAAAGTGCTTTGAGATGTCAGAATACAAGGAGTTACCGGAGTCCAGTTTACTATCCAAAATAATTATCTGTAGCAGTTCTCATGCTTCACACCTGTGACAGGATCTGGCCTGTTGCCTTTTCTGAGACTGTGGCACGGGTGTTGTATTTGTTTGTAGGAGACATTACAACTATTCTTTTTCCCACATCAGCTACCCATAGAAATGCTGAATAACTTTCCTGTTTCAGCCTTGTTTTGCAGCATGGCCTTGTTTAACTGGTTGTTGGATGATAAGCCTGGTTTTTGAAGCTATTTAGTCATTCAAATCCAATTAATTTAACTGGGAATTAGCAACCTAAGCACCTACAAAAACTGGTCTTACTGGCTCTTCAATTTTAGTTAAAAGTATAACTGTGTATTTAGAGCAGGTGGATATTATAGAAAGCTGGTATTTTCTCCCAGCTTATGTAATCTCTTCCATAGAATAACTATTAAAAATAACCTGATTATTTGCAAGCAGGTAATTATTTTGCAACTGTAAAGGGGTTTTGTTTGAGTAAATTTAGGGCATCTTCTTCAGACTTTGGGATTTGCGTGCCTTCAGCAATTTCTTTTAGTGTGTGTGAGCATGTGAGAAGCTGTGTAGTGTTTGAGATTTTGTGCAGACCTGGAGCCGATACCAAAATGAAACCTATGGACATGACGTTCCATTACCTGCTCCATTTCATTCTACTAAAAGCCAGAGAGGGAGAGGTGAAACTTCAGTAATGAAGGAAAGTATCATTTGCCCTGGTGACGAGGCATCTAAAGGCACAATGGCTGTGTACTAAACTACATTTTATGCCATTGTCTGTAAGCATTAGATTAATTGCACTTGACTATCGTTAAAAGAAAAAATCAGGGCCAGTCTCACATGCACACATACAATTTCTGCTAATGATTGGATCTCATTTCTGCCATTGCAAATCCAGAGTTAACCCGGTGTAGTTAGTGGGATTGCTCTGCACTTTATTTGATGAAGAGAAAGTCTTACTGGGAGTTTTTTTTGTGTCTGAGCACAGCTCGCACCGTCACCGCATGGTTTAGTTTGGCATCAGCTTAATGCTGAAAGCAAAGATCAGCCAGAGCCATTTTTAGCTGTTCCAGTGCCATAGCCATAAGACAGCCCATGTTTCCTTGAAAGTTCTTCACACATTTTGATGATGCTGAGCTGAGTTTCAAGCTTGTAACAAATCTTGAAAGCAACTGTTTCCCCAGGGCTGAGAATTTCATCACAAGGATTTCACACAGGCCTGCAGACGGGATAAGAAACAGCCCCTCTGGCAATGCAGTTGTACGTACTATACTAATTTTTGAAGACACCTTGACAAGTAGTTTTCCAAATTCTGCCCTTTATTCCCAGGTTAAACAATGTGTGTGTCTAATCTCATCTCCTGCTCTCTCTCCTCTAAGTAGATTCAGCTGGGCAGCGTTCATTGATATTTATTTCCCTGGAGCTCAGGCTGCCAGGAAAGCTGTACAAAGGTATGAGTAACCTCATCCTGTAATATTTAGTGTCTAGATCTGAAAGTTTTCATCTGATCTCCAGCAGGACTAATTACTGATAAGAGTCAAGGATTGAAAGATGAGTTATCTGCTCTACGCACTGTCAAGGGTGAAATGATCAGCTGTTTACAAACTTCTAGTTTAAACAACTACATTTAATCTTATACTTTTGTCAGAGGTTGGTATAATAGGTTAAGGTGATTCCAATCCTTTAGGTCTACAAGCTGCCCCTTATTTTACAGTGGATATCCCCAGACTTGGTAATAATTAGCTTTGATCTGTCGTTTACTCTATTTTTTCTTTAGCAAAGGATTAGAAAAACAACTTGACTGTAAGACTGAATTTTGCAATGTGATCTGAGGTCACTGAGCTTGTATAGTCTAATAGGAGTTGAGAACTCAACTTCAGCCATCACTGGAAAATGTAATTCAAGATGCCAATTTAAGTACATGATCAGGATGAAATCTGTGCTATCCCTGGCACGGTCTGGCAGTAAGCAGGTGATGTCCACCAACCCAAAAGTAGAAAAACTCTCATCCACCGGCCAGCTGCAGTAAGAACAGAAAGTTCTGCTGAATTCTCAGACTTACTACTCAGCCATCATTACATTTTCCTTTTGAAAAAGTTTTAGATGTTCAAATCCACCTGGTATCTGCAGTGCCCAGGTTGGAATTGAGAGAGGCACATATATGTCTCCTGGAACCTATTCCCTGTGTAGATCAGTTTGCTGCTAGCAGATTTCATGGGTGCTTCAGGGCTACCCTAAGTTTTAATGAGTTTTAATGAGCTAAATCATAATGAGACCATCACTCAAGGAGACTCTTCTGGAGTTTGGTATGTTTTTTTCTTCCTGGGAACACACTCAACTTGACTCCTTTGTCAGAAGCTGCCACTGCAGTGATGAGCCCAGTTATCTATCTGTAAGTGGAAAAGCCTCATGTATTTTCTTTCCTCTTTGTAGCATGACAGGAGTACAGGTGGGTCAGAGCTGGGGGACCAAGTTATACCTGAGTATATCTCTGAGGAGACTTGGAGATACTCCCTGCTTATCAAAGAAGGAAACCTGCTGAAAATAATCTGATTCTGCCTGTATGGGTATCATTGTAAAACAGGCAAACTGCTGACAGTGGTTTTGTTACAAAGATATAAACCGATATAAAACAAATGTCAGCTTCCCAGGGAATGGGGCACCACCAGGATCTCCCACTGTCTAATTGTCTGTTCCACTAAACACTTATCTAGCTAGCCTAGGGCTTTTGGGGGGTTACATCAAGTCTTAAATTTGTTAGAGTCATATTTTTCCCTGAAAATTTCTCCCTGAAATACAGGAAAAAGCGGTTTCTAATTAAACTCCTGCCTAAATCCATTATAACTTCTGAAGTCACTGGGACAAGGAGATAAAAGAGTTGCAACGATCACAATATGTAAATATAGATGTAAAAGTTTGTTTGGAGGGATGGAGGTTAGAGGCCTGTCATGAAACCAAACACCAAGCTTCTTGGTAGAAATTAAATCAGTGCATTAGTTATCATGGATTTTCATAAAAATAAAGTAATAATGCACATTCATGTTTCAGTTCATAAATGTGAAGCGACAGCCTATGACTTAGCCACTGAAATGGTATTATAAACCCCAAAAAGAACAACAGAGAAAATTTAGAAAGCAGGAGAGAGAGTTGTAATAGAATTGGGCATTGGCATAAATATAAATCATGAAAGGGAGATTGCTTTAATGAAAGATATGAAAGTCAGAAACTCAAAGTGTTAAAAAGATCATCCTCTCGTCTAGTAAAGAATCCCTAAGGCTACACAACTTTTAGCTGAAACAGCTAGATTTACTTCAAGTAGATGAACTTTAAAATTGTATGGGAAATAGCATATTACAAGGGAACATGCTTCTGCAGTACACACGGTCTATTAAGAAGTTGTGCAGAAGAGGAAGAAGCTTACATTGATCCCTTGGAAAATTATCTTTGCTCATAAACTTTGTTAGAAGATTCACAAGTAGATAAAGGAATGAGAAATTGTTGTAATCCAAAGAGCCTAAATAGCAACATTTCCATGCTAGCCAGCTATGAGGATTTGGAAGAAAGCACTCTTGGTGAAATGAGTTGGCCAGGCTACTTCTGTGGATGGTGTTTTGTACATAAAAAGCAGGTAGGACAGACACAGATGCCATGAGAGTGACGTCTCCATCTAAGTGTCTGCTAATGTGGAAAGATTTATTTTAGCTTGTGAAAGCCTTTCAGGATTCACACGTACCCATCTATAAGTGCAAAGAAACTAAAGTCTCCCTTGTCTGCATATGTCTGAGGGAAGAAGGCTCAAAGATCCAGCTGAAATTGTGCTAAGATCTCCTCTCAATATCTGAGGGTGATAGAACAACTCTTTTTTTAGTACTGCTTTATGCAGAAAAACATGGAAGCCAACAAGTGTAGCCTGGTCCCCAGCAGTCCTATAGGCGCGAATAACTACACACTGAGATTTTGCAGCAATCATAGTTCTGTTGTAAATATCACATACTTCGTTTTCCTTCTCCCTCCATTATATGGAGTCCTGCTTTTCAAACAAATAAAAAGTATTAGGGAGCCTCTTAACTTTTGTCTCTCAGACCACAGAGCTAGGATGAGACAAAGCAGAGAAGAGGCCAGGGAGGAACTATACATATCCTGTAATCAGCTTTTCTCTTTCTATAATGTGATTTTGCATGGTGAGGAGCACCTCTGCTTCCGAAAAAAATCTGAACAATCTTAGTAAATCCCTCATAGCACCTTCTGCACACTGAGGCAGATAACCCTGTTCAGCTGAGGGGGAAATAGGGAGTTTAATAACTCGCCTAAAAATCTCACAGCAAATAATTGTTGGAGAAGTTCAGAAGGCTGTGGGGCGCCCACTGAATGCATTCCCACACAGAGAAGTGCTCCCTCTTTCTCCATCTTACTCTCCCTGGCAATGGATGAGCAGCAATCGTCAGATACGCGGAACTTTTCTCATAGTAGGTCTCAAAGTTGAGTGCAGCTGAGTGATGGCACAGGCGGGCTTCCAGCAGGAAAAGGGAGGAGAGGGACAGGACGCCAACCCTTGGAATCTGCCACTTCGAAGCCGCAATGACAAGTGCATGATTAGCGAGCACTGGGATACCAAATGAGCCCAGTCTCTGCTCTGTTTTAAATTAAAAAAAGAAGGTAAGTTTATGAGCAGCTGCAGTTGCGGTACCAGGTTGAGCTCAGTACAATTGCAGTAATATTTAGCCCTTGTCATCAGTTATCTACTCAGCCCACTGATGAGTGCGAAGGACAAAACCGGAGTGAGCTCCTGCCAGCGCGCTGTGCTGAGAGCTTGGCATTAATATGTACATTTTTCCAGGCAACTTTGCATATAGTTGAGCTGTCCAGTTTGTTCATGTTGTCTGGAAACCAAGAGGAGAGGGTGCCCATGCCCAGCTGCTCCAGGTGCCTGCAGTGTAGGCCAGGGTATGCCTATGCGGGGGACTTGCGCATTAGCATAAGTGAAGCACTAAAGACTGAGTACGGCTGGCACGACGTCGACACCAAACACGTGAGTGTTGCTGGGTTTTGGCCATGAGGTCTTTCGAAAAGAGCAAGTGTATCTGTGAGATGCCAGAGAAGATCTGACAGGCTGCCCTGTCACATCGCTTGCGTGCCCTGGAAAGAAGGGAAACAGTCGCGTATCCACGTAGCTCTTGAACTACCACTTCCTGAAGAGCCTCGCTACAGGAACTGTTCCACTCATCTTCCTGGGAATTTCTTAAGCTTAAGAAAAAAAAAAAAAAAGGCATCTTAACACCCTGCTAAAAAGTGGCTCTGCTCTTTCATGTAGGTGTATGCGAGGGACTCATACCTCGAACATAGCTCACAAATGTGGGCACTCATCGCCAAACTAAAAAGCACTGTCCTCCTGAAATGCGCTTTCTTTGCCAGCTTTCTTCCTCCCCTCTAGCAGTACCTGCAGAGGTAAGTGCTGAAGATTAGCCGGGACTGGGGTAGCACTTCTGGAAGCACTGCTTTTGGGAAAACAGTCGGCATCCCCCGGGCGGATGTGTGCAGTCTGATTCTGAGCTTACTTAGACACGAGTGAGTCAGGAAAGAGGAGTCACTGCCTCAAGTTTGTTGTAAATATTGATCGGTCTGAGGCTTGCGGCTGGCTCTTCGTGCGATTTGTAGCAGAATGAGAGACAGTCCAGGACTAAGGCTCCATCACCTGCCTCATTCAAATAAATAACAGTAACTGAATCTAAAACTCTGCTAATTCCCCTTTTTGCTCCCCTATACCATGTGTGCTGGTTTTGAGAGGAGATCTTTTATTTTGGAAGCTTCGTTTCTACCAGCTCGTATGTGAGCTCGTATTTATTGCCTGCATCCAGAATTCATGCATGGGGCTGCTCTGCTTCTTCCAGCCTGTGCTGGAAGAGACGAGCTGCTGACTGGTACAGTTCTTCCATGACATGTCCAGCATCTATGATTGGCTTTAAAGAGGAGTTTGCTGGAAGAGATCCAGCTACCGAGTGCACAGACCCATGCCTGCTCGTTCCTGTGGCTTCTGCACCTTAGTGTCTTCTCATAAGGTGCAACTTCAACCGGGCTTCTTGTTCAGTTATGCAAATTTGTGATTAACATCATCAATTCCTAAACATTAAGAGCATGCAATCCAAGAGGATAGCATACTTTCAGATGGAGTCTCTTTCCCATAATGTGGCTATTCTTTCTTCTTGGTTGTTTGAAGATAGTTCAGATATCAAAGTTCAGGACTTCCCTTGATTTAAGGTAAATAGATACATGGTATGAGTGCTTGTCAGGACGGAAGGAGCATGAAAGCATTTGGAAGATCAAAGCAGCATGACTCCCATCAGAGTCAGTAGGGAACAAGCAGCTAAAATCTTACCAAATATTTTCAAATTATCCTCCACCTTCAATTCCCCAACCTCCCTGAACCCAGCTCCTGAAATGTTTTATTGAATGTGTTCCTCTTGTCATTTCTTTGAAAGCGAAAGGAAGCTCAGAGGAGCTGTAAGCTCAGGTTAGCAGCAAGATCAACTGCTTTTCACTTGAAGGCCAAATGGCACCTCGACTGCACTGCCATGTAACCCCATTAGCTGCAGCAGGGCTGGCAGGTTGAGAGCTAGAGCAGAGTTTGGCTTTCTTTTAGATTATGGTGAGAAAAGCCGATGTTTTTCTAATCTTATACTGACCCTGAGCATGTTTTAAGAACTGTATTTGCTTTGCTGACTATTAGTCCCAAGCACATCACAGCCTAAACGCTGTCTATGTGTCTGCCCTGGTGTCTTCTGCACTGTAAGAGCCATAGACACGAGAGAGACATTTGCTCTTACCATCTTTATTCCTGTCTCTTTTAATACATTTATATTGCGATAGCACCTACATCTCCCAACGGCACCGAGTCTCAATGATCAGGAGCTGCAGTTCCCTGTCAGAGACTGGCCTGTGACAGACTGAACAGCCATGAATAAACATTAATGAATGAATGAAATGAGCAGAAAATAAAGCCTTTTATGAGGTCAAATGGCAGAGATGAAATAGAAACCGTGTCTCAAGTCCTCACCTGGACGTGTATCCATTCCGTGAGCGTGTTTTCTATTTCAAAAATTTATCTAGAATATGTCTGTGAAAGGAAATAGTTTCTGGCCTGGCTTTCCTATTTATACTAATTATAGCTATTTTTATGGTTTGATTGCTTATTCTCAAACCTTAGAGTAATGAAGCTTGATTTCTAGCCCCAGAGAGCATTTGCAGATAGCATTCCCCAGCACTTTGTGACCATGGGAAAACTATGTAAACATTTCATTCCTTGCTTTGCACAATGAGGAGAAAAATATCCATACTATATAAATATATATTTATGTGGAAAAAATGCACACAGAGAAATGCACGTACATTTATGTCATAAACACTGAGACTTCACTATCACGTGCTTCACAAAGTATTGTTGGGAGATTTTTTTTGCAAAATGCTGAGACACTATTAGGTAATAGGACTAGTTCAAATATAAAATGTTCATCATCATCACCAGTGTTGTTATTATTTTATTAGACTGCGCAAAGAAAAAGACACAGAAATGAAACAGTATTGACCCATAGTAATTTCACCGGTCCTAAATTAGGCCTTTGTTTAGCTGTATGAGGGAAACAGAATGACTTTGCTCACATTTTTATAATTTGTTTTTTTCTTGAATTTTCTTGATTTAATGAAATGCAATCAATTTATAGGCAATGGCTTGTTTTGTACATCAGAATACTTCACAGTGACGTACATTATCACTATTATTGCTATAAATATAGGTGAGACTAGTATATTTAGCGTTTTATCACACCTTATAAGGAAAGAAGAAAGTATGAAATAACATTTACTTTGTGCACTGCAAACTTGCTTGATTGCATTCTAGCAACATAAATTATGTTGCTACAAAGACTTTAGTTCCCTCCAGGTCATCGGAAAGGGTGCTGGGCACTGCAGTCTGCTTTTGTCTCCCATCTGGAAGTTCAGAAGAGTTTTAAGGCTTTCACATGGGTTGCATTGGTCTGTCTGTTACTGTGGAAAATATATTTTCCAGTACAACAGGGTATGCTTTTCCTTTTGTGATTGAATCCAAGGAACAAAGATGACATACTTTCTCTTTTTACCCAGAAAAGCCACATTTCTTGTTGGTAGTATGCATGGACTACAGACGGGAGAAGTTGTACATTACATATCTGAATACAAGGCTTAAAAGTCACTGAAATCTTCAAACCAAGCTGAAAGGAACGGTATGTCCAGCTATGGAAAACATTCTTGACAGTCATTTGTCTAAGCAGATCTTAAAAATTACTGCAGATGGTAATTCTGCCAGCTTCCAGGCCTCTGTGATCCCTAGAGTTGGAGAGTTTCCGATCCTCTCTGGTTCAGGTCCTTTTCTTCATTGCTGTCACCAAGCTGATTTTTCCCCACCTTGTACTTAATTGGTTTTATCCAACTTTATACTTTGCTCTTACCTTTCTTGAATTGCATCTGTTTATTTCGGACAATCTTCTACATTATCAGGATCATTTTGAATTCTAATCCTGTTCTCCAAAGTACTTACAACCCCTCCCAGCTTGGCATCATCTGAAAATTTAATGAAATTAATTAAATGAAAATTAAATGAAAGACTCCCATTGACTTCAAGGGGCATTGGAGTGAACCCAAACTGTCTAACATCTTTAAGAAGTGGTTCAAGTGAAATACACTTATTGCTTTACAGGCCATTTTTGTAAGGCAAAAAGACAGATGCATGCTGAATAATTCAGGGTCGCCGCTGCTGCCTCAGAGAGATTTAACTAATTTGTCAAAATAATGACCTTTGTTCACAGTGGGGAGCAAGTGGGTTTGGATTCTTTCTGTCCCCAGAGAGATGCTGGAGGAGCCTGGGTTTAGCTCAGCACCACCGCAAGGGGCTTGTTCAGAGATGTAAAATGAAAGGTAAGCATTAGCAGCAGCGGTGCTTGCAGATGGTGGGAGGCACGTCGGAAGGATGATGATATTTTCCTTTAAGCCAGATGGAAACAGCACTGCCACTCAGTCTGTGGAATACTTGGGAATAGCAAGATCACTCCCGTCCTGTTCCTTGTGTATGTGCGCACACACGCATTCCCGCACCCCTTGAGTTGTGGCTGTTTCCCCAAGAAAAGGAGACCACTAGGCTTCGAGAGTTTGACATCTTCCTTAAATGAGCGCCAGGAGCAGATGCCTAGCAGAGGGGGACAGCACAGGCAGCCCTGCCTGGAGCTCGGTTGCTGACAAGCTGCAGAGAGGAGTTTGTTAAAAACACGTGTCTCAGGCAGCGAGACCCCCAGCCACGCCGATCTGATGCAACTCGTGCAAGCGTGGTCACAGTCCGACCTCCGTGTGTCACAGCTCACCGGTCTGAGGGGTGACGAGCTCACCCCCATGTTGCCATGTCACAGTCCAGCGTGAAAACTCACTTTTCCTCAGTTGTCCAGAAATAGGTAACTGGAGAAAGAGAAGGTTGTGTTAAGTGGGTCAAGTGAGGACAGGAATCCCCTTGTCGCTCAGTGTCCTAGCCCACAGCTCCAGTGGGGAAGGATACTCTTTCCCGGTCCAGTACAAACTTTGCGGTGACTTTTACAGCAAGTGTGGTTTGGAAAATGTTCTCTGGCATTTCAGCCTGTCCGTGTTGGCTGAGGCCAGCTGTCATCTGGCACTTGTGTATTATGGCTGCTGATCTGCTGTTGGAGCACAATCCTGCTTCTGTATGCTTCTCTGCAAGTGATTTTTGGCTTCAAAAGGCACAGATCTCTTTGAGAAATTTTTCATGTTTTGCTGTTGCATTGTTTTTCTCCAGTCACGGCAAGGTGTAGGCCAACTTTCCAGAGCCTGGCATGCAGGCGTGAGTGTATGTATATTGTAGCAATTTTTCCTTTTTCTTCTAAGTGGTAATGTTGGATATCTGAATACTTGCCAGAGGAATAGAACTAGACTTCGCCTGTGCAAACTCAGTATCAGAAAGAGGACTGAATCTTTAAGACTCTTTGAAGTCATCCTATTACCGAGATGGAAATCTCTTTGTCCTTGTAGCTCTGACTTCTAAAGCCTGCCATTGCTAAACATATTTCATCTTTCTCCCTGTGTCGGAGTGACTGAAATGCAATGCCCTTGCCCAGGGTGGTGTCTAAGTTACACAAGTAATTTCAGCAGCATTTGGTCATTGTTCTATTAAGTACCAGCTGAGACATGGCTTAACTCAAGGAGATGCCTGCAGATCTGTGCTGGTGGGACACTGAAGTCTGAGAGCCCTGAAGAGTTCAAACTCCTCTCCTTTCATCTTGACATTCTCTTCTCACTGCAGAGTCTTTTTATTCACTTCTCCTGTGTGGCTCTCACCTCCTTTAAGTCTGTGGAAGTCTGGTCTCACACTTGGCTTAGGTCAGATCAGTTCTCAGTGGTGTCCCTAATTAAAATTTATGTATAACCCATTACTCTTTGGAAAGAAATTAGAAGAGCAGGACACTTCTGGGTTGATGGCAGACATGCTGGCCCTTTAGGGTAGGATCAAAGCTTACTGGAGTCAAAAAAAGTCTGAGGTTTGGATGAAATTCTTGGTCAGAAATATTGCATCCTTAGTGCTCCAAACATTGAGGTTGTCCTATGAAGTAGGCAGTGCTATCGTCTCCACTTCATGGATGGAAAACGGCTCTACTGAAGACTGGATCCTTGAGCATCCAATCCAACTTGTTGCTGGAGGGCTAGAGACGTGGCATGCCATGGCTTATGGCACAACGATGCCCGCGCCAGTGAGTCTACCCAATGGTGTACTCTGTGGAGGAAGGTAGGGAGCTAGTTTACATGGGCACAGCACCACACGTATGTAACTATTGCTTTTAGTGCTCAGCTGCTTAGATATGTTGTAAATCTCTCAAGATCTCCCAGCTCAAGGATTGGCATGCCCATAGTCAGCCCAGGTGCACCTTGCACGCGCGCGTTTGGGAAGCCTCGGCAGAGGGGCCAACATAACCAGGTCTTCCCAGTTCCGTGTGACTGCCTTCACCACTCTCCTGCCTTCCTTCCTTTATGGCTGTTTTTGTCAAGAATACGGGCCAAACTTTATAATCCATTTGCAAAAGTCAAAGTGTCATTTCTGAGTCTTTGGTAACCACCTGTCACTGCAGCACAAGCAGCATAATTAGAACTGACAATCCCTGTCTAGAGATTTCTTGGAAGCTGGAAAAATGAGAATATTGTCAAAAAAATAGCGATGCTTCCAGTCTGCAGTGCAGTGATGGAGATGAAAGATGAGTGATTCCAAAGAGGCAGAGAATATATCGGCCCAGTGCCTTTTTCAAAACAGTTTAGAAGTCCAAAATGATCTATGAGGATTTACATTTCCCTTATAGCCATAAATAAAATGCGTTTCTCTCTCTTTACTGGACCAAACCAAGAGCAAGTTTCATAGCAGTCATGCTTAAAGTCACAGTAAGTGTGGTAGTTTCTTCTGCATCGGTTGATGTAAAAGAATTTGTGTGTTTTATTCATTTTTTTAGTTTTTTAGGAATTTTCCATAAAGTTACGAAAGCCCTTTAAAAGACGATCTTATTTTTTCTAACAGAGAAAAAAATAGATTTAATTGGAGGCAGCGTTGAATCATACATACTGTGTTCTCAGTTCTGAGTAACGGATACAAATCTCAGAACACGATGTGAATGTTTTGTCGGTGGCCAGCGACTTCAGCAGTCTTCAGCGCTCGTGCTTCAGGGCAGAAACTAGTTAGCTGGAGAGGTGGGGATTTCTCTTCAAGAGTTGTTTAAAAGATCTATTTGTAACGACTGTCACCTTGGCTGACGCTTTGAGAATTGATCTAAGGGACGTCCTGAGTTAGGAGCTCAGCGTGAAAGCGGGGCGCTGAATCCCACGGCTCGCCTAGCCCTGGGATCCTGCACTCTGTGCAGCGGGGCGTGCGGAGGAGCTGCGGCACACGCTGCTCGGCACGTCGGGCATGCGTCGCTTCCACCCACCCACACCCGCAAAAGCAGCCTGTGTGTGAGAGTCATTTGAATTTGCTCCCGAAGTAGAGCTCTCCTTGTACAATATATCAAAAACGACCTGGTAAGGATGGATGAGAAACGACTGGAAGTGTGTCTCAGGGTAATGAAGAGAAAAATAGTTCTTTAGAAAGACAGGCTTGTTAATATGATTGTAATATATGTGATGGCACTGCCAAAAAAGAAAACTCAACTTAGCCGATGGAAATGCTGTGCTACGCAAACATTGCAGAGATTCAGACAATCCAATCCTTACCTCTGCCCATGTGATTACACCGCAGGGGTATCACCCAGACAGACAAAAGGTACCACGGCTACTGAAGCCACCAGAAGCCATGAGTGAAGGTGGCAGCAGTGTGTGTGGCAACAGCAAAGCGTGGCGCTCCCGCAGGTAGCAGGGTCAAGGGAATTCTTGGCTGCAACACCAGGGTCTGCCCTGGTTTTGAATAACAGGGCACTGTGTTAGGAGAGACCTGGGATTTTGGGATTCATTTCTAGGCTGGGTCTGTGTTCTGTGGAGCCTTACGTATGTCATGTGTTCTCCGTGTGATTCAGCTCTTTATCTCAAACAGTAAATAAAAGTCTGTTTTCCCACCTTGGTTAGATGTCATAGGAGCTTTACGGAGGGAACCTCACTAGCTGGGTATCGGGGGTCTCATCTCCTCTGTGGCTATAAAGAGCTGCTACAATATGTTAATGAAACATTTTTAGGATGGAGAAGTGTTTGAATTTGGTGATTATCAATGGGGAATGGTCTCCACATTGCAGAAACCATGCCTTGCCGAGGAGAAAGCAAGATGTGGGATCCCCAGTGGTGGATCCCTGGTGCGCTCCCGCTGTGCGCAGGGAGAGAGGATTCAGAGAGGTGTTCATTTGGGACTACCCAAGGACTCGAGCGTGTATGAAAGAGAAATTTCCCCAATGGAAAAGGCCTCGGTAAACAGTCGGTGTTGTAGTGCAGCTGTGCTACCAGCACATCTCCAGCTTACGAGACAAGGACAAGCCTTGGTCTCTGTGGAAGGACAAGCCCACCGTTTGCTACAGTAGAAGGGACATTTCTGGAGGCTGCACTCTGCCTGGGTGGCACAGATGAGAAACCTCTTTTTCGTGCATGGAAATCTTTTCTTAAAAGGACCTTTTGCTTTTGTATAGAACAAGTGGCATTTGAATAAAATGTTTCTTGTAGCATTGAACTTGCAGCTATCGGTTTGTAGTTCTAACAGGCAACTGAGAATGACACGCGTGCTTTCTGTGGTCAGCACATGAGGGCATGAAACACATACCTGGTAAACTCATCCAAATATAGATTTGTGGCTTAATATAGTATAAATCAATGTAAAATCAATAAATATTAGGTTAGCCAACAGAAATTTTTTTGGCCATTTGTGAATGAAAGACAGACAGTGAAGAAACAGAACGGAACGGAGTTGGGAGAGATTTTAGTTTCCTGTGGTCAAAGTATCCTGGATATGACAATTAGATGCTTTGCACACCTAGTTTTACTGTCATGATAATTATAGACAAAATCAAAGTTACTGACTGCGGGTTAATGCTGCTGGTTGTTTAGTTTCACAGTCAGTGTGTCGGTGTGCTGCTGGGAGCGCTCCAGCCCCAGTGTGCTGGGAGAGCTGGGCAGCGGTGGGATTGCTCCGCACCGGCACTGCCAGTGCTCCTTCGCCTGCCCTTTTTGCCTATGGGGAGATTCAGCATCTCCTAAGGTCCTTCAGCTGCCCTGGGAGAATACGGGAGTTATTTGAAGAACTTTGCCTCCCTGTGTATTCGGTCAGATCTGTGCTGCCCGCGGTTCTGCCCATTTTCCTCTCGGCTGCTCCCAAAGTCTGAGCAGCCCTTAGAACAGGCTATTTCAGGCTCTGTGCATCTCGATTACCTTCCTCTCCCCGGCATTGCTTCCCTGACTGGATCTGACAAATCTAGAAGACCGACCATCCCCTTTACAGTGTGATTTTAGTGTTTAGCCCATCCAATTTGTCACATTCTTCATCGGCTGTGCTTCACTTGGAAGTCGGGTATTTATTATCCTGAGACAAACAAGCAACCTGCGTGTCTTCTCTCTTTTCACAAATGTGAAGCAAAGTTGTTGTGTTGTCATTACTCGTCTTTAAGCTTCGCTGGGAGGAGGGGAGAAACGCCACTCTCAGTTCAGTAATAAAAAGCTTGGGGCACTGGATGTGTTTATCATCCTTCTCCCACTTTCCCTGGATGACTGCAGCGAGTGATACAGAGTGCGTGTGGTTTTCAGATCAAGAGAGGAACAGGAAGATGTAACTTAATTAACATAGGCAAGAAAGTGTTGTCACATTCATTACAAACAATTGTGGCTTCTAAAATCTAAAGCACGAGGTGGTGGGTTGAGTCCAGCAGCTTTCTGGCTCGCCCTCAGACAGTGCTTGCCTGTCTAAAGCCCTCCTACGTGACAGTGCTGACAGTCCCAAGTCCTGCTGATTTAGAGGAGCAGACACCAAAGCCGTCTCCTTCGTTTGCTTATCCTGTGCTGGCAGGATCGCCGCTCGCTGAATATCAAGAGCAGCAGGTGGGCAGGAAGACACCACCTTCCTTTTCCAGCTGGAAAGCAGGAATTGCAGCTTAGCCAACAGCAAATGAGGGATGGCCGGAGCAGCGAAAGGAGTGGAGAACAGCAGGAGTGAATGAAGCCGTTTGATTTCTCATTTCATTGCCTGCTTGCCAGGGACGCAGTTTCGCCCGACGCCGCGTCCCGCAGAACTGTGTCGTGCCCTCGGTGTGGCGCGGATCCACGGCTGTTTCCCGGTGAGAGTGGAAAAAGTGAAGGCTTGTCCTCTAACTACCGACAAATTTAAGGAACAGAGAGATGGTGCTTGTGTAACCCAAGCACCTGAGCTCTTTCTTGTTTCTTACAGATTAAGCTTTGCAAAATCCCTGTAAAACAAGGGGATAGTGTCCTCATTTTACAAATACATGGAAGGGAGATTAAAGCCCAGATTCTTAAAGAGATTTAACCACCAAGCTCCCCTTGAGTTCGGTGCGAGTTAACACTTCGTTATCCTTGAGAAAATGGGTCTCAATAAATTACACACAACCATCTAATAAGTGTGTGATGGAGTGGGGAATTAATCCCAGACTTTCCGAAAGGTTGTTCTATGCCTTTACGTTTGTTTCTGCAAATGAGAACAGCGCTATTCACTCCAGATTTCCTTTGATTAGATTTTAATTGAGCAGAGTTTCATTGTGATGGTTTTGGTTTGATTTGTGGCCCCAGTTGATTATGGGTTATTGGGGAAAGTGTGGTGGCATATTCTGTCAGCATTTGTAGTTCTGCAACAACTTCGTGAAATTATGCTGCTTTCCCTGGAATTTCATCTCTGACAGAAAAAGGAAGAAAAGGATGCTAGCGGGTTCCCGTTGTGTCAAAGAAACATCTTGTTTTGACATTTCCAAAATGAAATGTTTTGATTTTTTGTTTTAAAATAACTTTTTCCTTGATGCTACAGTATTTTTACATAATTTTAATCATTTGAAATTGAAATGAAACCGAATTTCATGACCCGAAAATGAAACCAAACGTAGGTGTCTTGAAAGCCCTCCTGAAATGAAGCATCCGTCCTCCAGGCAGCTCTACTGCCAGTCCCATGGGAGAGGGGCCGCTCAGCACCGGGAACACGTCACGCTCAGGTGCCTCCTGGCTGGTGGTGGTGTCCTCAGGTGTCCTCAGGTGGTGTCCTGAGCACAGTGGCTCAGTGGGGACAGGGAATAAGCCCGTCACAGCCTGCAGGTAGCCCTTAGGCAAGTGCTAAATGGTGGGTGAGGACGGTGTGTGCACCACAGGGGCTTTGTCATGTGTCCACAACTGGTGCGTGTCGGCTGCTCTTCTCTCCCTCCGTCCTTGAAAAAGGTATAGATTCTGTGCAAATCCACCCCATAACGATAAATTTGACTGTTCTTAGTGGTGGAAATGGGGGCAAAAGCAACCATGGAAGGGAAGAATCCAACGAAATCTTACGTGCCAAATCTTGATTTAAAAAACCCAAAAGGTGATTACTGACAAGAGACTTTTAATGAGGGGATTTTTCCATCAGTAACACCAACACAGTGCAAACATTGTGTCAGATCCGTAACGTTCAAAAAGGAAGTATTAAACTTGCAGCTAGAATTGGATGGTTGCCCAGAATTTTAAGCCCTTTTAAAATGTGCTATTGCATATTTCACTCAGGTGTATTTTGCTGAGAATTGATGTTTGCCACGAAGCTATAGAACAAACTAAAAAAATTCTTAGAAATTAATTGGTATCAGAGTCCTCTTAATCAATATGCTCTTACGCTGTGCTTCAGGTGGATTAGCAGAAAACATTTTTTATTTGCACAGGTTTCTGCTAATACCTATTTATTGCTGAACTTCCTCTGGAGCGGTGCTAGATGTGCTTCCATCATGACACTATGGTGATGCCTGGCAGGAAACAAGCTCTTAAGACCCGTAGAAACTGAGAGATGTTTGTCTTGTGGTAAAAAAGCAGATACAGTTGAGGATTGCAGTGTATTTTTGTGTAATGCTGCAATAGGAAAACCACTGCAGAGAAGTGAGGACGTGTTGAAGGTGTGGACCTTCAGAGTTCAGAGCATCCTCTGGTTTTTCTCAATCTGCAGAGCTCAGGTGAGTCACTTGACAACTCCTCTAAAAAAGGCACGACCTTTCTGCACAGAGCAAGGACCAGGTATGGAGGGCTGAGGAGGTACGAAGCCTTGTGAATGCAGCTCATCATTGACTAACTTTGACAGGGGATTTTCAGATTTTGGCAGATACTTCAATGCCCACAGTCAAAATTCAAAATATTTGAAATGGAGAAGACCTTATGCAGTGTAAGTCCCCCCAAATGGGGAAAGCTGTCAAGGTGATGCTAGATTTAAAATACGTCTGGAATCCAGTCCCTAGGGTTCAAGCCAAGTCTTTCTCATTTCAGCAGCTGTGGAGCAGCCCGGCCTAGGACATTTACTCTGCTGACCACACAAGTCACTAAGTCACTGAGGAACAGGGAGAGCATCCCTAAACTTGGTGTGATACCCATTTGCTTTTACCATTTCTTTCTGGGGGGCAAAAAGTAATTTTCTTTTCTCTCCAACACAGGAGGTGCTTTAATTATTCCTCAAGAGCAGCTGTTCAGTGGTTGTTCCTAATTCCAGCAGCATCCAGGGTCGTTAACGGATCTGCTGCTGCCAGCAGATCTGAGGACGGTGATTTCTTACCCTCAGGGTCCTCACAGCATCCCAGACTAGGACAGGTCCCTTCTCGAGACATATAGTGGGCTTAGGGCTGATCTACCCCCTGTGCTGCTGCTTCATTATAGTCATTTGTCTCTGCCTTGCATAATTTCAGGCTGGATTCAGTTATCACAGTAACCAATCTCACTCCAACGTTTTGGGTTAAGCACGGGTGATTAAAGGTGACTCCGCCTCCCCTGAGTCATTTATAAGTGACTTATAGAGCTAATAACGGCCTCATCCTTTTGTACCTTGGTACACAGCTTGTGTTCTGGAGTCTTTTATAGCTCAAATGAGCTGCTTTTGCTTATTTAGTTCCCTCCTCATTCATTTTTAATGGTTATAAGAGACTCCCCCATTCTTCTTCTGGCAGCAATGATTTAGGCAGGACTCATTAACATAACTTACGTTACTAAATATCACCATTTATGCTGGTAGACCAAGGAAAATGTGTGCAGAAGAGATCCCGTGAGCTTGCCAAGGTGGCAGGGCTCTGTTTGAAGTGTATATTATAAATGGAGAGTGCTTGTATGGGGGAAGGATCACTTACAGAAGCATGGACTGGGGACAGGGTCCCAGAGTGTTTCCAAAACACGGATTTTATGTGGAAATATCAGAGATTTCCTTTCCTAACTGGCCACCCTTGAAATGTCTAAATCAGAACTGCTCTAGGTATATCTTGTTTTCAAAGACTTATTAGCTGTGACTTTGTAAGAATTCCAACAGAATTACTGTAGCAGAAAAGCAGTTTCCTGTGAGGGTTCGACTGTTATCCCGTGGGAATTTAATAATGATAATGAGGTGGGGAAAGACTGTTACAGCTATTTCTGAGAGCCAAGAGTGAAATGCTGGGTACCTCTTCTGGGAGTTAGGATATACATTCCCCTTTCCCTCCCATTAGATCTTTGGATTCTATTCAGCCCAAAGCTAACACGGAGTTTATGGGACCAAACCACAAATTCATATCTGACATAGACAGCTTCTGCAAAAGGGTAGTGGGAAGAGCAGTAAGGGAAAAGCATCCCTTTTAGGAAAGGGATGGGAACAATGCTCACTAGAGAACTGGATGCAGGAGGCCAGTGTGATAGGGATCATGTGGGATTTGTGAGGAGCCTTATTGCTTCTTTCCATGTTTTTCCCAGGCTGGCTGAAATCCTGCTACTGCAAGGAGTGTAGTGTTTTCTTCCACGGACAGGCTAGTAAACTGTGAAATAAAATCAGAGAAATTAATAAAACCCGATGTCTCTAGCATACAGAATGTGGGGTGTTTTAAAGCACAGCACTGCCCTCTTTTCAAATAACACCAACAGGCTTTCTAAGTAAGGATAAAAGAGAAGTGTCTTGGACTGGCAGTATCCCCCTCCTTTTCTGGTCAATATTTGTTGGCCAAAGAAACATTCCTGTGCAAAGTGACACAGCAACATCACTTTCACAGTTGCAAGGCCACCAGCTGAGTTTTGGGTGCATTTTTGGGGTACCCAACGTACAGAGCTGCACGTGGGGCTGAGGAATGCGTATTTTGTGGTAGGTGACTTAACTCTGTTCCCATTTCTGACAATAGGATTGGGGGTTTGAACTAAATGCGACACTGAGCAGATTTGAAATACTCCACTCTGCGCATTTTGTAGCACTGATGATTGAAGTCGACATCCCGCTTGCCAGAAGCCATGTGCTTGGTATGTACATGGCGCCCTTAGAAATCTAATTCCTAATTCTGCGCTGTGCTGGCAATAAGGGACCTCTGACCTCTGCTGCCCTGGCGCGCAGAGATTAGATGTGTGCCTGCGACTCGGAGGAAGCTGCCTTAGCTGTTCACCGATGTAAGAAAAAGAGGTGGAGCTGCAGGAGCTAACCGAAACCCAATGCACTTTTATAACCCACCAAGTTCATGCCCAAAAAAAGCCATTCAATCCCCAGTTCTCTCAAGAGATAAAAGTCCCCCTGCACTGAGAGAATTTCTGGAGCATCTTGTGAGCGCTAAGTACAGCCTCCCTTAATTAATGGAAGGCAGCTCAGCGTAGTTGTGTGAAAAGCCCCTGTGACACAAAGCCCGGAAAGGCTTTAGCAAGGGAGCACAGCACCAGAAGGGTTGAACAGCATTATAATGTCCTTGAATTACAGTGGCCACAACACAGAGAGATGTATTCCAGCAGTACATTAGCAGTAAGAGAAAACCTACCTTTTCTCTCTTGAGCCCTCGTCACCTCTACGGAAAACTGGAGTTGCTACAGCAAAACTCAAAGGCAGGAGGAAAGGAAAAGGACATATGGGTGGGAGTCCTCAGATTTTGGAAAGCAAGCTAATTGTTTTTCCCCACAAATCGCCCACCTTTTTCCAGCCCCTTGGTAGTTCCTATTGCATTTTATAATGTGTTTAATAGTTTTCTGAAGTCTGTCTGTTTTGGGAGCAAGCTTTTGCAACCTCAGAATTCCTGTAATAACTGTGGGGAAGCTGTTTGTTGGCTTAGTGCAGACCCCCTCTTTCATTCCCACACTCACGTATCCGAGGGTACGTGCAGCCGCTCCGTTCACACGTTGAATGAACTTGAACCGCAGCCATTTCTGTCGTGTGTGGCGAGGCGTGTAACGCCAGAACTGTGCTACGGGAGGGAGGGTTGGTGGTTAAAGGCTGTTTATACGAATTAAGGCTAAAGAAAAGGAGATGCTTCACAGGCTGAAGGATTGAAATCCGTCACAGATTGAAAAGGAGACACGCGGGTTCAGAAAAGGCAGTGGCAGCGGAAGCTTCTCTGTGCTGCCCCCATCAAGATGAAGGTGGAGAAGGCATGGTGGGGGGGGGGGACACCCGGTCGGTCCCTCCGCCTGTGTCGGCCGCGGGCACTGCCCGGAGGCTGCCAGCTGCTGAGCTGCATTTGACGGGTCTTTGCTCATGTGCGTATTTGTCCTGCAGAGGCTCGGCTGAGTCCCATCAAACTCATTTTGCAAAATATTCACTAATTTCCAACAAACGGCTTCGAAAACTCGATCTCAAAAGAGGCAGAGAAGCTCAACGTTTCTCCGTTCTCTACGTCTTTTTAGTCTTTCTGTTGTGCTGGAAGATGAATGGTTCGGATGTGTCTGCAGTAACACGGCCATGGCTAATCTGCCTTTCTATTGATGACCCGTTTCTGAATGTCCTGGCCTGATTTATGAAAATGTACTGTACTTTGCACCGTGTTTTGATGTTACTCTGTTAGGACTGCATGCAAACTGCAGCAGAACAGTGATGCTTATTCATTCAAACAGTGAAGGGCTGGCTGGGAACTGAATGAGCTCATAGTTGTTGCCGTCTTCACTTTACAGAAAGGGAAACAGGAGAAAGTGGGTATCCCAAGCCTAGTTATTCTTTTCCTGACCATCAGTTTGTTTTATAAATCATAATCTTGAAAGCACAAGGTCATGGTAATTATTTAACCACCCAGATTGGAGGTTTTTAGGGATGGATTCTTATTTTAACTCCTCTTTCTGTAATAACCCGCGGTAAAGTTGGAACTGAGGTCTGCTTGCCTGCCAAATTTCCTTTCTCTTCCTATTGCTTGAGCATTAATGAATTTAAAATCTGAAAGCGATTCCTATTTCTTACTAGCATAACTCAGCAGTTGCCTCCCTTGCCTGGGAGAGTCTCAGCCCCGCTCCAGCCCCTGTGTGCTGAACTGCTCTTCACACACCCAAATAAAAACGACAGCAAAGCCCCAGCTGTGCTATCTCGCTGTGCTTCAAAAGCTGCTGCTCGGGCAGGGAAAGCTCACCTGGAGGGGAGGACGTTTGGCAGGTCCCCTGCTGGAAGCCCTGTTGCAGGTGGGAGGAGAGGACGTGCAGGGGGGGCAGGAGGGGTGTGTGGGGCGCAGGGCTGCAGGGCGCAGCGCAGCGGACACTGCGGGGGTTTGGAAACATCCCTTCATTGTGGTTTTTGTGCTGCAAGGCACAGGAGTTTACCCGTTACCTTAAATCGATAGGAAATGGTTTCAGTCCTAGGTTGATCGATCACCCATGGGGACATTTAATTGCCTAATGTGTTAATTAGCTGAGATTCACAACTGCAAGGTGTTGCTAGCTGGAAGCAGAGGCGGGGAGGAAGCGGCACTGAAAGCCGTTACCCGGCCCCATGCCCTGCCAAAGAAAATCCTTGTCTTCAGGCCGTTCACTCACAGAAATGGTCCAGCCCGAAGTGCACAAAGCCTCGGGGCTCCAGGCTGAGCGTTTTCCTTGGGGCCACTTTGACTTCAGCTTTGATCTGCTGCCTCTCAGGTGGGAATCAGCACTTTGAGACGCTGCCCAGTTTTTCTTCTCGCTGGCATTGCAGGGAAAAGAGGAAAGGTAGAAAGCAGCTTATCAGCACGTAGGAGAGTTATCTGGTTTGGGAACAGCACTTAAAATACAGAAAGGAGACAGGGATAAGTGCAGCGCCAGCAAGGAAGTGATGAATTCCACTTTGGGAAGCGAGGTAGCCCATGGGGTGGGAGAAGGGCCACAGGTACTAGGCACTGCCTGAAGGTCTTCTGACTTCCCTCCTGTCGGGCTGGCTGTGAGATGGTGCAGGTGGTAATTATGATGTAGTTCTTGCCCTGAAGATGTTACACTCACATTAGTGTGTCTTCTGCAAGGGTGCAGGAACATCTGCTCTCCTGCCGCTGCCAAGACGTGCTGCTCCCAGAAGGCAAAGGTGCTTATGCCTCCAGCCTTCCCTTGTGGCCATTTCTGCAGGTTCATACGAAGCTTCCCCTGGAGTTTTGCAGAGTCTCGTCATCCTCAGCTCAGGCCAGCTGGGATGAGCATTCAGATGACGTGGATATTCCAGGGCTCGGCTGTGCTGAGCTACCTGCCGTGAAGTCCTTGCCTTGCGTCACGTACTCCCAAGCTTTGAGGCACTTTTGACAGCAACGAGGCTTCCTTGCTGTGCAGCACAAGGAGATTGGATCCTCATAGGAGCCGTTAAGAGCCACTGTAAAATGTGCTAACATGAGAATATCCCAAAAACCATAATTCTGCCTGTAAAAAAACTCCTTACTTTCCTGCTGAAATCAACGGCAACTAAGATTTTGACCCTAAGACAGGCATTGCTTGCAACAGAGGCATTGCAAGAGTCATGGCAACCTTTTTTGGTACATTACCTAGGCTCAGACAAGCAAGGATGGGAATGGATTGGCTGTGGATCTATCTGTAAGGGGCTTGTTGTTGTTTAAAGATAATAATGTTAGGAGTGCAAATTATCCTACAAAACCTGCTGATATTTAAATATGATTTAAATTCATTTAGCATTGAAACAGAGATGTAGAAAATGGCATTAAATTCAGAGGAGGATGAGACTATGCATTCTGGAGTCAGAAGCATTAAATACATCTACAGAATGGAATAGAAGGTCTGCCTGGTAATGGATTGTGAAAAGAGTTCAGGGTTTTAATAGATCATTCCTTCAGATCATCAGCACAGTAAAGTGGTAGTTAATAAATTATTTGACGTGTACATTTACTCATATATTTTAACTAGCTGTAATGAACAGGTCCTGTCAGCTCACCTAGATCCTTGCAATAGCTGCTAAATCGCTTGAGTGAGATTTAGTAACTCTCAGCAATATTGATGCCCAGAGCTGCAGGTAGTAAATAAAGTGACATCAGGACTCACTTGAGCAGAACATTGTCTAAGACCTTCTTCAGGTTTGCAGAAGAGAAGATGTTTGGCCCCAGTGGACGCCACTGGGCATCAACAAGCTTTTCTCTGTGATTAGTTTTTTGTTGATGTGACCCACCTGGACGCCATCCTGTGCAACCTGCTGTAGGTGGACCTGCTCTGGCAGGGGGGCTGGACCAGATGATCTCCAGAGGTCCCTGCCAACCCCTGCCATTTTATGATTCTGTGCTCCTGTGACCACCCCGCCGGCACCTGTGGGGGGACTCCTGAAGAACCCTTTGTCCTAATTTGGGGTTGACTAGAGAAATTTGTCCCCTACCCAATTCTGCATACAGGCAGTTACCTGTTTCTCCCCGCAAGTATGTGATATTTCTTGGCCTGCACACGAAGTAGAGGAGGAGGATAGTAGAGTCTGACTGAGCCTTGGGGAGAGGAGAAGAATCCTCTCCTGGTGCCATTATACTAGGACTATGCTAGTGTTGGAGTGGGAATTAAGGACAGAAAGAAGCTGTTCTTTTATCTTAGGTTATACTGGAAATGTTTATAGTAGGAAGAACCTGACTGTTAAAATGATGCCAAATTATACAGGCTATTAAGGACACATGAGGCACCTTTCTTTTTACTCCTAGTTGTGCCCTGAACTTGGAGCTAGTTTAAACCTATATCTTTTCTCTCCCTCCCACTCACTTTCCCAGCAGGTGATGTACTTTATAATTTGTGAAGAGACTCATTAATTTTTTTTTCTTTCTCCTTTTTTTAGGTTTCTGACAGATGTGACTATGTCTTTGTCAACGGGAAGGAAATGAAAGGCAAAGTGAATGTCATAGTTAATTTTACTTACCAGCATCTGAGTGCCCCTTTAGAAATGACAGTCTGGGTTCCTCGTCTCCCGCTGCAGATAGAGGTCTCTGACACAGAACTAAATCAGATCAAGGGGTGGAGAGTCCCCATCATCTCTAATAAGAGGTAGGTTTCATTAGAGGATGTTCATTCTGGGCTGTGCACTTGCCAAAGACCTGTCAGGGCCAGTGGATCTGAACATCCTCATTTGGCCTTAATGCAATTCCGGTGTAAATTTGAAGGTCACCAGACATTTATTCAATAGGCTCCTGCACTGGACTTATGACGGAAATGGAAACTGGAGGTTGCCTGATCCTACACTGGAAATCAATTTCCTTTTATAGTGCTAGCTATTGAGATGGAAAGAGCCAACTGGTCAAGTGAGGCAGGGTCAGCCACGAGGCGGTAGGAAGATGTCAACAAGGACCAACTCTGGCGAGGCTGGTCAGTCTCCAGCCTGGTTCACAGGTTCTGCCAGTTCATGTGTTCATTGTTAATGGTCACAAATAGTACATACTCGGCAGGAGAGAGGGAATATCTGTCGCTCGGCTTGCTTGGGCCAATCTGGCCCAAACCATGATGTTATTTCATATCACTGTAGGGTCCAGTGGCACTGATCAGTGTCCCAACGTCAGGACGCTGATGCACTAGGGCTTTAAAGACACTGTCCGTGCCTACAGGTCACTGGCATGTGAATGACAGGACAGAGGGTGGATCTAGGCAAATCTGGACTGTTCGTATCTGTTGTTGTTAAGAACCAGAAGAACAAATTGATAAAGTAGGTACCTGCTATCTCACGTACCTATAAAAACATCATTTATTCATGTGTTTCTGTTAGTATCAGAGCAAAGAGATGGGGATTTTGGTGGAGATGTGATTTCAACCTGAATGCTGTACAGAAAGGAATGTGGATGTGGATGCAGAGGAGATTTCCATGGCAACAGAAAGATTTTTATGGGAAGATCCAGAAAGAAAAAATTGTGACGGTCCTGAAAGTAAGAACTTGAGATGAAAAATAATGAGAGATATTTGGAGAGGACGGTGTGGTAGCAAAGCTAGCAGACGAGCTGGTGATTTCAGCCACTCTTTTGGAGATCTAGGCAGCACGAAGGTCTCAGCTATGAACAAGGGAAACAGGATAAAAGTGGGCGAACCTGCTGATTTCAGAAATGTGCTGAAGGAAGCAGCTTCAGCAGAGTGATTGAAGGGGCAAAGGCCCCTTGTTCCAGCGACCAGTCTGCAGTCTTTCGTCAGTAATAATTCTCCTGTTGCAAGCTCTCCCAACACTGGCTTTGATTAATTTTTGATTCTTGGTGTCTTACCAGACCAGCCAGGGACAGTGATGACGAAGAGGAGGATGAACGTAAGGGAAGAGGCTGCGCCCTTCAGTACCAACATGCGATGGTGCGGGTCCTCACGCAGTTTGTAGCTGAAGCCTCAGACCCCGGCGGCCAGCTGAGCTATTTACTGGGTTCTGACTGGCAGATTGACATTACCGACTTGGTGAGTGACTTCATGCAGGTGGAGGAGCCAAGGATCGCTAAACTGCAGGACGGACAGGTTTTGATTGGGCAGGAGCTTGGAATGACGACAATTCAGGTAGGGAAAATGAATTGCTTATTCCTTTTCCTCCATTAACCCATCACCCTGGGAGCTGCGGTACTGACGAGGTGCACACCAGCTTCTTGCATTAGCAACGGAAATTGGAGCCAGGAATTTTTGAATGGAGCAGAATTGCTGCGAGTACTGAAAGACACGGAAGAGCTGGTTTTCTTATCTTCTGCCCTGAAGTAACATAGATTGCAGTTTTAGTAAATTCAATGCAACCTGCATACTTGAGGGCTGGTTTTGATTATTTTTGTGTAAGGCCTTTTCTGAACCTGCAGCCAGTATATGGGCTATCACAAGGCATGCAGCTGGTGGAACAGCTCAGTCTTCTCCAAGCTGACACTGCCAGAGCAAAGGGTAAAGTGCCTCAGTGTCCCCACTCTGAAGTAACGTCCCTAAATCTATACAGTGTCTCTTTGGCAGCTTTTCACATATAGGTCTTCCTGCCACGGTCTACTGGCCTAGAAAATGGGGTCCTAGAAGAAAAGAGGAAAAAAAACCCAAAAAAAAAAAAACCAAAAAAGAGAGAGTAATCCAGTAGTACTACAAAGTAGAAAACATGTTAACAAGCACTGGCACAGGAAAAAAAAAAAATTTGGCTCTCCAAACATGCTCATCATCCCAAACTGTCAAACCAGAAAACAAGCACCACGCCTGTCAATAACACAGGTTGTCAGGGCTGGGGAAATGGGGGTGGAGATTTTGACTTTGCAAAATCTGTGAAGGTTTCCTGAATGACTTTGCAAAGCTCTGGGAAACAATGCTCCAACAAATGCACCTAAAACTGTGAAAAGAAAAATCCAAGGGAAAAAAAGCTGAGAGCAAGTTATATTTAAAGACTACCTCTTATAAACTGCTTACAAAGTCCTATGTACCCTATACGGATCATTAAATGCAACTTGCTAATGAGCATCTTTTGATGTCATGTATCAGTGCACTGACCTCCATGCATATTTTTTTAACCAAAACAAGTTTTCTCTGTCAATTTTGTATACGGTACCATGAGCGTTTATTGTAGCAATATATTGGCTTGCTTTCTATGGGGTAGAAAGAAATGCCATTTATTTTATGGTTTTTATATAAATCTACAAATTGTATTATATATGTGCTACCTAAAAACACAATCATTGATAAAATAATTGCATTTTGCATAAAGATTACATTTTCAAATAGTTAATACATTTGAAACAGATGCAGTTAGCGTAGCGCAGAGGTGAATGGCATAGCTGATTAGAATTACATGGGTAAAAGATGTTATAAGCACCCTATTATGGCAGAAGAGTTACAAAATGTGACTAGCCATTTTTAATCATATTTTAATAGTGTCTGTCTGCTAAGAGTAATTCTGCCCATTAACATAAATATTACTTATCTGTATTACAGTAGCTCTGCGTAGCTATTTTGCTTGGTGCGATGCAAAATGGCTGCTGCTAACTTTGATTTTTCTTTTCAGATATTGTCCCCTCTTTCGGATGCTATCTTGGCTGAGAAGACAGTGACAGTTCTGGATGAGAAAGTGACAATAACTGACCTGGGAGTGCAGCTGGTGACTGGACTGTCGCTTTCTCTGCAGCTCAGTCCAGGAAGCAATAAGGCCATCTTTGCCACAGCAGTGGCACAAGAGCTGCTCCAATCTCCGAAGCAGGTACTATTGCCCACGTTTCGTGCTGTGGAAGGACACCTCTCTGCTTCACTATACCCGACATTATAAGCTGATAGAATCCAGCAGATTTTTATTAATAATACGCATTTTCCTTAGAGATGCTTTTTTCTGAAGGCCACCAGGTGCTCTAACAGAAAACCAAAGATCTCAGAAAAATGGCACTATGGCTACACAACCCCAGTCGACAAACAGGCACACTCCGTCTGTCGTGGCTGCGTCCCGTAAATAACCCATGTAGCTCAATGATGTGTCATAATTAAGCAACAGCAGTCCCCTTACACACACCCACACCTTCCCCCCACCACCCTTTCTGTCCCATCCAGCACCTACTAGGTCAGAGGAGAAGTTCAGCCTTCCACCGCAGGCAACCAAGTCAACACTTTAAGCACATCTTTAAATGAGAAAGTGTTTTGCATAGTGCCAAACTCTTCTTCCTTTAGTTACTTTCTGCGAGCATTTTAAGAAGCTGGGGAACATCCCTTTCATTCTGACACATTACTAGAATATGAATCAGCATCGTTGACTCATTTCCTGATTCAGGATTTCATAAACCAAGTTTTGTCTCCCAGTTATTCTTGGTCCCCTACATTAGGGGATCCAACAGTTACCAACAGCTTTTGGACTTTTCTATGTCCCTGTCAGTCCCTGTTTGATATCAGTCCTTGTGCTTCTGACGACATTTGAAATTTAAACTCCTTTTTCAACCTGTGTTCATCAGCCTGGGCCTTAAGTCAAGGATGCGGGGGGCTCTTAACACTTAAACATATTCTGAGCTTTAAAGGTAAATGATCGTGGCATGCACGTTTGAAACCTGGCCAACTGTTGAGACGCTTTAATTCATCATAAGGTCTTATCCTTGGGATGCAGGATGAGAAATAATGCAGAACTGCTGTCTTTATAGGGTGATAAAAATCAGGCTCCCATAGTATTCTAGGAGTTAAGAAATCAATGCCGGGCAGCTAGAAATAAGACCGGTGAGCTAATCCCTTGCTGACATGGGGAGTTAAACAACCTACCTTGAAATCAGCCCAAAAGCTGGGGTTGATGGCATTTAGGTGCAATATGCTGCCCAGCACTGACCTTTCAGTTCCCAGAAAGGGAGTCTCGATGGGCCCCTCTCTGGACGCAGGGGTACAGTCAGAAGGACACCGGGTGGGTATTGAACCAGTGAGGAGGATGTGCACCCTCCACCCTTCAAGGACCAACTCCATTTTGAAAGGCGTCTGATTCCTCCCATTGCTTAGTCCGTGATTTTCAGAGCACAATCCCTATAAGCAAAGCAAGGCAAAATTATTAAATGATTATGCAGGTTTAAGCAACGCAGTGGGAGGATGAGAGCTGATGACATAAATTCTATGCGGCCTTCAAGAAACATCCAAAGATTAATAAACACAAAGCCGGGATTTATGACAGTGTCAGCAAAGTCTTAGGGCTCTGTCCTGAAATAGAGACAGAAGCAAATCTCCCATTGAAGCACGGGGAGCTTTACAGCTGTAAGGATTTCAGAATCAGGCCAGTAGATTATGCCCGATACAATCCCAAAAGACCGGGGGCTTATTCTCCATGATCTGAACAGGTGAATGACTATGTGCTAGAAACAATTTAAAAGATAATGACGAACATTTATTCTCTGTATATACGTTGGGTTAGAGTGTAAATACCATCTGTTTGAAAAACTGCTTATTTCAAAAACCAGGACTTGTATAATCATGCTTTCAGCAAGTATGGTTATTAATCATATATGGTTGGGTGTTCTTCTGTCTGTCAGCCTCTCCCTCAGACCAAGATGATCCCAACTCTTACCAGACAAGAGCCCACATAATTTTAGACACCATTTTAGACACCACTCATCAAGCCAGGAGCCTTTCTGGTGTGGGTTCTCCAGTGTCTAAATAAGGTGCAAATCTCTCAGCCAAAATGGAGCAAGTCAGACCACCAGAAGCAGGAATTCAGTTCGAGGAGAGCAATCTGAATTTTGTCTGTCAATGATTTATATGCAAATGCCAAGTCTTTTTCAGGTAGCACAATAATTTTTGATAGCCATTTCAGAGTCCTTAGAGGACCTGATATTCAGAAATGGGTGAGCATGTGTTTTCTGAAATCTGAGAATACTTTTAAAAGTTTCAAGGTTCCCAGGAGTCCTGCACCATTACACACGTGCAAGTACAGAATTAGTACTCAGGTCTGACCCATCTATGTTCCATAAGCCTCCATGCACTCTGAAGTAGACAGTCTGCATTGCTGTGACATGAGATTAAACTTCATTATTGTCTTGCTTTTAATTGCTAACAAGCATGAAAATTACCCTGGCTATTTCCTCGAGAAGCAACTGATTGGTTTCCTCTGCTTGACAAAATGCTTATTTAATTTGAGAGACAAAAATCAAGGACTGAAGGTATGGAGCCATGTATGAACCGACCTGCTATATTAGGTATTTTTTAACATGTGTTGTTTGTAACAAGAGGAGACGTTGTATTTTAGGCAGTTTAGAAATAATGTAATTTTTTTTTCATTTAAATATACAACAGTAAATGATCTCAGTCACTGGTAATGCTTTCTGACATGTAATTTATTATGGTGCAGAAGTAGATTCTGCAGAGCCCAGGGGATACAGCTCCTTTAAGCACCTTTGGGGAAGAAAATCTTATTATCAATGAGTGTTTTAAATTAGTATTTCTCTTCACATTTTGGCAAGGTATTAATTTTATTGCTCTCCTTTTGTATTTCTTTTCTGGTTATAAATGGTATATGGATCTCGTGAGGAGAAGGGAATAGATCAGGACAGAACATAATTCCCTCGGTGTTTATTCTGAGCATGTGTATATTTGTTTGCTATATTATAGGAAGCAGCCATCAGCTGCTGGATCCAGTTCAGTGATGGATCTGTCATGCCCCTGGATATGTATGACTCCAAAGACTTCTCCTTGTCAGCTACATCTCTGGATGAGAAGGTCGTCTCCATTCACCATGACCCCAAATTCAAGTGGCCTGTGATTGCTGCTGAGACAGAAGGCCAGGGGACGCTGGTGAAGGTAGAGATGGTGATCAGTGAATCATGCCAGAAATCCAAAAGGAAGAGCATCCTAGCTGTTGGAAGTGGTAGCATTAAAGTCAAGTTTGGGCAGAGTGATGCCAACATCAGTGACAGTAAACACAGGGGTGCTGGTGTCCACCTAGAGAATCATGCCAGCGACCGGCGCCAGAAAACCACTTTGCAGGAAAGAGCTGGCCTAGATGGCCAGTACTACAGCTCCTCAATGGGCCAAGAGCACGGCAAAGGGACCACCACCCAGAGGTCTATTTTAAGTAAAAAAGACGACAGAGAAAGCCTCCTGGATGATGACAGTCATCTACAGAACATCCCAATAGACTTCACGAGCTTCCCTGCACAGGTGGATCTGCCAAGAAACAACGGAGACTTGGAAGAAAATGATCTAGTCCAGACCCCTAGGGGACTCAGCGATCTGGAGATAGGAATGTATGCTCTTCTGGGAGTCTTTTGCCTGGCAATTCTGGTCTTCCTTATCAATTGTGTCACTTTTGTTTTGAAGTACAGAAACAAACAAGTTCCCTTTGAAGAGCAAGAAGGCATGAGCCACTCTCATGACTGGGTTGGGCTGAGCAACAGGACAGAACTTCTGGAGAATCACATAAATTTCTCATCCCAACAAGATGAACGTATCACAGCCATTGACAGAGGAGTGGACTATGAAGAGAGCAAATACCTCCTCAACACAAATGCCGCCAAAAATATTAATGGACAATCTTTCAGGTCTACTGAATCCACATTCACTGAAGGGAAAGAACAGAAAAGTGAACCAACTGCTTCTCCTACCTCTAAGAGGAAACGGGTTAAATTCACCACCTTTACCACCATCTCCTCTGACGATGGGTGTCCAACTGTCAACTCAATCTTGATGAGTAGTGAGGATGACATTAAATGGGTCTGCCAGGATATGGACCTGGGGGAGTGCAAAGAACTTAAAAACTATATGGAGAGATTACATGAAAATGTGTAATGAGACACAAAAGACTTTTTTGTTTGGTTTATTCGTTTGTTTTTCACTCACCTTCTGCCTTTAATTTTGGGTAGTGGGGCAAAATGTTGTATTGATAACGAGAGTCAGCTGGTGGATTATAACTCAATGGAGCCCCAAGAAGCCACCCAAAAGCAGCTGGGAGAGCAGAGATCCTGGACAGCTCTTAAAATTCAAGTCTTCTCTGTGCTCAGAGATGGAAGTCAGAGATGTGCGTGGGTTTTTGATGCATGGTAACGTGAAAAAAAACTTAGCAAAATAATACGGTCTCGTTCTCTGAGCTTTCCCAGGAAATCAATAAATATAACAAACTCCAGTGCAGTTTGGATATTACAAAGTTTGCACAGCTCTACTGTTCAATATTGCAAGCTTTGGTTAAAAGCAAAAGATTGGTCTCCGAATAAATAGATCCACGAAGAGAGCATGTCATTCAAGCCACATGCAGAGAATATCCATCCAAGAACATTAATTTAAAGCTGACAAAAAACAACAGTGTGAGCAAAGCGGCTCCCAGAGCTGAAAAGTCATGAGTTTCCAAAGAATTTGGAGGGCGAAAAGGAGTAACTGGGCTGTTTACAAACCAGCATGTTTGCCTCCCAAGCACTGAGAATGGATACACATATACAGTTAAAACTGAAACTCTCTTTTTAAGTAGATGCCAAGGTAATAAACTTTGCCAGCCAATTTTCAGTATTTCTTAATTTGTAAAATAGGAGAAGATATAATCTATACTCAGAATATCACTCATATAAAGGAAGGTCTGTTTTGGAAAGATTGAGAGAACAAGCTATTTTTAAAAGCCCGCTTTATTTGATTGTCCTGTTACAAATTTGTATTCCCAGCCATTTCCCTGGAACGCTCCCCATCCGGTATCCCGAGGGCACTCGCTAGCATCACTCAACCTGGGAAGCGTGTGGTTTCTTCCTTCCCTTCCGTGCACACTCGCTTCTCCACGCTGTGCTCTTGCCAAGCACAGACACTGTCAATACCACGCTGGTACTTGTTTTACATGCTGTCATTTACCAAAGCTGGCCACTGTCTCTTGGGTAAGTTTAAGTCGTGCTGAACTCAGACACCAACAGCAACTGCCTCTTTGTCCATCCCCTTCCCCGGGAGAGGTCGAGTTCTTCAGTTCCTTCTGCTCATGCTTCTTCAGACCCCTGCTCGGCACGTTTGGAGGGCACGCACAGGTCACAGAGGAGTGCTGCACATTCAGCATTGACACCTGGACGCTAAACTCGGCAGATAACATTTGTTTCTCCTAGAGGTGATAGTTATCTTTTGTTTTCCTCTGATAAGGATGTACATACGGTAGGATTTCAGTGATTTACCCTTTGAATCCGATGTGCCCTCCAGCCCTAAAACCATGACATGTTTTGTGAGGTCCAAAAGCAGTCTCCAATGACCAGTGGCAAAGTGCCAAAGCACTAACTAAAATCCAACTTATATTTCAAGTTTTCCTTTATTTTCCAGAGTGAGTCCTTGCCCTCCTTTTATTGTTAAGTCTCTTTCTGTCATTGAATCTAGGTTGCTCGGTTTAATACACACCCTCCCTCCCACAAACACTTAGATTGAATCCCTCTATATTTAGAATGTACTGTAGATTGTAAGAATGTAATATATATATTTATAAACATGCCAACTGTGAATAAAATTTGCATTTTAGTGGCTTCATCTTTTTTCCTACTCTGAATGCCTCTTTCCTTTCAATGTCAGAACGTTTACCCTAAAAGAGACTGGCAGCAGTATGGAGACTCGTCCTCTGATGAAACGGGGAATTAAGGCTCTTGGCACAATCTCGTCACAAAGTTTTACATTGTGCAGTGTTGGGGGGAAAAGATATAACATCAACGACATGTTATGCTACAACTGTATTTGCACCAAGTCACCCTTCCAAGATTGGAAACTATTTGCAAATAAATCCACATGCATATTTCTAGCCTGAAAGCCTGATATGTGAGTTTCTGGTTTTGGTGCCGAGGGGAAGATCCGCATTTGGCTCAATGCCTTTGAGGACAATTCTACGAGAGTAAGTTGGTGTAAATAGGTCAAAGGTGCCCAAGACTGTGGAAATGGATACTTGCGCATCAGACGGTCTTTGCTTTCTTTCAGCCGCCCTCACCAAGGTGTGGGTAACTCAATCCCGTGCAGGCTGGAGGAGGACGTGCCGCTGGGAGGCCAGCAGAGCTCCCCAGCCCTCAGGCAAGGGGAGCAGCCCCGGGGGCACTGCAGCCTCCCAGCAGGTCCTGCAGGCTCCTAGCCCACAGTCTTGCCTCCAATTTTGGAGCTATTTTGGATGCTTTTTGCACATCGCGGCGTCGTGTCCACGGAGACTTACCCTCAGTAATGTGGAGGTCAGGGTGAAAGTGGTCAGATCTCAGCTAGGGGGCTGCGCAGCGCGGGTGCACGCGGGCACGCAGGGTTGCCTTGCAAAAGCATCACTGCACGACCAGTCTTCCTCCGTCGGAAAGGGGAGGTACGAGGCACGCTGGGAGCAGGCTGTCAGAACTGCTTTACCTATGAGCTGCTATGGTAAATCCAGATTTCTGCACGAGCTGCCGCTGGGGAGCATGAAGAACTAACAGCAAGTTCATCTGGTAGCACAAACCACTGAAATGTTCTCCTAGGACAAAACAGCCGCCAGCTACAATGCGAAGGATACTGACATTCAGATTTATGCCTTGCTGCTTGCTCAGAGATCCCTGCTGTCTCTAACAGCTGTAGCTTGTTATCATCCATAGGGTAATACTATAAATAATACCTAGTATTTAGAGTGCTCTTTGTCCATAGATCTCGAACTGCTCTGAGCAAGGTGGTTCCTTATTGACGTGGAGAACACCGAGGTTAAGTGATTTGCCTGAAGTAACATAGGAAATCTATGGCAAAACTAGGAAGAGCCATCACTCCCCCCGCGCCCTTTCATGTGTCACAGTCACTGAGCAGGATCCTGAGCTCTGGTCAAGGAGAAGCCAGAGTGGATTGTGGCTGTCTGCATGCAAGTGAACACTCTTAATTAGTCTGCTAATAGCAGAATAAATCAACTTCCTATAGAGATTTTTGTCTGTATGTATCTCTCTATCTGCTGGGCGGGGTGTGTTTGTGTAGATTCACTTTTCCCCCAGCACAGGACCCAGACTTTTAAGTGAGAGCTTCTGCACTATGAAGCATCTCAAGGGGCTGAGCTTGTGTTTCAGGCAATCAGATGAGAATCCCCGTGGGCAAATGAAGGGGGCTAAATTCTGGTCCCCGTCATGAAAGCAGTTCTGGTGTTTAGATGCTACACAGGCATAATGTTTTGCAGCTGTGGCTCCCATTGGCATTCTCCTGAGCCTGATAAAGAGCCCGGCTGATAGCAGGTAGTCACCTGTGAGTGTTAATTAATTACTTTTTTTTTTTTAGTTGCCTCCTTATTTTCCTGTTTGAGTCTTTTCATGTGAGTAGCTAGACTGAGACTGATACAAGCATGTTAACAAAAGAAAATGTATCTGATGCGGTTTGGCTCTTTTTAGAGACTATGCATAAATACAATCAGGAGTAGAAGCTCGATTGTCCTATAAATCAGGTAAGCTGGTTCTTTACTATCTTTCTTCATTTTAAAAGCTCTCCCTTCAGCAGTCTTAAATGTATAGTGGCTTAGACCAAGTTGCCTAGTGAATTAAAAGTCTGAGCAATGCAGCTAAGTAATTGGTTTGGAACAAGAGTTCTATGGAGGTAAGTGACTTGAAAAACTGGAATAGGTATTAAATCGATGTGCAGTCTTCACTAAGTAGCTCTAGAAACTACTTTCACACCTCGTTTCCATAATGAATGAAATGTAAATGAAATGAACACACTGGAGACACTTTAGTTCAGCTTCTCCAAGCCTGCCTGCTCTCCTTCCCCTGTGGTCTGTGGGGCTGCTTCGTTGGGAAGATCCTTAGTGAGAGCTAAAGGACTCGGGTACTACAACTTAGAAGTCTTTCACGTGTGCCACCTAGGGGAGGGTGTCGGATGGACTCACCTATGTATGGATTGATGTCATGGGTTAGGCCAGACTGGCCTCTAAAATGAACGATGGATGCCCTCTACCAGGACAATCAAGCAAAGTCTAGTAAGCATCACTTACTTACTTAGCAGGACTAACAGTTCTTCACTGCCACATCTGGCCCCAGAACGAGCTGGGCACAGGTAGGAGGCTAAGAGAGCCCTAAAATAAGTCAGGATATCACTTGCAGAGTGCTGAGGAGGTTCAACTTGTGTTCTGCTTCTAGTTCTTTTCGCACTGTTTGAAAACTCAGAGGAAGGGCTGCTTACACACTTAACACCAGGCACGTGTTCAGGCACCTTTCTGAATGGGTGTTTAGTCTCCAACAGCCACCATCATCCCCATGCATAAATAATGCCTTTTTCCTGTGAAATTAGTGAGTATTGTTGTGCCGCTTGGGTTCCTGGTGAAAGCTTTAATAGATGAAGTTCAAAAGTGGCAGCAATAAGGGCCCGAGAAGAGCAGAGCGCCTGGTACGTCGTTCCCATAATGGGGAGCGTTAGAGGGGCCAAGGTTACAGGAGTCAAGCAAGTATGCCTGAAACTCGATCATTTTCTACCTTTTTGCTGATTTGATATGAAGACCTCTGTCAACAAATCCTTCATTATGCAGGCTTCCTGCTCTGGCTCTGGGAGGAACAGCAAATTAAGCAGCCCACATATGTAATATTAATGGCTGGAGAAGCAGCACTGCTACTCTGTTTGTATGTACTGCCAATGCTCATTAAGAAATTCCTGTCACATTGTAAAGAGGGCTGGTAGATTACAAGCGACAAGTTCCTGCACCTGTCTCCTTAAAACAGCCCCCGGAGCCTGGAGGGACATGTCAGAACTGAACCACGGTGGTTTGCACCATCTACGAGAACTCACTTGCTCCTTGTTTTTGTGGGTGCAAACGAGGCCTCCTGTTGCATTTTCTGCTTCTGCAATCACAGACGCTTCTCTAACGCTGGCTGATGCTGTGCGGGCACACTGAGGGTGGCTGGATATTAGCTCTTTGGTACCTGAATTCTGTGGCACCTGACGGAACTCAAACCAATGTTACCAGCACCAGAAAGCTGTAGCTTTGAAGTGTAATGGGGACTTTGCTTAATAATGTTCAGACCTTTGTTCCTAGTAATTAAATTAGAGCTTCCTACAGTCAGTTAACATATTAATGACCTAAAAACCAATGCAAAGAGCTCCTTCATTGCTCAACCTTGATGACAGGAAACTGCAGAGGTGACTGAGAGTCTCATTTTCAACATTTTACTGTGCTCAGTAAGCACAGAAGAACACAGTGGAGGAGAAATAAGGGTAGAAGCAAGTGGGCTATACTCCATGAGCGCTCTTTAGCTTAGCACGGACTGGATGTGTCCAGCCGCCTTCAGCAGAGGCACAGGGCCAGAGGTAGCTACAGATCTTCACTGCAGCTTCTTCCCCATCTGCTCCTGCGTGTTTGTATCTCAGCCTGCTTCCACAGAGGCCAGTGCCAGGAGCTGGTCCTGGGAGCCCCAGCTGCATCCCCGCATGGCGATGCTCAGCAGCCAGGCACAGACCAACCTCCTGTCAGTGAGCCACCAAAATCAGAAGTTCCTCTGAGCAGATCGTCCATTCTTCCACCCTTGTGCTGTGCCATGAGGCCCCACTGCAGAACTGGCCGGTGTCACCACCTACCTTTGCCTACGTGAGCATTCAGGGCCACCCAAGCTCTCGGGCATCTCACTGGGTATTAATAGAGAAGTGTGGCCTTAACAGCAGGTTCTAGTCTGGTCTCCAGGAGCTGTATTTACTCTCCCAGCACTGATAATCCATTTCTCTTTCTGCTTTCTCTGTTAGACCTTCTGGGTTGGTTGTTAGACTGAAGTCAGCAGGACTGTGCAGTGCTGCATGGCCAGGCCATGGGCTTTGGTAGAACATGGTGCTGCTGCTGCCTCAGATGCTCCTGGGGTGCTCCCCAACAGGATGATCTGTACCTATGTGCTCTGGTCCCGGTGGGATCCTCCCACCATTACAGATGCATCTCATGCCTCCCTGTTTCTCCAGCAAATCCTTTGTCTATTGACTGAGGACACCCATTTTCCATCCTGTTGTCATCAAGCCAAAAACCCAAATCACTGTGCTCGTCTCTGCCATTAATAACCTCTCACAGCTTTCTTTTGTCAGTCCTCCCTCTCAGGCCTAATCAATAGCTTTGCTCTTAGCGTTTGGCATTCTCTTCCCTTCTGCCAGTTGGGATACCAAGGTCAAATCAGTCCCGTTTGTATTTTTCCCTTAAATAAATAGTATCAGGCTGCCGTGTCTTAAAGCAAAATATTCCGTAATATTGAAAAATCCCAAGTATTGATCAGCTCTAGCTCTGTACTTGGCTCTGTTCACAGCCTTGACTGTAGCCTTAATACAGCACTCAATAACATGACTTTTGCAAGACCAATTCATACAGCTGAAGAGGCATTTTTGGCAGGCTGCGAGTGCAAGCTCAGAAAGATTTTTTTTTTTTTTCCATCGCACCACATAACCCTCACACAATCACGCCAGCCCCTGAAGAGCAATAGGATTTTAATCAGCTCTTCTAATTGTTTTGTCCCCTGGTCTAGTACAGCATCGGTGTCCCCCACTTCTAAAGCACCAGTGATGAAGGACTGTAATTGAAAAGGATGCTCTTCTAACCCAATTTTAATATGATTTGTGAGGCTACTGGGGATGGTGGTTGCAAAGCAGCAGCAGAGAGGGAGGGCGGACAGACAAGCTGAACATCATCACTCAAATTGGGCCTTAAACCAGGGGGGATTTCAAGGTTTTGGAGCAAGAGCCATGCCAGAGCACAGAAAAATTTACTGACAGCTAAATTATGCCACTTTGTTGCTCCTAAAAAAAACCCAACATCACCCTCGCCTCCTTCACAGTCACACCCTTGCATCTTGAAAGCCTGGTTCAGCTTCTCCTCCTCCCCCTGGCAATGGCCTGGGCTATAAACAGCCTCTTCTCTGCTGGGGGTGGGCTTGGAAGCTCTGTAGGGGGTGGAAAAAGAGAAGGCAGCAGAGAGAGGGAGAAAGGAGCACAAGAAGATGTAGCTAAGCTGGGACGTGGGGGCGTTTTGTAGCCTGACCTGTTGGGAAGGGGAACGGTAATAAATATTGCCATTTCTGGGCTTCGTGAGCTGTAACCAGCCTGTGTGTGTCCTGCAGAGCTCCCAGCCCAGCTCCGAAAGCAGAGGCGCGCTGTGAGGAGCGGGGCAGTCTCTGGCAGGGTTTGCAGGGAGCCCAGTGTCCCCAGCTGGGCACTCTCCTGCCTCCCGCCTGCCGCTGCGGAGTCCGGGCTGGGGTCAGGCTCCCACCAGTACAGTGAGTGTCCTCAGTGAAAAGGGGCTGGTTTGATCTCGAGCTCCCAGTCGGCTGCTCGAGGGCGCTGGTGCTTGGGTGTGCTTAATGCCGTTGCAAACACAAATCTCTGAGGGAAATGCCCTACTCATTAGTGTTATCTGCTGCTTTGGCTTTGGATGGAAGCAAAGGGTGGGAGATTATAATTTTCTATTAGAAGGCAGCAGGAAGCCTCAAACCATACATATTCATGTATTTCTCTGTGTATATACATATATGTATGCCTTACGTATATGCCAAGTAGACCTATGCTGTCCTCGTTTCTAGCCTTAATTCATCATTTGCTTACTACAACTTCCCCATCCCCCATTTTAATATTTTCACTTACCGTACTTTGAAGAACTAGAAATAGCTTGTCAGATTGAGACAGCTCTTGAGAAGTTTAATTTTCCTAATGCTTGTTGGAAATCCCCTTTCTGAATCTGCAGGAATATTAAGGTTCTTAGCGTGAGCCGTGCAGAGAGGGAATTTGCAAGTAAAGCTGTCGGTGAATTGCAACGGGGTTAGGAGAGCCTTGATGGACAGCCCTGATGGGTGCGGGATCTGTCTCCGGAGGAGGGAAGGGTGCTTGCTGAGCCGGCCATGGGTGGCAGAGCTGGCAGGGGACGGGTAGGTGCCAACCACTTGTTTTCTCTCTGCCAGCCCTCCAGGGAGCACAGGTAGTCAGGCAAAACGAGAGCAGAGGCACATGGGGCGTTTACAAACGAAGGTAACGGTTGTAATGGCTTTTGCTGCCAATTCCCCATCTGGATTTCTAACGTCCCTGTTTCTGGCTGTCACGGCTGGTCAGAACTTGTTGTGCCTTGACTCCTGGTCACCGGTGCTCCTGTGACAGTGGCCTCTGCAGAAAGGTGCTGTGGTGTTACTGTGTCCCCCGAACGGGGACAACTGGGAAGCCTCTTACGGTTGCCGACAATAAAAAGCAGAGGGACAGGGCTAAAAGGAGCTTGGACAAAAGCTTTTATTGACAGCACTGAGCATTACCTGAGTGTCCAGTGCCATTCCCAGCAAGGTTGTACTAGTGTGAAACAGTCTTTATACAAAGAGAGGAAATAAAAAGGTATTTTGCAAAAAGCCGGAGAATAGCGAGTGTCCCCTAGCTAATGACAGTGACAGGAAAGCACAGTAACCTGTCAATGTCTGAACCCTTGTGCTTGGTTCTGTGTCCAAATAAAGGTCCCTTATCTGCACAAACCAAGGGGGATCGTTCCCCCTGTGTCATCGAGGGGATGCGAATAAGCAGCCGTGTGTGCGAATGCAGGGTGCCAGCGAGGACCCCTGCCGCCGCGCTGGGCTCCGGCTCTCTGCTGGGCGCAGCTGTGGGCGCTGGCAAACCCAAAGGTCCGTGGAGCCCAACCCGCTGCAGGTTCGGGGCTGAAGGATGTGCTGGAGCTGGGTCTGGACCGCATGGCAGATGGCAGCATCGCAGGGGCAGGCCCAGCGTCCTGGCTCCAGACCATCTCTATTATATGCTATTGCATATACTTTTTAATAAAAGGCAGATAATTTGTGAGTGGAAGTGCCAAGCGAGTGTTGTCCTCTAAGTGGGAGGCCAGCAGCTCTGCCTGCTGACGGCTGTCACCAAGCTGCTCAAAACGCACGATGACTTGCACCGGAGTGCGAAGATGCAGGCGTGCAATCAGCCCGTTTTCCTCCATCCTAAGCAGGAGCAAAATAGTTAAGTGAGATCAGAAAGGCTGATAATTTGTCCTCCTCCTCCTCCTCGTTTACCACCTGCTATTTTCTTCCTGAGTATCTGGACTCAAAGAATTACTGAAATTAAATATAGCAATTCAGGCTGCCCATTGTTCCCTGCTCTGTAATGTGCCGGAGTGGCACCTTTGTATTCATCCGTCCATCCCCATCTCCTCACATGTGCTGCTCACACAATAGTTATTGTTGTAGAAGGGACCTGGAATGAGCTCTTGCATTATTCACTTCATTTATTTTGATACAATATTTGGAGCCACTTCATTAAATTCTCTTACAATATCCTGTCATTCTTTTCCCCATCTCCCTGCCAATGCCTGGCTCACACAGATAATATAGCAACAACAAGATGGGGTGTGGGGAGGTGGGGGAATAGACTTGTTTTCTATAAAAAGGGCTAGCTATAAATTATTTAACTGGACTTATTGATCTCAGGATTCCCTCCCTTCCTTCCTCCCCTCCAAAAAAAGAGTACAACTAGCTTGAAACTCATCATTTGCGGGTGGTAGGTGTGGGCAGTGAATACTCAAGACAAAGGAAAAAGCCTACAGCTTTACAGCCAGCGTGTGATATGCAGAGTACAGGATCCACAACCACCTATTTACTAGCGCTGAAAAATGAATGACAGTTTCTCACCTCTTTCAGTGCTTTCATAGATGCAACAAATCATGAAACATATTATTTTTTCCACTTTTAATGTTCCACGTGCTTGTGGTCCAAGGAGGGATTGATATAACAAGGCTTCTCCATTTTACTCGGGGCCTGCTGTTTTCCTGGCACCGCAGAATTTGTCAGAGCTGGCAGGGATGTGAGGGAGCTTTCCTCCCAGGTGTGCCTGGCAAAGTGCTCCAAGGGAGGGGGTAGACCTTGGCTCAGCAGTTCCAACTCTCCAGCGAGCAGGATGGGTGTTTTGAACAACACAGCTCAGAAAATGAACCCACTGCAATTCTTCCCAGGTTTGGGGATTTTTTCCCCCAGCATTTAGATCGGATATTAGGAAAAATTTCTGCACTGAAAGGGTTGTCAAGCGTTGGAAGGGGCTGCCCAAGGAGGTGGTGGAGTCACCACCCCAGAGGTATTTAAAAGACGTGGTGATGAGGGCCGTGGTTTAGTGGTGGACTTGTCAGGGTTAACTTCGTGGTTGGACTCGATGATCTTAAAGGTCTTTTCCAACCTGGGTGATTCTATGGTTCTGTCCTGCCTCGTCATAACGATAGTGCACGCGGTGTTTTGGATGCAAAGGCATAAGGGTTCCCTCTCAAACTTGCTGTTTGGCTACATTTTAAGCAGGTTCCCAAGATGACCTGTGTCCTCCCCTTCCCTCCGAGCTCTCCCCGCACACCTCCTCACCAGCCCGCAGCAGCCGCCAGCAGCTCCTGCTCCTGCAAGGGCGAACACTTGGAGGCTTCTGGAGGGGCTTCACGGCTGTAGCCTGAACACCATGGGGAGCAGCAAAGTGTCAACCGACAGGCTCTTCCAACACTGGGGATCTGATAGCCCTACGTGGAAACCTAATTGTGTCAGGCCTGATCAGCAGCATTTCACTGAGCCACGGGGTGCTCTCCGTGCTCTTTTAACTTTGGAGGAATGTGCAATGTGTTTTCAGCTCTTCAGTCCCTGTTATGAACACGTATAACATTATAAGGCCCTACTAAATGGCTTCCTTTCCCACCTGTGAATAACCCTGTATGAAGTGCCCGTGGTCCCGTCTGTCTGTCTGTGCGCCGAGGGGGTGGGACAGTTCCAAGTGGCACCACTTCTGGTGTGGGCAAGAGCCAAGTGAGCAGATCTGGGTTTTTGGAGCTCCTGTTATGCTGTGAGGAGCCCTGCCTGCAGTTTGGGGGTGCTGCTGGAAACCTTGCAGTTGTGAGCAGTGTAAAACGGTGGCAGATAGGAGGAGTGAGGAAACAGAAGCAAAATAATTTCAAAAAGAGTATGACAGAGGAGTCAAGCCACAACATTTCAGGGCTAGGAAGCATTCAGCCCACGTAAGTGGAGAGCGTGATGGGCAGGAGCCTCCATGAAGCCCAGCTGTGCTGCAGAGAAGCCCATCCTGCTCCTTGAATTGTGCCACAGAAAAGTCTTTCTGGCAATTTAACATTAAAAAGACAGAACGTTGTGGCTCTGGGGCCACCCACAGCTGATGGAATGTGTGTCGGCCGCTTGGGAATTGAAGTTGAGACTTCCGTGGGTGGTTGTTGGAATAAAAAGCAGTAAGTGAAAAAAAACACTACCACCAAATAGATATATTGCATCCTGGGGCTGCGGTGGTGCCTTGAGCGTTGTCTTGGCCAGAACGCTCAGGAGCGAGCTGTGTCTCCGGATTAGGCTCTGGCTTTGCCACCACATATGCTTTTCATTTCAAGTATGTAGTTAAGCTTATTTGCGTAATAAAGCTAGTCCTATGTTTACCCAACATACGTAAACAGATATTAGGTTTCACCTGTTTGTCCTTATATTTATCTTTGCTGTTCTTCAACCAAAGCCAAAATACCAGAGGAAAGGTTTGTACTTGTCTGGAGTGGAAAAGAAATAGTAATCTGGAGGTAACACTGGATCTCAATGAATTAGCAACAAGTAGCTGTAATTTTACTGCTGCAGAATATGCTTTCTTGGACTGTCCCTGGCAGTAAAGAGCTGCAGCGGAGGAGTCCCACTCTGACCTCCTCTAGCAATTAAGCCAGTAGGTCTGGAGCAGGAGTCGCAGAGCTGAGGAAACCATAGCCCATTGCTTAATGCAATAGACTCACAAACCCTTGGGACGGCTAATGTAAATGTAAGCCTGAAAGAACTAATCGTTGATGTAAAGACTTGATTATTTATTATTTTATGTGATAGCTGCACTCATCAAAGACTGCCATTTCCATGCGTGTATTTTTGGCGCTGCGGAGCAGCCCCTGGCCACTGCAACGCCCAAGAGCTGGGGGTGCCCTCTCTCCTCTCAGCCTTTTCATGCGGCCTCTCTGCAGCAGCATAAATCCCCCCCCTGTGACAGATGAGAGCCACCAAGCCAAAGGCAGCCAAAACTCTTTTTCATCCTAATTGCTCTGCAGCCCGCTCCTCCTTCAAAAAGTGCCTTCGCTGAAATATTGCAGCGACCATAAATTGTGTATGTATTGAGAGAGCAGCATGATTATTTGGCTGTTTAGGCTATATTTGTCCCTAAATGCAGAGCACGGTTGATGTCTGAACCATGTGTGTTGATTTATTGATCGCATTTAGTCAGGAGGCTCGGACGGTTCTTTGGAAACAAGTCATTAGCAGCAGCTTCCTTTTAAAGATTAATGTTAATTATTTGCCTTCCTGGTGGTGCCAGGTTTTTCCTTGCTAGTAGGACGGGCTTGGGACTTGCCTTTCCCTCGAGTGGCCAGTTGTGCCCGGCTGCCTGGCACCGGTGGTTCGATGGTCCCTACAGCTCTAGCTGGGGACAGGTCAGGGAGGGCAGTGCTGAGGACAGAACGGAGAGTCTCCCCTCCCAAGGGCTGGCCACCTTTGGACCTCTAACTCGGATGGGATACATACAATACATGAAAGGGTTTCTCTTCCGGGTTTTTTGGAAATTAATCTCTTAATTGAGATGCTGCGGCACCTCGGGCTGTGTGTTTGGGGGAATCTGACGTGATGGCAGTTGCTTTTGCCAAGGCAGAGACAGGCAGTAATAATTTCCACCTATTTTTTGTTCCTTTCTTTAACCGTACCTGTTGCTACCAGATCTCGAGCGGCGTGAGGCGCCGGGACGCGAGAGGCAGGCTGGCCCGGGCGTGCGAAACAGGGCAAGTCTCAGCTCCTAAAGTCTTGATTTGTCGTGTGGTTGGTCTTTGGTGTTTTTTTGTTGGTGGTTTTTTTAAAATTTTTTGCTTATGGAAATTAATATTCAATATAAAATGAAATGCTTTGGTTTTGGGAATGTCTTGTGAGAATTTTTCCGCAAGATTTTGGATGGTTGGGGTTTTTTTGCCTTTTAAATAACCTTAATTAGGTAAAGCTGGACTCAAAAGGCTTCATTTGCAACTGTTCAAATTAACTTTTTCTGGTGGAAATAATAGAGGTGGGTGATTAAAATTATTATTTTATGCTCTTTTGGTAAGTGAATTAATCATCCACATGTTAGTTTACTTCAGTTTAAATTACCATAGAGGGGCTAGGAAAGGGCTAATAAGGCACACAGCCAGGGCTCCCAGCCTCCAAAGGCGGCCAGCCTTATTTCCAGTGGGCAATTTGTTATGTTAATAGATTGACATTTAAATATTTGGTGTGGAAGAGAAAAAAGAACACTTCACTGGTTGCAGCATAAACCAGTTTTTGAGTAATTCATAATCTTTATGTAGAAGTCAATTAAAGGTCTTACTGGAAAGCAGCAGTTCGTGGGACAAAAGTCCTCTCCTGATTTATCAGTCGGAGAAACACTGTTTCCCATCAAAGTCCATACAGAGTAATATTCCACAGAGCTTTTTCCTGTGGTGGCAATTATTTTAATTACTTGGGTGAGAGATGGATTCTTTTCTAATTTTTAGTACATACAGTGTTACTATATAGTAATTGCTTGGGGTTTTAAATCCGTGTGAGCTGTATCCTGGCTGGCATCGCATTGCACCTAAGCCTTCCTGCAGGCTGCCTGGCAGCAGCCGCTCCCCCTTTTCCAAGCAAGACCGACAGATGCCTCATGGGACAAAAGGGAGGGAAACGTTAATTTTGTGGGCATGTACCTTTCTCCCTAGCTGGGAACCAACAAACCAACCAACCCCCCCAGTAAACACAGCCCCGATCCTAGGCCGGCAGAGCCGGGCGCAGCGAGGAAGGAATCGGCTCCCCACTGGCCAGCCTGGTTTCTTACATGCTTCCGTGGGCTCCCAAGCCTTCCCGAGCCGCTGCCGGTTTCATCCTCAGCGAGCTGCGATCCTGCTGATTTGTGCCCCCAGCATCTTCCATCCGCACGTTCCAAACCACCACAGCAAAGGGCTGTTCCCGCAGCCCCGTCGCATCCCGCTGGATGAAGTGCCTGTTGAGGCAGGGAGAGGGGAAGGGGGTTGATTTTCCTGCGGATCGGGCGGCGAGAGCCGACCAGGAGAGCAGGGACAGGAGCCCCCATCCCAGCACAGGGCCCGCCACGAGGCTGGGAGGGTGGGGGGATCAGCCAGGCAGCTCTGGCAATAGCTTTTCCTCCTAATCAGTCTTTTAATTACGAATGGCTGTTTGATTTGGGGAATAGTCACCTTTTATTATCACAGCAAAGTGCAATGCTTTCAGCTGGTCTCTTGCCCAGCAAACACCATTTTACTAAGTCTGTTGTCTTTTTTTTTTTTTAACAACTACCAAGACAGTTGCTGGTTTAGTCCTTTTTTACCTCCGAAGCCCCGGCATTTGTCACTGCCCTCTAACTCTGTGCTGACGTCCACAATCAAAATCAGCTTTTATTACCATGGCCTTTTTTTTTAAGTTTGCGTTTAGTCTAGTTGGCATCAGATGTTTTCTAGCAAGGAGTTCAGGTTGTTAAACAGACTTAAAAGGTCTCAACAGTACCCCTGCACACTTCCTTTTCCACGGATCTGGTTTCCGAAGGCACAGAGCAGGTCTGTGTGGCTCCGTCACAGACGGACAGGGTTTGTGTTCTTAAAACCTTCCGGGGAGCTAATTCCCCTCTTGCTTTTGGAGCTGCAGGGTTCAGTTTGGCGGCCAGGCAGTGATGAACTGGGGAGAGAACTTGGTCCCAGGAGCTGCCTGGGAAGTGGAGCTCGTGAACATGACTGGAGCTGGCTGACCGCCCGACCTGCTGGGCTGGAGCTCAGACCGCGGCCCGGGAAGCAGAGGCGGAGTGGGTGTCCCATCCTGGAGCAGCTGCTAAAGCCACTGTCCACCACAGACCAGTCTAACCTGCGTGGCTGTGCTGGATTTTCAGCCTCTAGCAGGTACTGACTGGGCAGCAAAAAAGAGTCGGAAGTGAAACATTTTCAAAAGTGTAGGACTTGATCTTCCTCTTCGCTCCAGCCATTGCCTCCCGATCCCGCTGGCTCAGGAACTGGAGAGGATTCAGAGAGAGGAATGATTAAAAGACTGGAAAACATCTCATAGAGAGGGAGAGTCAAAGAGCGCAGTCTGTGCCATGTATCAAAGGGAGCTTATGTGATCCTTTGATCACAACCCGTAAGTACTCACATGGTGAACATAAATTTGAAGAGATTCTTTAATCCATAGGCAAAGACATGACCATCAGGGTATGAAGCTGTAGCTGTACAAATGCAGAGCAGAAACAAGTTTCTCGTGGTGAGGGAACAAGTCACCATGGATTCCAACAGGTTTATCGCTGGTGTTCTAAGACGTTTTTCTGGAAGCAATGTTGTGGTTCAGGTGCTGCCACCAGGCTGGATGTAGGAACTCAGGTCTCTGCTCTCCAGGAGTTTGAGTTAGATGACCACGGTGCTTTCTTTTAGTCTCAAAAAAATAATCTGGCGGTCTCTGGGTAAGGCTGTCTGTAGAAAAAAAAAAGGCAAAAAATAATGTTCTTGGCTCTTTTTCAGCTCTAATGCCTTTGATTAGGAACTTTGTCATGTCTGAGGCATGGTAAGGACTGGGTTTAATCTGACGCAAGTGCACAGACTGCAGTCACGTTATTTCTCATTTCGCCGAGGTTAACTGAGAACGTGTTTCAAACAGTATATTGCTCACTGCCCGTGGAAAGGCCTGGCACAGAGTTTACTGAAGTACAATTCCCACAGACTTCAGTGAGTGCTAAATCCTTCAGTGCTAACTTCTAATTTTAGCTACCCCGGCACACATCCGAACAGCGCTGCCTTGCAGCGCTCACTTTGGTTTTCAGCCTCACCGTATTTGAGCAGCTCAGGCTTTCCCATTACTCTTGCCGTGCAGTATTCCCAGGAAACAGGGGCAGTCATCCCCTGCGTGAGCCTGGCCACACCAGGCAGTCCGTGCTGCAGCTGAGAACCAAACTCACTCTCAAACACTAGTCCAGAGTCTTAAATGTGGGCGTATTCTTTATTTTGAAGTAATTTTAAAAAAATCTTTAATTTGGAGTAAACCGCTCCAGTCTGACCATAGTTATTTTCATCTAGCATTGCTATATATTAGCATTCCTGCTAAAAGCCTTGTCTTTCAGAGTATTCCATTAACCTTTGTTTTGCTGGTGGCTTCTACTCGGTAGTAGGGATAGCAACTCAGACTGCCATCTTCTGCTTTTAATCCAAGTCAAGCAGTGGGGATGAAATTATGTGTTTTGAATAATTCTGTGTGTTTTCTCACTAGAATACTGAGCCACAGCCTTAACCTTCACAGTAGTTCCTGGCAGTTACAGCTGAGTTATTTGATTAAAATATTATTTTTACCAGCTACTTGAAAGTACTGCAGCAATCTGATTTATTCTCATTGTTAGTGCTTGTTTGTTTAGTCTTTCAGATGAAACGAACTTACCATTCATTTAGTACTAATGCCAAGAGAACTATTGTATTCAAAAATAATGGAGCATAATATGCCGCGAAACATGGGTATTTTGCTCACGCAGTCACATATATACACAATGGGAATTATTCGGTGGCTTAGGGTGTTAATCTGCTTCCTCTGTCAATGGGTAGCTGCAGTTTTGTATCAGGCCACAGTTATCCCCCACTCCACGGAGGCAGTCGATGCATCCAAGGACAGAGACGGAGCCTTCCGCTCCGGGGTTACGTGCTGAGTGTTGTCACAAATAAATGACAGCGCACTTGTCATGACAGCTCTTTGCTGCAAAATCTTCATTTCTCTGAATTTTCTGTTGTCTTGAAAGATACAGGGGCACTAAAGAGATAGAACATATAAAATCTTCCGTTTTAAAGCAGTAGTTAGTGTTGAGTGCCCAGTTTCTGACACAAAGGCCTGATTTCAGAGGTGTATTGTGCAGCCAATATTCTTAATAAAATCGGTGGGAGATGGGAGTTCCACTGAAAATCAGGCCCCGGCACCTTGAAGCAAAGAAACACACAAAAGCTGCTTGTAGCCTGCCATCTATTTGGTATTCTGCATTCCCCAAATCTGAACTCCAGGTCTAAGCCATTAATGTCCTTCCAAAATGTCTTTGCAAGGCTTGTTCTCTTTAGAAGTGTTTTCTTTACGTTTCATAACAAGATACTGCCAGTTGACACACATTGTTGAGCAGGTGGTTTTCACCTGCTGTGTAGATGGATACTCAGCCAAACTTAAAACTTCGTGTTATTGAATTTTAACACTGCCGTAACAAAATCCGACTTCTCTTGTTAAAAGTAAAACCTCACTTAATTCAGACTCCTAGGCAGAGAGGTTTTAACCTTGGGCTGCGTTGCAGGGAAAACTGGCAATAAACAAAGGGAAAAGCAGGGAAAGCATCACCAGCGTATCCTCATTATCGCACTGACATTAAGGGCCTCGCCTGTTTTTGTCCCTTCCAACAGGTGAAGCAGCAAGGTTTTATTTTAAGCAAGTTTATCCTGCTCAGTCCTTAATGGCTCGAAGTTAAAGCCCAGAGGGATAATATTTTCTCTTGTTTTCTAAAGCGGAGATGCTGAACAAACCTCTCCCACTAGGGCAACCCAAATCTTCCCCTGAAAACTGCGTGCAGGAACTTGGTTTTAATACCTCCCAAGACACATAAGGGTGTACCTGGTATTCCCGTTCTGGGCAGACACCTGCTTCAGCTGTAAACTCTTCTGACATCTCCGACAGAGATAATTATAGTGCTCTGGGGGACTTTTGGCCTTACCAAAAATAGATGGGAACAGGGAAACATGCATTTACAAGCGAAACTAGAAGATGCTGGGGAGAACAGCATCTATATTATGTGACAGCTTCTGAAAGAGCATCACAAAAGCGTCTGCTTCATCTCCAGGCTTTCAGTCTTTTTTCGCTTCCCATGATTAAATTTCTGTCTTCCCAGAAATCTCCCAATATCAAGACACATTAACAGAAGTCCTTGCATGCACGTGGTGTTTGTGTCACAACTGCCGTGGAGCAGGAAGGCATTTTACACCAGGTGAGCCAGTGGGATGCCTTAGGAAGGTCCCAGTAAATATGTACTGACTCTGACACACCTGCGATGTGCAAAGCTAAGGGTGGATACAGCTTTCTCTGGGATTTGAGATCAAGCCATCATGTTTTCTTTGCTTCAAGTAGAAACCTGGGTTGCTGTGATTCAGGACGCAGACTTTCCTTCAGTGAAAAGTTACCTAGTGTTAATTTTTATAAACCAACGTGATTGCATTTCCTTCCCCAAATATTACAGCAAAAATGATGCATTTATTAATAGTTTTAAAGGTATATAAGCACAGAAAAATTAGTAGCAAAGAAACAAATAACAGTTGATGGGGAAAAATGCAAGCTGGCCTGTGGCTAAAGCCTGGGGAACACTTGTACCGCTGGTGACACGTAGCTGCATTTGCTGGACAGACACAGGGTGTTGCCATCAGAATGGCTGTACCCGTGTCACACGGCTGCCCAGCAAGAGAAACATTGAGATATTTGCAGGCAGTTTCACTGCTCTCTAACAGTGCACACGTGACAGTGACCCTGCACACCCCAGATGTGTGGGATATTGCTTTTGCCTGCAGAGTTCACAAGGGTTTAGAGAGCTTTCTCAGGGTACCTGTTCCCTGTGTCTCCTCCTTCAGGGCTAGAGCAAGATTCTGTCCTCCAGTTCTGAACTCCTTGTCAGAAAGTCGGTACCTGAATTTGGGGTAGAAGTGCTCTTACTGAGATGTAGGTGTCAGAAAGGTCTGACCCTCCTTTCAATGCAGACAAATGCCTTCAGCTGGTGGATCATCCCCACCGAAGCTTGCAGTGATGAACTATCGTTTTGATGAAGTCTGGACTCTCCACTGACCATAAAGGAAATATGGACAAATAGTTTTCTGTATTTATGAGATCCTCACATGAAGGTGAGATTAATCTTGCTCTAAGCCAAGAGGACTGCAGTTTCCAACTATTTGTCTTCATGTAGAAATTCCCCTGCTGAGGATTTGTTTCTCTTCTATGGGTCCAAGATTGCCTTCACTTATTTCTTTGCAGGCAGGATAAGCACGTGTTCCCTCTCCCTCCAGCTGAGCTGCTGCGGGTGTCCATCGCTGGCACCAGTTGCCATTTGCCCCCTCTTGCCAGAGTGGCTCAGGCACATCGCCCTCATCTGGTCTTTGTCTCCAAAGTTCATCCTGAGGAATTTGCCCTCTTCTGAGGTAGGGCAGTGCTACATGAAACCTTCCCGTCTTCCCCTGAGCTGCCATCGACTACAGATGCCAGCTGAACTTCCGCACATCTCCGTTACGCGGCTTTTAGTATAGAGGTTCAATTAACTGCCTGGGGCTGGGACTGGAGATATTAAATGACACATAAATAGGAGCCATCCACGAGAACGAATGGCTACTGCTCAACAGCTACAGACCTGAGCATATTTTTTTCCAGTTTAAAAATGGCATGTAACTTCACAGGTGTTTGCAGCATGAGGTAGAGGTGTAGTGACAATAGAGACTGAGTCTCTTAAACTGGGCCTTCCACCTAAAGCCTGATGAAACTGGGGTCTTACAGTACAATCAGCTGGTGGATGAAGCTTTGTTTCAATGGGATGAAAGCAGTTGGGCTCAGCAGTCTCAACCTGGCCCTTATGAACAAACATTTGAATTCAGCGCCCAAAAAATCCCACCACTGTGGTTTACTGGGCTGCAGAGCAATCACAGCCCAGGAGCAGAGGATTTGCTCTAGTCCAGTGAATGACCTGCAGTGTGATATGTTCCCTTCCACACAATAGCACAGTCCCTGAGTCTGCTCCGTTGTCTCCTGATGTGACATTTAGAACGACGTCGCATCGCACTGGCAAAACTCAAGCGACTGCTACAACGATGTTTGCAGGCTGGAGCTCCCGCAGTGACGTGTAGGGGCATGTGTGGCCATGGGCCATCAGGAGATCCCAGCCTCACAGAACAGAGCCTAAAACTCACCTTTCTTTTAAGAAAAAAAAAAACCAAAACCACCTTGGTTTGCAGTCTCACTTGCTGGAGAAGGGAATTACAGTTCTACAAACTGGTCTTCTCCTTATCCTCAAAACAAATGCAAACTTCTTGAAAGACACCACCTTCATCCTTCAAAGCTTCCCCTGCTTAGAGAGAGAAGGGTTGAGGATACACCTCTTCTTTTATTCCTGCTTTGGCTGACTTTCCCATTTCATTTATCGTTTTCCCTGTACATCCGGGGCCGTGTCTCCAGCTCCCACTCCTCAGCAGTGCACAGTCCCTGTGCTCTGGGCTACTGCTGCAAAGGGCATCCCACATCTGAGCTGGGAGAGGTGACTCAGTCCTGCTGCAGAGCTGCCTCCTGGCTAAATCCGAGCTTGGCAAACCACTGGATAAAAGGACAGAAGCAGCTTCAGCGTGGAACAATGTTACCTTAACGGTGATGGCTGGGAGATTTCCCTCCGTGCAAGCTTAAACACATCCTGATGTTTTATTCAAACAAATGACATGCAGGGACAAGTGTTTTAAGAGTGGAGGGGATAGAAAAATGATCTCATTAAGCCACAGAAAAGTAAGTAAAAAGGATGGAAGATGCACTAGGTAACGATGCATAATACCCCAGGGACACCTTGCAGCATTTCCCAGGGCTACAACAATAAGAGATGTAATCAGTAAGAAACAGTAAATACAAAACTGAAGATGAGCTACAGGCTCTGTGAAAGACTTTAAACCTGTTCAGAACAGAATCATTACTAGGGTCATACTGAGATTAAAAAGAGAGTGAAATGGTATTAAAAGGTGATGAGTATTCAGAACATGTACTACTAATGTTCTCCTATTCCAGAAAACGCGTATTAAATTTCCCCATTGCCTATACTTTCAGACAGAAAAGGGTGCAACTTTTTTGCCTGACTTGCAGCGCGGTCTGTAAATAGCTGTATTGTCACTCACGCTTGGCCAGGACAAACTTATTTTAAACCACATTACAAAGCGTGAGCCAGCCTCTAGTGCCTGGATTCGCGTCAGACAGCACCTCGTAAGCCAGCAGCTGCTGATGCTGTTCGCGGCGCGGCGGGAAATGCCAGGACAGGGTCACAGTCTGGCTCTGGGATTTCAGCAGTCGCCTTCTAAATAGGGACTGAAGCACTAATAATCTGTACCAATATTTGAGAGTATTACCACATCATTAGCGCATGCTACCTTTACAGCCTTACCTTGCTCTTCACGTAACTGTTGGTGTTGCTGGATTATACCAGGTACGTAAACAGGGATGGTCGAGCCAATGGTTCCTGCCAATGGTATTTATGATTTCTGGTGCAGACCAGACCAGAACAGCGTCGTGCCAAAAGCCGCGCAGGGAGCCTGCAGCCTCCTCGCTCCTCCAAAGCCCCGAGCCCTCCTGCCGCTGGAAAGCACCGCAATTATTCTGGGGACTCCACCGTAGTGGATGCTGCAAGGTGTGAACACCTGTACAAGTTAAGCAGGAACTTACACGTTTTTCCAATGGGATTACAGGTGGCTTCTTGCTCAAACATATTTTCAAAAGGAAAAAAAAAATTAGGAAAGAAGCTAGGAGGCTGTAAGAGACAGTAAAGGCCATGCTCAAGCACATAATTTTTTGATGTATTACTCAAGTTAAATTAAAGATTCCGTAACTCATTTAACTTCATTAAAGCCACTAAAATAACAGCGCAACTTTTCAATGGCAAGGATTTATTTTTGAAGCAGTAGAGGGGCATTTCCTTTCAATGCCTGATGTAACGTGGTTGAATCAGACAAATGGAATAAGTGACCTCTATCTTGCAAGGTTATAGTTAGAGCTGGACTTCTGTCTTAAGAAGATTTGTGCTGCAGTACACAAGAATGGAAGCTGCAATGGAAGGAGCATACTAAAAATATCGTAAAAGGGGTGCTACGACTTGCTTCTGGAGTAGGAAGGGTTAAAGGGTGCTGTAGGCTGTTTAAAGTGCTATTTCAGGTCAGGTGTCCACAACTATGATTTCTCAGTAACCAGATGTTCTCTGCTGTTCTTATTAAAATGTGTTGCTTAATTTTAAACAAACGTTTCAAATTAGCTTAATGGTAATGCTCTAGGGGAAATGAATTTCTAGAATAATTTTTCAGGCGCTGGACAAAACAAATGCTGGCCTACATTTTTGGAAAGATGAGAGATTTCAAGTGCCCTCAATATTTAATACCTAAAATTAGATGTCATAGGCATTACATGGAATAGTTACTTGATGAAAATATGGTTCATTTAAAGAGGATTAAATTGCACATAAAAATTATCCACCTTTTTAGAATATTTAGATTTTTTAAAAAAATTAGAAATCTTGGGTTTATGTTACAGTTTGCTTTTATATTGGTGACCATAAATCTTTCTTTTCATAGTAGATCCTTTACACTAGAATTCTAAATGCAATTAAGACTTTGGAAGATCAAGACTTTCCTTTGGGTATGTCAGGCAGGATTAAAGGTACCCACGGCATCTAGGAATACTGAGACATGTGCAAGGAGATCCCAAGCAACTGCAGCTCAGGCCATGGAGACCTGCTCTTAGATGGGGTTTAAGTTTCAAACATTAAAGCAACTGGGCTTGGACAGAGGAGGGTGGAAGTGAAATAAATTCTGGCTTGATGAAATTACTTTGGACAACTTAATGAAAAAAAATGCTCAGATCCCACTGAGCCATTAAATGATTGATTTCCACATGGAAGCACCCATCTCCTCTGACAAGCCTTTGACAAAACTGTTTCTTTATTTTCACGTGGAATGGTTCTTGACCAAAAGCTTAAAAAGACTGAGGGGAGAAAGGGACAGAATGGGTTATGAGCCCAACAGGCCAAAGAAAGTATGTTGAAAAAGCCTGATGTACTTGTGCATTCATTAAACATACCGGTAGCGTTTGCAGCTGTTTGGATTGCTTAATACTCAGGCTAAGTTGATGGTACATTACTTGCTGAAGGACCACAAATACCTTTAAATCTTCCAATATATAATTTAACATTTTCTTTCGACAGTTGTCCTGATATGTCAACAAAGTTAATAGCAAAATACCAAAACTAATTCCCCTGAGATGACCAAGCGACTCCCTTTTGCTGTTTTGGAGCACCGAGGTTCTGTTAGAGCTTGAAATCGCAAAGGTGGGTCAGCATCAGCGCCCCAGCCGCATCCCAAAGCGCTCTGAATTAAGTCGTTGCATCAGCCAAGCTACCAAGGCCATCGTGGCTGAACATGGAGGAGTCCAGCAAACCTTGGCAGCCCTGGTAACTATCGTAACAGTCAGCTTTTGCCACATGCAAAAGCTGAATTTAAAATGTTAATGCTCTAAATGCCATGTCACACATTATTTTTGGAGCTAAGTCCCTTCAGATATAGTCATTTCTAAAATACTGAAAGTATGTGCTAACGTCCTCACAGCCACGGTCGTACTCCGGTTCCTACCTCTGCTGCTTTTTTGTTTCATTCATGACTTCTGAAGTCTGAAATACTCTAAATATTCCTAAAATGAGCTGTAATGAGTCCAAAGAGAAAAGTTTTAATGTTTGTTTTCTTTAAATCCTTAGAGATATATATCTAAATCCTTTCCCCAATTCTATCGGACTACGTTATTTCCCTCCAGGCACGCTGCATAGTCCATCTCTGAGGCGCCGCTGGTTATTGCTAAGATAAGCTAGTTCGGATCAGCACAATCTGTTTTCCAAAGTCCAGGGTTCAGCGCCGGCCATTGATTGTGCTGTTGGCGAAGGACAAGAGTCTGGCAAAGTTTGTGTTCACTCTTGGAAGCAAAGATCCCCTTGCTCCCTACCGAGAGCCTTTGTAAGGCTCCCCCAGGCAGGCAGGAGCAGAGGAAGGGAGTGCAGCGTTGGCTCTTGCCAGGGAGAAGAGCAGCGCCAAGGCTGCGGAGGTGGGAGATGGTAAATCCTTGCTGGTTTAAGCCAACAGTAACATTTTGCCCAGGAGCAGACAAAAACGGGAAGACTTAACTCAGTATCAATGCTCCTAGGGCATACACTGGTTCAGTCTGTAATGGGAATGTAGAAACTAGCTCTAAAAATCAGAATATGCACGCTTAGGGCTAATTAAAATGAAATTCAGGAAGCTCTCATTCCACACACCACAGGCTCTAGCTGGGTTTTGCCACACACTACCAAATTGTCTCCACTTCTCAAGTAATCGTGCCAAGAAAGGAAACAGCATAGTAGTACCCATTGTACAGGTCCACTGCTTTCATTCAGTTCCTGTGGATTCAATGGCAGAATTAATTGCAAAATAAAATGCATGTAATTGGATTAATTAACAGTACATTTCAAGGTCCTGAAATACAGAATTAGCCATGGGGTAAATGAACAATGCAGGTTTTTCCTGCGAACAGAACAAGTGCTATTTTTGGAGCTGTATCTGTATCTCATCAAGGTGTGCCTTGCTTAAAAAGCTGCTAGGATAAGAAATGGGGCTTTGAAGGGGGAAGATAAATACCATAATTAGGGCTGCAGGACAACAAAAGGATTATTCTGAAATATAAAATCGTTTGAGTGAAGTTGCTTGAAAGATAATTATACCTAAAATTGCTTGCATGGGTCTCATATTTTCTTTACAAGGACTTACAAGACTCATTGAATATTTATGGGCCTGGAACATAAGACTGCATGAAATTTAAAACATAAATTCAATAGCAATTTATTATGCTGAAATTCCCCAGCAGTTGTTGCCCCAACCTTTTAGCCTCAATAGACAGGCTTCATGTTGCAGAACACAAGCCCATGTGATAAATGATATCAAAGCTGAATGCCCTTGATTGATGAACGCTGCCTCGTTTGATGACTGTAAAGCAGTCCTGAGGGCTGATCTCACCACTATTTTGGTTGTTTTCTTTTTTTTTTTCCTCTTAATGCATGTATTGCAGAAGGGTTGTTTGTGCTTCTGGTATTGTTATCACATGCAAATGAGCATGCTGTTTCCCAGATGCAGATTTCATATTTATAGATTAAACACAGCCTGAAAAATCATATGTTAATTACATTCTGAGGGTGTAGCAGAATTTCTCACTTGAACATGTTTTGTTTTGCTGGAAATAGCACAGATTCCAGATCAATGTATTTAGTCGCTTGAGGCTTGATAATAAATATATCACGCTTTAGAAAAAGCTTTCTAATCACTACTATTACTGATCATTTACCGTTAGCTCAGTGCTTAGACATCTATCCCACTTTGTGTATTTGTTTTTAATAATTTGTACTTCTCAGAAGACAACCAATACTATAGAAAGGAGGAGTGGGGTAATGGCTAAGGATTAAAGCCAAACAAGCAGATTATCAGCGAGACACCGGCAGAGGAGATCTGTGAGATGTTTTGAGAGGAACAGGACTCCCTGCCATCAGCTCAGTTACCTATAAATGGTCTTTGTCTTCTACTGGCTATAAAGGTCCCACACCACATACGTCATGCCTAAAATCCTCGTAGGGGATTTTGTTGTGCCCAAAAGAGATGCTGCAATGCCACGAGAGGCCTCACTGCTCACTGGTAATGGAGATGTCTGAAGAAATATGGCTCCTCCTGAGACAGCAAGGAAAACCCAACAGGCTGGTTCACATGCAGATTTAGAAACTGCTCAGTGGTAGATGTTGGCTGGCGGCTTTTATGCTGAGAACTAGCACAGACGCACTTACATGCCGGCATCTCAAAGGACACACCAGAAATATTTAGGAAGTATGTGCTCAGCAGGGACTGTAGCAATTCTTGGATTTCAAATCAGGCCCATTTTCCCCTTGAAGACTGTATTACCAAAGGCAACGCTGCGCAGAAGCCCATTACAATAAAAGGGGGGGGGAAGTTTCGGAGATGTCAATATATGACATTCAAATTACTTTCTTGTTTACTGTCCCAACAGCTGCAAAACATCAAAAATAAAGAGGAAAGCTTAAAATACACGGTGAACTTCATTATTACAAAGAAAAGTCTGACACAACAGCCATTCAAATCAATAGAAAACATCTCACTGGGGTGAGATCACTGGGGCAGGATCAAGCCTATACAAAGCAAATAGAATTTCCTAATAACAAGTAGTTTAAAATGTGACCCTCTTTTTTTTTTCCCCTATAAATGTAAGTCCCTTGATGACCAATTATTGATTCAAAGATATGTCCATAATCACTAGGCTGGCAGAAATGATTAGTATAGACTTCAAGCACAGATAAGTCTCACTTTAAAAAAGCCTGCTGCAGTACATTACAGTATCTCCTGAAAGCCACAAATGAGAATGAACAGTACCAAAACACATAGTAAATTGAAAATACCTTCCCTCCCACCCCTCCTTCATCCCTTTTTACAGCTCCCATAAATCTTTTAGTAAATAGGTAAATCAAAGAGGTACCAAAGAAACCGGCAACCTTAAGAGGTAGTTTACGTAACGAAGCAGCTCTGTCTGCAAACACGTCTCGCTGCTGCGGGCAGCACTCCGCGCTTCTGGAATCTGAAGCCACGTAGGGCTGTCAGGTGCTGTGCCAACGTTCCTGCTCTAGTCCCAGGGCCCAAGAGAAAATGCAGACATAGGACTGTTCGGCCGTAGCAGCTTATCTGGAAGCAATTCAGGGACTTCGAGGGCATGTCCTATATGCCTCACCTTCCCCAAGTATCAACACTCCACTTGCTTTTTGGTCCCCTGATCATCACGCAGTCAACAGATATGTTGATCTTTCAGTCTTAAGAAAGCTTTCATCTTAATAATTTATTACTCTGTTTATATCAGTAATCTTGGCTTCGTGGACATATATGTGTGCATGTCACATGTACTTGAATACATTCAGATTGATGTAACTGGAAAGAAAACGCTACTGCAGTTTGGTTAGGATGCAACATGATCAGAACATTTGATGTAAGCTCTATGTGGTGAAGTGCTCCACTGTGTACGAGAAATCATCCTCCCTTTGAGGCCTTACAATAACAAAAATTTAGTGTCTGCTGAATGAGTGTATTTCTCCTATGTGATCTTACAAAATGATACCGGTCTGTGATGAGCCGGTACACTAGAGACAGTGTGTTGAATTAGATAAATTTGACAGTTTGAAGTAGCAGGCAACTCCTGCGATGTTGGTATGTTTGAATTGAATAATAACACGTCTTACTATCTCTTCTAAAAAGAAACCAAGAGAAACCCAAATCTAATTACATATCCATCGTTAAAGTGCTCTACATAGACTGCTGGGTATCAGCTGTAGCGTTGCAATTCACTGGAGTCTCAGGACAAGATCCTGATAGGCTTTTCTTTCACTTTCCCATGAATGATGTTTCTTCACGTAGTCTTTGGCCCTTGTTACAATTTCTCTTTCCATAATGGGGTCATTCATCAAACTCTCGGACAGCACAACAAACTCCTAAAAAAGATAGAGAAAAGAATAAATTAGAAGTTCCTTGAAGTTCTAATGATACTGAAATAGCTTGTACCCGTATCTTGATTTCTGTAAAGCACTTCAACTTTGAGCCAATATATGAAACTGTTCAAAGTCATTTTTCAAGGTCATTTCATCAGCACCATAGTTTATTTATAAACAATGATCAATAAATAATTATTTTATATATTATTTTACGCAGCCCACCCACTAAGATTTTTAAAATCAAAGACAATCCCAAGAGCGTTAAAACAAGTATGAGCAACAAATCTAATGACACAAAAATTGTTTGCCAACCCAAGCGTTAGAAAACCAGGATGGTTATAAATTAAATAATTCTCCTGGTCTCCTGCATGGAGGACAACTGACAGCAGATGTTTGATCTCAGCTCTGCTCAACTTGTATCTCATTGCTACTGTGACATCGTTAGTTAATTTTATGGTAAGACTAAAAATCTCCCTACATAAATATAGTCACAGTATAGTATAAAGGTAAGAACAGGCACGCAGCCACAAGCTCTTCCAGAGTAGTTGCATGCGGGCAGTTACAGATACAGCAGTTAGCTCAACAAGCTCTGCAAAAAAGCCATATATGAATTTCCTTTAAATTTACTGGGCAAAATACCAGACCTTACAGATTACAACTATTCCTTTGCCTGCTCCTCTGCCACTCTTATTTAGTTCTAGGGAAGAGAAATTGTGAACTTCAAACATGTGAAAGAAGATTTGATGTCTGAACCAATCTACTCTGAGCAGCTGGTCTAATTTTCTATCAAGAGACAACTTCCAATACTTCAGCTTGATTACAACTGTGCTCAGATCTTTGCAAAACGTCTTGGTTCAGCTCAAAAAAAAGCAGATAGCTGTTGTGTCAATGGAAAACTAAGATAATGCATTACTACACAATTGGTAGTGAAGAGCAGCGCATAGGGACATGGGGGACAAAAAGGATGGCAGAAGGAGATACATTATTTACACAATCTGTCATCTGTGAAAGGAGATATCATAAATAAGACCCGAGTTCATATCAACACTAGGTTAACTAGCAAACCATACTTAAAACCTTAAGTACACAGCGTATATAAACACATACACAGATATAAAATCTTTGGTTACCACAGAATGACTGTTGCTGTTGTAATGCAAGTGATGGCTATGCATAATACATAACTATAACGTGACCCCTGGGAAATGCTGATATGTGAAACCACATTGTACATGCTATAATCACTCCTTTGACTCTCACTGACAAGATGAACTATCAATATATGCATCACTGCCATGAAATTTAAACACTCAGAGATGCACATCAGTTCTCTTGGAAAGATCTGTAACTAGGTAATGGAACAAGATGATTTTCATACATGCCCAGTAGCAATAACCTCTTATTTTACATAAGATCGGTAATGCTTGCAATCTTTGCTCTGTCCACATAGTGCTGGAAGAGCAGCCTCTGGCAGGGCCACGTGCTTCGCATCCAGCCTGAGAAAGCTGGATCCACCTTGCACTGAGATCCTGCGACTTCCGCTAGTGTGTTCAGTTCCCTACTTGGAACCCAGGGGGTCCAAAGAGAACATTTCCTGACTGCTTGTGGGAGAATCCCTGAAGAAGACAGGCAAGGCTGGTCTAGACAGTACCCCGAGGCTGCATCTATCAGACACTGCAGACACAGCCAATGACTCCCAACTTCAGAGACACGTTCTTTTCCTTCCTCCATATCTGCCAGGAATACAGAAGAGGGAAGGTGGGAAAGTCTTACATGACTTATGCTGGCTTCATCCAATTGCCTGTATAATCACAGTAATAAATACTGTTCACACTGAACCACATTCCAACTTTAATTTTATGCTCCTGTGGAGGATTTTATTTAAAGTAATGTTTAAAAATAATTTATGTAAATTACCTAAGAACTGAAGCAGCAATGTAACATTTCTTGACAGGTAGTCCTATTAGCATTCTTTTAAAATGTGGCTGTAGAGGACAAAAACTTGGAAACATGTAAATGATAGAAGAAATGAGATCCTTATTCACAGTTACAATACTTAATGCTGGGGATAATTTCAAAAAAATGCCAAACTGAGTCCAAAGCATAGAAGTTGAGAAACTGCAGGAGGGAGAAATAGCAAATGGAAAAATACCAGGAGACAGAGAATAGGACTTCTCAGCTTTATCCCTACTTCTTCTACTAATCAAATGTGACCACCTACAAGTCACTCGCAATCTGACTGGAAGCCAATGGGAAGATTCACTATGACTTATCTGGGTTTTGCCTCATACCCTTCGAGCAGCTGGCTTAGCTTGTTTTCAGTTTCGGATGCTCAGCTTTAGATAGCAATAGCTTCATTTTTCAGGTGTCTCCCTTAACTACAACTGACTCGCATTTCAGTTGTAGTTTTGTGGGAAGTCTGAAGCACAGGCTTGCACAATGCAGACATTCAGAACTCAGAGCTCTTTCAGAAAACTGAGCATTTAATTTTTCTTTTCTAGAAGCCTATGATATACAAACTACTTATGGTGTGGTAACATGTCTCTTTATCAGCTGTTACGCTGTAAGTATTTGTGCAAGTGATATCCGCACAAATATTTGTGCACTCTCATATTTTGTTGTAGATGTGAAGAAAGCTTCACTTTTGGTGAAACAGGGGCAAAATTCACAAATTACTTCTCAATTATCAAACATAAGGGTGCGCACTTCAGCAGCCAAAATGAAGGAGATGCTAACTTACTACTTCGGGTACATCCATATTTCTAATAAGCCTTCTATTCACATACAGGAATGTGTATAATTACTATACATGTGACAGAAAAACACAGTGTAAAAGCTGAACCTCGGTAGTTAGCCACAACACAGAAAAAACAGGAGAGAAGATCATCTTATGTACATTCAGAACTGATACTACACATGCCCTTTCTCTGAGCAGTACTTCACTTCATACACAGGCATTTTTGAACAGCAACATACATAATACCTTTTTCTCCAGGTAAATTGACCAATCGTCTCTAAAGAAAACATCAGCTTCTCTATATAGAACCTAAATGAAATTCTGTATCACATTTTTCAGAGACCCAGAAATACAGGTATCTGTGAGATACAGCTAGAAAATGAGTGCACTGTGTAAAAAGAATGAATATTCCTTCAATCACCCTAAGAACTACACCAGTGTCACAGCTCACACATAATGAAAACAAGATGCATGGTTAATGTATTATTTATATAATGAAAGTAAGTCTGCAATTAAACCATTTCATATCAGCTTCAGCGGATAAAAGTACATGCTTCTTAAACAACAGGGAATCACCCCAGAGAAGGCAAATGACAGATGTATATTTAGAATGGCAACAGATCTACCTAGTGGCAGGCAAAGCTCAGAAGTTAGCTGGCGCATCTGCGTACTTCACAGGGCAACGGGCCAGTATTTCTAGGGGAGTATAAACAGCCATCGCTGGCACTGCCAAAAGTTGCAGATTAGTCTATTCAGTGTGAAGGTTCAAAGGTCTGAAAACTTTGGCTATGTGCTGGCTTGAAGCCTTGGTAGAAATGGCATTGACCAACGTTTGGCAGAGGAGACCAATGTATGCACCTTCAACGTACGTATCTCCAACGGATCGCTGCCTGCGCCCAGCTGCGCCGCCCTTCCCTCTGGCCACTTCTGGAGTTGTCTCTGCTAACAATAGTCTTTCCAGGTCCCGCTCGCTCTCCAATTCTTTTTATGCTTGGCCCCTTTCTTATTGGCTTTGAAGTTTATTTACCTCCTTCCATTTATTTAGCTCCTCTGTGAGCTTTTACAGATGCTGAACATGTAATTTTGAAACTTAGGATGCTGAATAACTCTTTGTGTCTTCCCTTTTAACATGGTTTTGCGTTAGTTATTGCCCAAAAGCCGCTGGCTATTCTTCTCTCTCACTTATAATTTTTTTTTCTTTCAGGTCCCATTAACTCAGTGTCAAATATTCCATAAACTTGCAAATTCAAGCAGTGGCAGGATCAAACCATGATTTAAAAGTGATGTGCACAGAGGATGTAGTCTCAAGGACAAAACATTTCATAGCTTTCACTTTTACATTAACTGTTTCCATCTGACTACTGTCTTCAGTGATTGGCAAGACCTTCTCTACTTCCATAGCCTCAGCCCATGTGCAAACGGTTAATGATGACTGCAGTTGCACACAGAATTTCCTGCTTTCCTGGAGAAGCTACAAAAGCTCTCTTTCAGCAAGAATAAAAGAAAACCAACAGCATTCACAATTTAAAACGATTCTCATTGTGTAATAGTCAATTTATAACCCTCTAATTTAGCTTTCAAAAGATAAGATAGTCCACCGACCAGACACAATTGCTCATACCTAAGCGAACCATATTGTAAAGCTTTCCTTTCCTAGATCAGTAACAACTGGAAAATAAGCAATGCTTTCTACTCTTGACCTCTGATACAGTCTGTATCATCACAAGCAGATAGGATAGACTAAACTTAGCAGTAAAACTTTCTTCAAAATTTTCTTAAAAATCATTGGTGGCTCAGATTCTTCAAGACAGAGACAGACTTCCCCAAGCTCCTGAACGCAATACTAATCTCTTGGGATGATTACAAGCATTTTCCCTAACTAACCTGATGCAATTGAGGTTACAGCAGAAAACAGTTTACCAGATACTTAAGATGTCAAAGTAATCAGAGTAACAAAAAACTAGAAAACTTCCTACCAGAACATATATTTTCCCATCTCTGTTGTCGGACTGAATCTTCGAAGGCAGTATTCAAAGTGCCATGGGCAGACTGTTCCTTCCTCCAACAATAAAAATAGGAGGAATACCCCAAACTGTATGCGTTCTAACTGAATTGCATTTCTTTGGTCTAATATAACTCTCAAGCTCTGATAGACTGTGTATAGTGGCTTGGGGAGATGAGGAACAAGAGTAAATGGTTACTTTATCTTTGAAATCATGGGTGGTCATGATTGGCATCCTGAGCTCACCTCTGCAAGAAGTTTTTCAACAACTCAACAATTTTCCTGCAAACAAATATTTCCCGGACCCATCTGCAAGTTTTGTTAGTTTGACACCAGTGAAAGTACAGAAGGGCTTTTATTAAATGAGATGCAATTGCTGGTTTACAGAGAAAGCAGGGATGTTACTCTCCTTTCTAAGACAGGCTAACTGACTCCAGTACAAATACCACCTAGGAGTATGATAGTTAACATGGTAATGCAAGTTAACATCTTCACTTAAAAAATTCTGTGGACTACTGAGAGAGAATAACAGCAAAAAAGGGGTCAACAAGCAGCAGCAGAATAGGGGGGGGATTCTGATCTTTGGCGCAGCATGTTGCAGAGAAGGAAGCTCAAGCAGGAGGATTATATATAAACCAAGGTTATAGTGTTCTAGACATAGTCACAGCCTGTGACTAGTTCTGATATAAAAGAAAACCCTTAACCATCTGTACAGTCACTGATGTCGCTGGCACTACTTCTGTGCTTAAAATTGAACTTTCCTCTAAGTGAGGAAATATATAGCTTATTTTTAATTGATCTTGAATTCCAAATAAACACTTGGAATGTAGGATGCTTGGAGATCACAGATGAGGTTTCTTCCACGGATGTATGATGAAGCTAATTGGGTCTGGTATGAATAATGTATCTGAATTCCAATCCAAACGTAGCCAGTATGTTGAGGGAAACAACAGAACATATCAGAATTAATATCAGGAGAGCCATCAGTCTGCATCTTCAATGTGATCATAATATCCTTGAAGTTTTGAACAAGCACATGGAAGTCAATGGTCTTTTTGCAGGGAATACATGCAGAAATAATTTTATAAATAGCTTTATATCTCAGCCTCCACTACCCTGGAAGTACCCCATTTCTAAAGAATATTGCAAGAAGAGGGAATCCTTCCACAACAAAATAAATTCCGGAAGTTAGCAATTTTTTTTGAAGAAGCCATTGGAAACTGAATATGCCAGAAAAACAAACCCCAAACAATAAGCTGCAAGAATTTTTCTATTAAAAAAGCCTCCAAAACAGAGAGAATTCACCTTCCTGAAACACAGCTTAATAGGATGTACTAATCACACACTACTCAAAGTAAATTAATATGATACATTTTCTACTTTGCAAAATTATCAAATGGACTGCTCTAGTAAGGGGGGTTTATCCCTGAGTTGGATAAAACCACTAAGGGAATCTGTGTCTGAAAATCATTTTCCACAACATATACGAATACGTAACAGCAAAGCTATAAAATGCAGAAAAATACACTGGAATGAAAATTTCCAGCATTTAAATATGGGTAGTGTTCCCTCTCTCCCCACTCCTACTTATCTTCACAGAAATTCCTTTCTAACACTTTACTTAATTTTAGTCATTAATTATTTTCCTGACTGAGCAGTATCTTGGACCTAATAATGCTTTATATTAACACTTACTGCTAGAAATTATAGATAACACATTATCTAAAACTTCAGTCTCGTAGTTCTCTTTCGGTTAGCTACTGCTTGCCTAATACGAGTTCATATTCCAGTCAGTACTTGAAGGGAAATACGACACATACACAGCATTTCTTCCAGGCTTGGCTCATGGAACCTTCAAACCTGGAGTGCAAGAAGTTGATGAGAAGGGAGCCCCACTCCGCTGACAGGCTCTAAAGCCTCCCAGGCCAGACAAACATTCAGCAAGGCTGACACCTAGTAAAAGTTTAGTGAACTGCAAAATGAATGAGACAACAGCAGAGCTCCAAGAAAGGCACCCTGGTTTTTAGGAGAATCTGAAAAAAACTGCGGAGAGGAAAAGCCAAGTTTCCAGACAGACACAAGCATGTAACGGAAAATGAACCTAACCTTTGGATGGGAATGGTCTAAGGATTTGTTGTTTTCTTACCTGGGGATCTGAAAACAGCAGTCCTGTTTCCTTATGTTTTATTATTGCTGCGTTCCCAGGAATGTTCCTTGCCAGCACTGGAATATCTAAATCCATCGCCTAGAGGTATATAGAGAAAGGAAACAATAATTTACTAGGATTCCTGGGTTTTGAGATGTTAATGAAGACGATTTTTAAATGAAAAGCAGAAACAACAAACTGAAGTTCTTCCCCATTTCTCCAACTTTTTAGTTGAAAAATACCATGTCTAAGGTGATCTCCTGTATAGAACGTCTCTGAAATGTTTTGTTTATAGTTTTGGTAGTCTTGTAACTTTGAACATATTATCAGAAGCAATCAACCCAGAAAGTCAATGGATAGCTGTTTTCATCCTTTATGCTTTTCCACCTCAAAGTACATGTTTGTTTCCCATTGGAAGCTCCTGACATATGGCAGGCTTTAAGAGGATAAAATTAAGGTTCAGATCAAGGGTTGGCAGGGAAACCCCTACTGTTACGGCGCATAGATGAGAAGATTAGTTCACAGCACAAATAGCCAGATCTCCCCAACAAAGTATCTGCTCTATTGTTCCATTACAACTCCCTTTTCTCAGATTTTCTGCAACATGCGCAGAACGGGAGAGATGTGGGCAGTTCAGTGATGGTGCATGTGACTGTGGAAACCACTTGGTTCTGATTCTGTGGGTCCTGTAGGACTCTAGAATGAGTTTTTCTGTTACGATAGCCTGCCCTGGACTTTGAGCGTTGAGGAACTTCAGGGAAGCATGGAGTGACTGAACTATACCAAGGCGGGGAGAGAAAGGGTCATGCTTTCAAAACATTATCTACAAACCTATCGGTATGGGACTCCTCAGAGACCAAAGAATACATCTGAAGGAGTAGAATCTGATTCCACAGAAATTGTGGGCTGGATGGTTGATGTATTTCTTCATTTATTTATATGCATATGTATGTGTGCATGCCTGTATATACACAAAAAAAAGGAGAGGCAGTGTGGTGCCTTGACGTGGTAGCATTACAGGTTGCCTGCAGAATCAGGAGCAGAGTACAGCATCCATTCAAAGCTAGTAAATCATTTCCAAGAGACCTAAAACCTGGCAACCTTTAAAAATACAGCTTAGATTTTTGAAGTAACTAGTGTGCAAACCGTGGCCGCTCAGCTCTGCTAGTCATGCATATCCTGATCTGAAACTTTAATTACTATCGATGAATTTGGAAGTCTTGAGATGCACTGACTGTAAAACCAGAAGAACTCATATTGTACAATTATCAGTGTCAAACAAGAGAAAGAAATTCTCTCCCCCAAATCTTCATGTTTCACATCACTATGCTTCATAGTGACTCCCTGTCACTTCAGAGTGAATGCATTTTTAATTATTGTCATTACACTCCCAGATGGGGAGCAATTTTGCTTCAGTGTACATAGCAGGAAAACAAAACTCCAAGGAGAAAACCATGCTTTTTTAGAGTTTGGACAAAACTGAAGAGAAAAATACCCTGGCTGATAATGCACAGAACCAATTACGCTTTGAACAGCGAGGGACTGCTGTGATTTAGCAACATGCCTTAATAGCTTAAAATATCTAAGAGAAACACTATTTAAATCACCATTGCAGATGAATTTCCTTTGGACACAGAAATTCTACAGTCCTTCTGACACAAACATCTGCTTTGCAGTAGTTAGCTCTAAAAAAATCATAGTAATCCTTAATGAAATAACCTGCTGTACACTTTTTATCAGAAACTACTGTGTCAGCTGGAGGTAATTCAGACAAATAGATTAATGAACACAAACCAGAATAAATAAATGGGAAATACAAAACTACAGACCAGCTTTCTGAATTTATCTATGTGTCTAAGTTGCTGAGATACAGCTTTTTAAAAACAAAAAGAAGTCATTTTGGTGAAAGCAAATACAGTTTTTGGTCATCCACAAATTATTTTTTTATTTGCTCTAACTTTACTGTTAAACAAACAAACAAAAAATCTGTTTTCCAAAGGTAGATTTACAAAACCCCACAATGACAGCATCTACTTATCACTACAGCAAAGTTCATAGACCTTCAAAGTTCACCCAGGAAACGAGAGACTCCAGTGCCACACTCTGCCTGGCAGGTTTTGAGTCAGCATGTGGAGGAAGTTCCTTTTGGCTCCAATTACCCAACTACAGACTTAACACCGGGTTCCCACCGAAGCATCAACATCTCAAAGAGCGACAGAATTTCTGAATCAGCTCTTTTTCAGCCCGTCCTATTGACAGGCTTAAATGCCCTTGTGTTCAGCGTGCTGGCTGTTGATCTCATTCAAGCATGTTCAATGAACAGGGAATGAAGATATTTTACTTGACTTCCTGAACTGAAAATCAAGAGCTTGATAGTGGCAGTGAAGTGCGTGAGCGTTCCCTGTCACCTGCCTAAGGCCCTCTCCTCACCTCTCTCTATTCCTCCTTTTAAAAAACAAATCCATAAGACTATTTCAGGTCTGGCTTCTTTCCAAACATGTGATTGTCCGTGCAAGGGAAAGAACACCACTAAAAAAAAAAAAAGAAAGAAAGAATCACAGAAGAAATCACACAAAACACAGCACGACCACCTCAGTACAGCTGGATGTGGCACTATCCTCACAAAAAATCACCTGCAAGACAGCGAGGAGTTTGGATTCGAGCAGACACTGTGCCGTTGGGCTGCACATTGATGGTGATCATCAAATATGTGCTGAGTGCCCTGCGCCAGTTCCGTGCTGGACTGGACCTAACGGTGTGGTTGCACAGGCTGGCAGAGTATTGCTGACTCCAGTTTGCGTTGGACCGTAGTGCACATTTTAAAAAAAAATAAATCTGTCACAAGATACGTTCATTCACTTCTGTTTCTGAATGCTACATAGTTGATGACTCGTTGAAGTTGATCACTAAGTTTATATTTCATTTTCTGTCATTTCTAATGAACGAAGGGAGCAACATTTGTTCTGTCTCAGAGTTGGAGGGCAGTGACTGCTACGTAAGAAAACTTTCAGGTCCCAAACCACACAGGTACCAATGAATTATAGCTACTGAAAGACAGAACAGATGGCCAAATACATAAGATGAGGGGCCGGCTTTATACCAGCTAGCCTTAAACAAATGGATTGGGCTGTAAATAATTACTGCATGAAGTGGCTTAGAATTTAATTTAGATACTTGGTCTATTTTTAAGCAGTAAAAAGAATCATTTGCATTGTTGAAAATATGTATAATTTACTGACCTAGGTTCCACAAATAATAGTATAAAATAACATTTTAGTCCATTGGCCATCTGTTTTGTTACATTACTCTGACTGCGAATGTGTTTTAAAGCTATTTCAGAAGGATGCAGGGTGTAAATTCCAGCTTTGGAAGCATGTTACACACTAAGCATTTCTACCCAGCAGCATCGTGCCTATAGAGTAAATACAGGTTTTATTTACTATTTTGTCTTCTCAATTGTCCCTCCTTTTCTTCCTCCTAGCCTATGCATCTTTTTGTTGGCCCCTCTTCAATTTTACTGCTCTACAACATCCCTTTTTTTTTTATTTTCCCCCAATTTTTATAGTTTGCTATGGCTTATATTGCAAACTACTAGGCCTGTACCTCATGTATTATCTAAGACTGGATTTTGTCCTACAGCAGAAGAGAGTCTGGCCATCTCTCTTTTCTATGATGACTGGTTTTTTTAATCGGCTTTGGTTTTTTTTGTGAAAGCATAACAATCTAATGATTTTCAGAACAGTTGGAATACTCTTGAGAGCACAGAAAAAGTACTCTGATGAAATGGTGCTGCAATCAAAACCTTTTTCTTCCCAACTATATAGAGAACAAACAAAATTTTCCAGTAGTGTTGCCTGTTTCACCATCACACGCCCAGGAAGATGAAGAACTCCCGAGCTTTCTGAGGAAGAGATACATTTTAAATGCTTGCTATAATGCTTGTTTTCTCTTTTTCAAATCTCAAACAGAAAATAGATCAGTTACGGCAAAATCTCTGAGATATCAGTACTAGACGACAAAATCATTAGCGATGGTTTCTAGCTCTTTCATACCTTAAGGCAGGTTGAAACAGACATGATTATATATTTATCTCATTTATCTATTATATATTTATCTCAAACTAAAACACTGTTTACAGATTCATGACTTTGTTAAATTTTGAACTTTCAAGAGAATGAAAATCGCATTTCCAAATTCAAGCAAGATGTTTTCTCTACCTAGGACCAAAAGACTTTTATACATAGTTTTCTGCCTTATTAATTTAACAAGATCTTAACAGATGGCCCTTCCTACTGCTGGCCATCTCAAGCAAGGACTTGACTTTATCACATTGACACTTCTTCTGAGACAGAGATTTTTTCAGTAGGATATTTTATAACCATGTCATCAAATCCCACTGTACAACTGCCTAGTAAACAGCCATGAAATACCAAAGCCCTATAAGCTTTAGAAGAAGGATTCAAACAGGTGTAAGGTACTAAAAAGGGCAAGCTTCAAGGTAGTTTCTCAAGAGCTAACTAAAGACCTAATTCTGCTTGTAGAAAATCCTGACTCAGCTGGGACCGGAGCTGTTGTCTCACAACTCCTGTGCAATGTCTGTTCGACTTTCCTTCCTGTAATGCAGATTTTCAGTTTGCACCTGTAATTAGTAACTCATTTGCTTGTAACCAAGTCCACACCTGAACTAGCAAGCTCAGGCTTCTGAAAGCGTGCCGGTTTTTTTATCACTGTTATATGACTTCCATGACAAACTCCAAGTTATGAGCTGCCAGTTCAGAGATTAGGCTGTCCTTCCTCCACTAATCAACAAGAAGGCCAGTATAGGACCGAGGCTGGTTAAAAGCAGGTCACACCTATGGTTATAGGTTATTTTTTCTCTCCCTGCGAAGAGAATCTCCCCCCCAGGAGACCACAATTTCCAAACAAGAATACGTCACCTTTTTACAGTGCTACCACCTCACTCACTGATAGCCCCACACCTCTGAGCCCAGTGTGGGACTGGGACTGGGCGAGCGCAGCCTCAGGATGCCGAGGGCACCTCCACACCGGCACCGTCCCCGACGGAGCAGCTCAAGAGGCAGCAGCAGCACAGCAGAAGCGTCTTACCGGAGAAACTACGGGAGGTATTTCAGCTAGCTGCCTGCATCCTGCTGTACCAGTGTAAAATCAAACGGGTAGTGCTAAAATGTGAACTCTGACCGCTCAAAAGCTCATGTGTTTTCTCATCTGCTGACTCGCTCCCAGTACTGGTAATTTCTGGTAGAAAAGCAAGGTAGGAAGTGAGGGTTCCAGGAGGAAATACTCCACTTCGGAATACTGCATTTTATTTTCAACACATACATGAGCACAAACCAAGGCTGACTAGTAGGTTTGAAATTATTCCACCAATGTAATAACAGAAGAAAAGAGAACAGGATCTTTTCCTCTTCTTTTTATGAAAAAGTTATCATGTACAAGGAAATAGCTAACAGTCTATCAGAGGTCACTCTTACACTTAGAAGAGAGAATTTAGTTTTTCCACTATGGTCATTTGCCAGTTTATTTTAGCCTGTTTAGCTGTCAAACTCAGATTAAGACAGATTAAGTATTAAAGGTAGATTAAGCGTTGATTAACTTTGTTTTAGAAGTGTCTTCAGTAGAATTCAATGTATCAGTCATAAGACTATCCTAAGACAAGCTATGCACAGCTAGCTACATGTAAGATAAAAAAGTAATACTACCTAATCTACTATACATATATAAAAATACATATATAGAGAAATAAATTCAGCATGAAAAATTAAAATGAATACTTCTTGATGATTCCTCCTAATATATACTTTTTTCTGATGTAAGAAAAACATCAAAATGGAGGAAGCTAACTCTGCAGGTATATAAAGACACCCTGCATAGAATGCTCTTTTGCCAGAACAGTCTTTTAATTCTTACAGAAAGAAGACAAATACAACAGGAAGTATTTACTATTCTGTTTGTGTAGTGATTTTCAGTGAGAAAAACAGTCATTGGAAGAGGTTTGGGGGTTTTTTGGTCTTTTTTGACAGGTCTGGGTATGAATTGGGAATAAATTACTCAACATAACTATGTAGTGGAAACTTAAAGGGACAGCTTTCCCCTACAGGTGGTATTTAATAGCCCTGTAGGATAACGGAATACCTCAGCCACACAGAGAAGAGCTCAAAAAACCCCCCAACTTTCCTTGTCGATTTAGTCTTATAGTTATCAGATTCAAAACTTGTCAGAATTGCAACTTTAAAAGGGGAGAGAAACAAATCTGTAATTCCTGAAGCAGGCTCAACACCACCTGTGAAGTAAACTAGCATTATCTTTTTGCTTTGAGTTACCACATGTTTATTAATATACTAAACTTACAAGATTGCTCCCTCTCCTGATAAAAGCTAAGGAAAAGTGACTTTTAACTGCAAATCTGATGGGATAATTTTGGGGAAAACTGTATCAATTGTCCCATCAGTCTTGAGTTTGCATAACAATTTGTATCCCGCACACTAGCACTTCTGTTGCAGACACTGTGTCTCTTAGCAGTCTTTCTGGTTTGCTTTCCCCCCCCCTCCTTTTTTTTCCCCCTAACTCACTGACACTAAGGAAATAAATCACATTGATTTTTGGTCAAACTGTTAAGCGAATAGTCCTGGAGGGAACATGTAGCTGGTGAGGAGGAGCTGACAGTTACTTAACTTTTACTTCTCTGAGTCACTGACTTAATTGTGGCTGTGTAATGCGTTGGTACACTCCGTTTCATCTCAACTACCAAACATACAAAATTTGTCTGCCTGCCACACTGATAACTTTGGAAATGTCACAGTCTGTAGTAACTGTTGTTTATAGAGTATTGTTGCTGTGAACCAGCATCTGCTTTCACCTCTGAGCACTGGCATTTTAGAAAGGAAACACACATTTGCTATCTTAGCATCACCCAACTTTCATAATTCTTACAATGCTCAGTTCTTACTTATGAAGGACTTTCAGCTGTTTGGAAGAAAAGCATGCTGGAAATGCAACATGTGATTACTCATTAGAAACAGAAATAGGAGATTCATTAATACAAATCATGTAACAGTTTCTGTGATCTTCTGATATCATCATAAACCAACATTCAGCAGTTGCCAAAAAAAATGGAACAGTAAAAGGTGCCTGCCCAAAGAACTTACCTTTCGAGTACATTTACTTTTTTTTCCTAGAAAGCATTTGATACTAAGCAGCGCCCTACTTTGACAGGTATGAAATAAACCTAGTTATTCATTTTCAATACTGATGGCAAAAAAATTATCCAAGTGTGTCATTCATTCATTAATAATTTCAGAATTAAATAATCAAATACAGCTCTTAGATTGCTTTTTGAAAGGATGTAAAAATAAATGAAAGTCTATTTTAGCAACATTATAGGGAAGTGGATGTTGAATCAAGAATAGTGGCAACCCCACTAAATCAGAACGATTCTTGTATCTCAGGTCTGTATTGTTAATTTAACAAGATTGATAAAATTACATTCTGCCCTTTAAAAAATAAATAGGCAAAGCATAAAAACCTGTCAGTTCAAGGGAAGAAAACCTTAATTACTAACACTTGCAAAAAGAAATATTTTAGTTTTGTCTTCACTAGCTTTGAAATACGGACATAAAATGTCGACACACATTTCCAGTGATAAAAGCAATTTCAGATTCACTGTAACCTCACCGAAGAACCTTACCACTAAGATGCAATTACCTCCAAAATTGCAGCAGACATTCCCTCTGAAATGGAGCTGTTTACCACAGCAAAGCACCTTTTCATAGCAGCATGAAGATCATCTTGTGGCACCTCCTGTAATAAATGTACTCCAGGTGTCCTAGAAATAAAAGGCACACAAATAGGACACCTCCTAAGAACGCGCTGTGACAGCTCTTCCTAAAATTTGGAGCAATGACGGAAGGTGGTCAGAGCAATTCAGGCACGGTTCTGGTGCTAACCACCGCTTGCCCATGGGCAAGCCACTTTACCGTGTTCTCCTCTCCATAAATGCGGTTATAAACTCAATACAGTATACATTGCTATATCTGCTACTTCTTTATCTGTTGTTCTGATGTTTTACAGTCAATCGCTTAACACCATGCTCCGTTAACAACAATCAGTCTCATAAATGAAGGAGCTGAGTTCAATGGGTAGTGGTGCAATTTTCCCTTAAAGAATTTGTGTAAGACAGGGAAGATGTATGCAGAGATTTACGAAAAACACACAGTTTAATTACTTAGGGAAATGCAGAGCGATTATCAGAACGGTCAACAGCAGGAGATGCTGGCTTTTGGGGATGGAACGTGGTTCTGAAAGATCTCTTCTGCTTCCCCTTTTATTTTAAGCACTCTTCTATTCTGAACGGTTACATTTCTACTGCCGTCATCTTACTCAGATTAACGAAGGTCAATCGAATCAAGGGTGAAGGGTGCAAAAATAGGGTAACTAGGTGTCCAGTCTCAGATGAAGTGAATGAGATCTTTAAAACTGGTGATCATTTTTGAAAAGCCAGCATCTCCTCCGCTTGATGAACCTGCTCCTGCCTCTTTAACCTGGACATGAGATCACTAAACCAGATGCAAACACAAGCGTATGTGACATCAAGACCAGCTCGCTGTCAACTAGACTTTGTTAAACACCGCTTTTCTGGTTCTGCAGTAACATCAAATGGAGCATAAATGCCTGATTACAGGAGTCATGTTTCCCATGAATAACCTGACAGAAAACAAACAAAAAAATATCTCTTGCTCAAAAAATGGAACTGCAAAACACGTATTTTATGCAGATTTTACTATCAGTTATTATCAGTCGGAGATAATATGGTTGTTTTGTTCAAGTCAGACAATTCCATGTTCTGCAGACACACACAAAAAAATCTCATTTCTCTAACATTTACATCCTACAATCAGGAAGCATATAAACCAGGGACAGAAAAAAAGCTATTCAGGGTTATCCTGTCCATCTACTCATTTACCCATCAAGAGCAAGCATGCAAAGCCAGGATGAAAAAAAGAATGAAAAAACCCCAAATAATAATAAATATAAATAACAAAAAATCAGATGTGATTTAACATGAAAAGATCTACTGGTTATTCTAAACCTCAAAATGTGTAGAATACTAGTCTGAGGACGTTACATGCCAAACAATCAGCACACATTTGTTAGCCATACAGAGGTTGTGCATGTATATGCATTTGCATGTACAAAAGAGCAAATCACACATGATTTAAAAAGCTGGTCAGCCAACTGCTTTCACTTGGAGCAGATAAAACGCTTAACATTAACTTCTTACCTTTTAAGTTTTTCCTTAATTTCACTTGCAAAAAGTGGATCGACCTAGAAAGGAACAGACACAGAGGTATATGGCACTACTTTAGCACTACAGCATATGTTTGACATACCCAGAAAAGATAAATACATTTTAGCATATTTTTTACTAAAATATTTAAACGCAAGAATGTGCTGAGCTTTAAAACCATACCACAGATCTGTAACTTGGTAGTTACACCTGACTCTTCAGACAAACCCCCTCATGGATGAGTGACACGTGGAATACCCAGCTGGAGGAGCGTGCGCACAGTACAGCAGAGTGTGAAGCAACTACTCCACTCTAAAGCTTTACGTGACGGCTCCAGTGCAGCGTGGTTTTGGGCTGCCATCAGAAGGGGAGGTTCCATTTCTTCTCCCCTGACACCCCTCTGGCTGAAGAGTCTAATTATAGCTAGATCAATTGAACATGATTGACTGTTTTGAGATGACTCTGCTAAGGCTAACACGATTCAAATGACCGATTTGACAACTTACAGTCTAAGCGAGGAAGAGCGCTCTGATGTGCCAAGCGACTGTCTGTCCCTTTATGTATGGAGTGACCAGTGTGGGGAAGGAAAGGAACTTTTTGGGCTGCAGTTAACAGAGGAAGCAACCCGCGCGTAAACTGAGACAGTCAGACAGATGTTATGCACCGACAGAAACCTTTGTCTGAAAACTAATAAACATAAAATTCTAAAATATAGTCTAACATGAAGGCATGCTAGATTTATTAAATGTTGTCTAAGCTGGGCAAATAACTCCAGCAAATTTATTTACAAGCTTAACTCTATTATTTTCATTTAACATGGTTAAAAGAAATAAAAATAACTTGGAAATCCTTAACTGGACATGAAGAACAGAACTAGATTTCTTTTATTAAGGTTGACTGACTGTATTAGATTAATTTGTGATAGCTTGCACAGCACGCAGCAATTTTAAGTACTGGGAAGAACATGGCTTGTTTTTTTTAATGCATGTTAATATTTTGGGTTTGATGGTATGCTGGTTTTTTTCACAAAGCATTTTAGAGAACTCTTTCAGAAAAAAGTCAGGATTTATAACTATGATTGTGTACTTTGAACACATGATTAATTATTTCATGAAAACAGGGATTCATAAATCAGAAGATTCAAGCGACTCACTCTTGCGCTAACAAATTAATTCCTACTGAATGCAAAAAATAAAAGGCTTGCATAACTGCTTACAGAATGTTGGAAGGGACCTTAAAGATCATCTAGTTCCACCCCCTGCCCTGGGCACGGACACCTCCCACTAGACCAGGATGCTCCAAGCCCTGTCCAACCTGGCCTTGAACCTCCAGGAATGGGGTAACCGCAGCTTCTCTGGGCAACCTGTTCTGGTGTCTCACCACCCTCACAGTGAAGAATTTCTTCCTAATATCTAATCTAAATCTATCCTCTTTCAGTTTAACACCATTACCCCTCATTCTATCACTATACTCCCTGATAAAAAGTCCCTCTCCACATTTTCTGTAGGTCTCCTTTAAGTACTGAAAGGCTCCCATAAAGTCCTGCAGAGCCTTCTCTTCTGTCAGGCTGAACAACCTCAACTCTTGGCCTGTCTTCATACAAGAGGTGCTCCAGTGCTCTGTTCATCTTCCTGGCCCTCTTCTGGATTCACTCCAACAGGTCCATGTCCTTCTTATGTTGGGGGTCCCAGAGCTGGATGCAGTACTCAAAGTGAGGTCTCACAAGAGCAGAGCAGAGGGGCAGAATCACCTCCCTCGACCTGCTGTCCACGCTTCTTGTGACGCGGCCCAGGATATGGTTGGCTTTCTGGGCTGCAAGTGCACATTGCCAGCTCATGCTGAGCTTCTCATCAACCAACAACATCCCCAAATCCTTCTCCACAGGGCTGCTCCCGATCCATTCTCTGCCCAGCCTGTATTTGTGCTTCGGATTACCCTCACCCACATGCAGGACTTCGCACTGGCCTTGTTGAACTTCATGAAGTTCACATAGGCCCACTTCTCAAGCCTGTCAAGGTCCTTTTGGATGGCATCCCTTCCCTCCAGCATGTCAAATGCTCCATGCAGCTCGGTGTCATCGCCAAACTTGCTGAGGGTCCACTCAATCTCAACATAAGTGTTGCCAAGATGTTAAACAGTACTGGTCCCAGTACCGATCCCTGAGGAACACCACTTGTCTCTGCTTGCCACTTGGACATTGTGCCATTTACCACAACTCTTTGAGAGCAACCACCCAGCCCATTCCTTATCCACCGAGCGGTCCATCCATCAAATCCGTATCTCCCCGCTTCAGAGACAAGCATGTCATGTGGGACAGTGTCAGTGCTTTGCACAAGTCCAGGTAGATGATGTCAGTTGCTCTTCCCTTATCCACCAACGCTGTAATGCCATTGTAGAAGGCCACCAAATTCGTCAGACACTATTTGCCTTTAGTGAAGCCGTGTTGACTGTCACCAATCATCTTATTTCCCATGTGCCTTAGCGGAGTTTCCAGGAGGATCTGCTCAATGATCTTGCCAGGCAGAGGTGAGACTGACCAGCTTGTAGCTCCCTGGGTCTTCCTTTTTCCCTTTTTAAAAATGGGGGTTATGTTTCCCCTTTTCCAGTCAGTGGGAACTTCACTGGACTGCCAAAACTTCTCATATGTGATGAACAGTGGCTTGGCTACTTCATCCACCAGTTCCCTCAGGACGCACGGATGAATCTCACCAGGTCCCACGGACTTGTGCACCTTCAAGTTCCTCAGCTGGTCTCGAAGCTGGTCTTCTCCTACAGTGTGAGGTTTCTCTTTCTCCCAGTACCTGCCTTTGCCTTCTGTGACTTGGGTGGTGTGGCTAGAGTCCTTGCTGGTGGAGACCAAGGCAAAAAAGTCATTGAGTACCTCAGCCTTGTCCAAGTTCTGGCTTACCAGGTCTCCTGTTTCCTTCTGGGGAGGGCCCACGTTTTCCCTAGTCTTCCTTTTGTCACCCACATACCTATAGAAGCTTTTCTTGTTGCCCCTGATGTCCCTGGACATATTTAACTCTATCTGGACTTTGGCTTTCCTAACTTAATCCCTGGCTGCTCGGACAATTTCTCTGTATTCCTCAAAATTACTTAAGAAAGTAATTTTGGTAACAGCAGGGGAGAAAATCAAATGCCCTTTCCTGAAGCACTACCTGATCCAGGTGACAGAGTATGATACACATCCATACACTAAACACACTAGAAGTATGGCATATCACAGGTTCCTTGGGTATTTCATACTGAACTTCAGAATTGCTACCTCTATATAAATGTCTTTTCAGCTTTTTCCCCAAAGTACTATTTTGATGCTGAGTTTCTCTCATGAGGAACTACACCCTGTTTCCATTAAAATCAATGGAGTACTTGTAAGTGATTTAATGAGCAGTGTGATATGGTCTTTTGCTCTTCTACCTTTAGAAGGATGAGAAAAACTACAGCCTGTGACTCATAAAATTTGTAAGATATTAATTTCTATCCCATCTACATCTATGGAAGCCAAGAAATTGCCATCTGCCTCATAAACAGAACACTCCTTTAAGCTGTAATCTTCTATTGGTAGATATTCCAAGAAGCCTGGCCTGAATATGAGAATTTAGTTAAAATATTACTTTCAGGATGGGTGTAGCAATGACTTAAAGAAGTGATCCCCCTGAGCTACATTTAGGAACTTGAGGGGGCACAGTTATCTAACCACAAGCTCAATATAACAGAAATTAGATACAACATAAGCTGTTCAGTAAGTTGGAAATGCACTTAAAAGATGTAAATGCTTCCAAAGCTAACTGACTATGGCAGGATGCCTAGGAACTTAGCACAGTCTCAGAAAAAGCTACTGAAAAGAAAAGAATGCTACTTCCACACAAAATGTCTCCATGATCCAGTTCTTCTACAGGTCAAGTATTTGTTGCCAGATTTTATTTTGTTATCTCTCAACGTAGCAGGCAAATACGATCATCAGTTACCCATCATCTTTCGTTAAAAATTCACCCATCCAGAGGAAGAGCCTTCAAAGAGCTGCAAATTTCATCAGTTTAGCAGAGATCAGAGGGAAGCAGCTTGCGTTGTATGAATAGTTTCTATCAGAACAGATGAGAAAAGATGACACATGGAAAGGGGAGTGGGCACATAGCAAGAAACCACACCTAATGGGACCAGATATGCTATTAAGGAAGTTCTACTCTGCTGACAGGCAAAGAAACATCTGAGATATGTTTGACAGTGCAGAAAGTCACAGATCAAACGCTGCACAAAGACGAAGGTGCCTGTTAAGCACAGGGCCTACCGTGATCAAAATCTAGGAAATCTCCTATAAACACACTCTATTAAATTGCTGTCTTATAAAAATTAACTCCGACAGAAACACTGGGCCAGAAACATCTTCATTATAATGCGGGGGCTACTGTGGCCCTCTAGACTTTGTAGGGAAAAAACACGTCTTAGTACATTTAAAGTCCTGTCAGAATATCACCCGGAGTACTGAAGAGTGAAAAGCTGTATCTGCAAGCACATGCAATATGGATAGGAAGGATTTTTCTCAATTGCTCAGGTTTGTGGGGTTTTGACAGCATCACTGTGAAAGGTATGAGCGTTATTCGCAGCAGCAGGTGACCCCACATTACAATCTTCATCTGATCGTTTGTTGAATAGGCTCAGCAAGACCAAGCTTCCCCTACAACGGAAAACACAACTGTTGTCTGCAACGCAACGCAACCTGCCTGCAGCAAACGCACCAGAAATATAAGAGCCTTGGGAATACACTAAACTCAACCATTCTACATCATCTTTTCCATATACTAACTGCTTAAGTAAATTCAATGTCTTCTGGCTTAATGTGTCATTCTACTACTGCAATTTAGGAGAAATAACAACTTGTAAAAGTACAGTTTTAATTCAACTAAAAGAATTTGGCAACCAGGATCTGAATTAACAAAACTTCAGATCTAAAAGAAAAATATATAACCTTTAAAAGACATTTGGAAACAGCTCAGTTCACCATTTCTAACAAAAGTCTCATTTTCAGAGACTTTTTCTTGAAGAACAAGAGAACAAAGGATTAGAAGAGTTGTCAGCTTAATAGTAGTAGCAGCTCTTATCTTTTAAAAAATAACTCAGTGAGTAGGACACTTATTCAGGATGTAGCTGGCAGAATTTCATATTCCTCAGCAGGCTAAAGAATTTGAATTAGTATCTTTGTCTCCTATCCGATTTTCCTAATTTTCGTGCTCTAGGATATTCTGAAGCAGGTTATTAGACCTCCTCTAATTGTTTAGTTTAGTTGTGTCAACAGCTGTTTCATTTGAGAACTAGCCCAGAAAACATACAGTAGGTAACAGCCATCCGTTATGAAGAGACGGGCGACAAGACCCAATAGGTCCCTCCGTCTGTGGAGGTGGTTATTCAACTAGAACTCTCTCAATAAGTATGGGAAGAAGTTGGACAGAGGAAAAGTAGCTGTCAATGGAAGCAGCAGCATCACTAACACAGCAATGTTCTGTACTGTTTACAAGAACAATTAAGAATTACGCAGAGAGTACAAAGTGGGCTTCAAGAGGTAACCCAACAGCTGGACACAAGTTTTTTGGCCTTATCCTTTTAAAAATTCCATAAGCTTCTATTCTAGGAATATAGAGCTGCTGAAAATTAGCTATTGTTTCAAATTTCATTATGGAAATGAATAAAAGGAAAACTGAAAGAGGAGATCAATGCTAAAATTGTACATTATACAAAACCCAATCCAGCAACATTACTTAGATTGCACCATATGAGACAATCATGCATAGCAAATGCAGGGAAAAGGTTATAATCTTATGGAAGGAAAGCAAAAAATAGTGTGTGGACCTTTCTTCTTTATATTCTTAATAAATATAATCTTAATCTGTTTTTTTAATACTCACAATAAACACAACTTGCTTCACAGATAATGGCACTGATTTTCTTAAGATTTTGTGATTTGAGAAGCAACGTGAATAAGAAATGTACAGCTAAATATTAACAGAGCTGCAATTTATTTTCATCCTTTAGCAATATATTAGTACTATGGGAGAAATATGTTTTAAAATGGTTTAAAGGAGGTTGAGTCCTTGATCCTGCCTATGTACTGCCACAGGGTTATTTCTGGTAGCTTGCTGTAAAGATGTTAGCTTATGAAAAAGTGAAGCAAATTTAAAAAGACGACTAAAATGTTTAAAATCCTCACTGGAGGCAGCAAGTGCATCTTTTGATTCTAAAGCACAGCTTCATTACACCTGCTCTAGATTTGCCTTCCACACCAGTTCACTTCCAAATCATTTTGTGTAGTAGCGTGGAAAAAAATGCAGATAAAATAAAAATGTAAAAACAGCTTTTCAAAATAAAATCTGATGTCCCCAAATTTACAAAGAACAAACTGAATGAGAAAATAGAAAAAATAGTTCTTATGTGCCCATTCAGATTCTATTTATTTTCATATAAAACAGACTGCCTGCACGTTTTCAGGCTCATGTGAAGAAGAATCAGAGATGAGACTTATGGAGGCACACAAACACCTTACCCAGATGGAACAGTGAAGCTTTTAGTATGCCCTTAGCATCAGCAAGAGTTTGTTTCATATGACACAGCTGCCTACTCATCCCTTTTCCACTGATTAGATTAAGGCTACAGACTACCGTTTCAAGAGTTCTGCTGCTGTGGACATATGTGTATATGTAGCACAACCGATTACTTTCTCAAAAGTCCTGCAATTAGTTTTGTTAGTTTAGCGTAAAGCATGTTCCCTTGACATAGGCAACACACCAGAAGCAGAAGCAGCAGAACAGTCTCCCTGCAGCCCCCCCGGTCCCTGTGCAGCGCTGTGGGAAGCTGTGGGAATGAACCTCATTTTGCAAAGAATTAGAAGCACTTTGGTGGCTCAGAGGCATCTCTTCCCCTCTCCATCCCCAACTTACAGTGCAGTTGCTACTGTTGAGGATCTGGCCCACAGCAAATACTGTGCTAGCAAATATTTAGGCAGGGTATTGGTTAGACTGAGATTTGAGAAATATTCATCTTTCTCTCATGGTTCTGAAAATAACCATACATTTTGTAGTTCTGCACTTTTTCAGCACTTGTTCAGCACTGTACTTAACACAAATCAAAAGAACATTTACATGTTCATGGATTGCTCCTTTCCAAAGACCTCAGTTTCTGCAGGTGAAATCAGACAGATCTCAAAGTGTAACTTTGTAAGAGTGTAAGATCTCAAAATAACTAGAAACAATGGTGGATACTCAAACATGAAGTTTTAAAAGACCATTAGAAAAGAAAGGACCAACAGAAAAGGTATATAACCCTTTACTCCCTTTTAAGCATTCAGGACAGTGGCACATGAAGATTAATAACATGGTGCATGCTTTGCTCTTCAGAGAAGTTCAGCCTCGTTACTTCCTCAAAAATCACGCTACTTGAAATGCTGGGGTAGAGTTGGGAGGGTTCAATAGTTTTTCTTGTTTCTTGCTTCATAAGCCCACATTTTCAAACTTTTCTCCACAACTAGAAGAACATTTTTTCATACTAATGACTGTGATAGTTTTGATTTTTAAACTCCTTCAGGACCTGCTGCTTCATGAAAAGCAAACCGTTGCTGAGAAACTCATGACGACATTTTGAGACAGCTACCCAACGTACGTCTCATCTAGAGAGTTAGCAACCACAGAAGAGCTGCCATTTAACTGATTGACCCTGTTGTCAAAAGAAAGAATTAGAAGTTGTAACTTCCAAATTCGTTAAACAGGGTCTTTATAACTTAGGGGGAAAAAATGAAATCTCTCATTAATATTGGCCAGCACTTTTATTAAAATACATGTAATTCATTTGGAAGGAATGACACCAACTCTAAGCTTCATCTGAAATGTGGACATATAAGAACAACTGTTTCTGATTTTATTTATTTTAGTCAATGCCACCTTCCCTCTCAGATATCTGTATCCCAGGCTTTAGTGCACTCAGACTCTAGATGTGAAACAGACTTTACCATTTTTATTTGTCAGCTCAAGCTCTGCCCTTGCTGTCTGGTGTCAACAGAAACCTAACATCATTTTGCACCTGCTGACAACTGTTAATTGTGTATGAATTGAGACTACCAGAAATGGCATCAAAATCTAAATGAAACAAACAAAGACACAATCCTCCACGTGAACAAAAGATGTCAGAACACGGATAATGAGCATCTGGTATCACGTTCACAGTATTAAAAATTCTCATTAATGATACCTGCTAAAAAATTCTAGCTGGCGACTGTTGCCTTTCAAAATATTTGATAGGCTCATTTATAAATTATTCATATTGAAATAAACTTCGCTAATATTTGCATTACTACTTGCTGATTCTCTAAAATGTACTATCCCACAGGTATAAAACCAGAAGCCAACCTTAAAATCCAAATATTCTTACACTTTCTATCTTCAAAAGTTGATTCTGTAGTCAAATGAAACACTAAAGATTTTGCTCTAAGAGACCATAAGAGATGAAAAGTATTATGAAGTCATGAGCTTCACATAAACATAAAATTATAGTAATCTAGCTGCAAATGCCCTTTATAAAACCAGCCCAAGCCTTCTTAACAAAAAAATTCAGTACATGTAAAACTAACCTTCAGCTGCTGCAAACTATTTTAGTTCTATTGATAACAGTTTGCATTTATAAAAAACTTACTGAATAGAGCTGGGCTACCTCAGTGCATTTTCCTCTTAGAAAAACCCTCTTAGCTGCTTTCCCTTTTGCACATGCTGAGCGAGAAGGCCTTTCAGCTGATAGCAGAACTCTAAACCCTGGAAGTTGGGGCACTGGCATCGCTTCCACTTCCACAGTTCAGACCTGTCGTGAACAGCCTTTGTAAGTGCTAGGTTTGTACCTTTCCTCTGCAACAGTCAGAAGTCCCCAGATTTAGGTTCAGTTTGGAAAGAATGACTGTGATCTCTCAGATGCCAGTAAACAGAAGTATTTAGGAATAAACATACAAATAAAATAAAAGTTACAACAACTTACTGCAGGTCCAATTATGCCCAGATGAATACTGGGATCCTTTCTATGCCAATCTAAAACAGAAGAGGAACATCTTTTTTATTAATCAAAATTATTAAATTTTTTACTTAATTTGATTCTTTCTCTGAAAGAATGTGAAGAGCTACATAAATAAAGAACCAGGCAAATATTGTATTACTACTTAAGAGACCAAATGTGTACCAGATTTCATGCTCAGACCTCACATTACTCCTCAGAATTCAAATGATTAGCATATCTGAAAGTTAGTATTTAGCATTTCTGCTTCGTTTAATCTCTTATGATTCAATGGCTATTTAACTAAGCACAAATATTAATTTTTAATCATCTCAAGAGAACAATGGTCTATAGAATGCACTGACTCTGGCCACTAAGACAATTTTTTTTTAATTTTTCCCCCTATGTAAAGAAATGTGTGGAAGCAACTGCAACCATTACAATTAATACTTAGCCATTGTGTGCATAAGAGCAATCTGCCACTCTTCCAATACCAGAATAGAACAAAACCAGATAACTTGACTTTAATAAACTACATTTGTCACTAAGTCTCACGAGGTAGTATGGCCTAGAAATGTAAACTGAATAGTGGAGCCTAAATTTCCAACTTGGTACAGACACACAGAGAACCTGGCAAAACATTCACCCATGAGACTACGAGAAAACTTCAACCTAGTTTACAGTGCTGAGCCATAATGATGGGTGGTAAAATTTCCTTGTAACTTCAATGATATTAATTAGCGCACATGGAAATTTGTGTAACAGACACAGGACAGTAAGATAAAAAACAGTTATTTTGAAGTAGGTGAACTCTTCTTTTGCCTTCCATTAATATTGTATATAACAGCAAAATAGTTTTCCCAGCAAATAAAATCATCAGATATTGCTTTGATTTTAACGCTCTGTTATTCCCAGCAGGCTGGAAAAGACGCAGTACAGAAACAATGTGTTGAAGAGATCAATAGCTGCAGGAGCATTTTTCTAAAAAATGTAAATATATTATGAAGTTTTCTGCAATGAATAAAACAGCGTATGCCAAACTTAGAAACATTAAAAGGAACACATCTGAATCCAGGGACAAACCAAGGGTATTCAAATAGCAGGTACCTACCTGAAAACACATCTACTAAATACAGAGGATCTTTGACTCTTCGAAGTCCGCATATCAAAAGAAACATGTGTAAACTGCCTGTGTCTGTAGGAATGTCTGTAACAAATAATTTTAAAAAGTCTGAATGCAGATAAAGCCGAACACTCCAAATTGTTTCATAAATGAACACATACGGTGGTAAAAGCAGTAATAGGGTGGACTATGAAAAATGTCCACCCATTGTTGTTCCCTCTGTTTCTTGCTTTCTCATCAGTCCTCAGATATCTCAGTGGAGAACTTACTCATGCACATCACTTCAGAGGGCACAGGCGTCCATTGCCAGAGGCACTGAATGTGCAGGATTTGGAGAAAAAGCTGGTGGCTGGTATTTTTGAACCCCAGAACCCAGCTTTGACTCACTCGGGAACTATACAAATCACTGTGCTTCTCTATTTTTCTACCCATAATAATAAAAAAATTGCATCCATATAATAACTCAACACCTGTTTCAAGGATATTGTGAGGTTTAGTTAATCAACGGCTGTAGGGATTAGAGCTCTTGATCTGACACTTTTTGTTATAAAAGATCAGGTAAATGTCCCATAGTTATCCATCCCTAATATGCCAGGACTGCTACAGAATAATTAACTAGAAATTAAATTATTGCAAAGCATTTCTTTTAACCTTATTGCTAAGATACATAAATGAAAACAAATTTGGGAAAAAATCTCAACAGGGGAGTTTTTAACACTGAAAATCTCTCTTGCAAATACACAGCAACAACCCATAAAAAAAATAAATTGTAGCTATATTAGAAAAAGATCTGATGTATGATGTTGCAGTTGCCGTTGGCTTTATGACAGCACAATTAATTCAGAACATACTAATGGAGAAGGGTCACTATGTGATGAACCTTAGTAAAACGTGTTTATTATAAAACAACATTAATTCACAAATTGCTGAATGAACACACATAACAACAACATAATTTAATAAACACTAGAGGGGCTGAAATGTTCATGTTTGATTTACTGTACTGAACAAATCAGTTGGCTGTCCTTCTGTTCACCTATTTATGGTGCTCATGGCAAGGATGGATGAGTGTATTATCTAACACCAGGCAGCTCAAGGAGCATCAAACTGCTGCTCTCCAGCAGCAGGCTGTTTGTGGGACATTAATGCATGGGTGCCACTCCTGGTATGTCACATAGCTACCAGGAGGACTATGCTGCATGGTCAGAAGGACTATCTGCGGGGTTTAGGATTAACAGAGAAAGGCAGGAGGACATTTATGGTGGCACAGTGATCTGCTGCTGCTGAACCCTGCAGAGCCCCCTTCTCTGAGGCTTCCTCCTCCCTTCACCTTCCACTCTCCACCCGTTGCAGGAACAACTCAGCTGCTCATACAGCATCACTAAATTGCTGCAATTTGTAATTTAAGATCACCCAAACTTGGTACCAGCTTACGGTTCCTCATGGTGTTTTAATTGCGAGGTCTACTCCAGGCCCTGGAAGAAACATGCCAGGAATACCTCCCCTCATGTCAAGGAATTGCATTGGCATGTGCTCCACATCAAACCTCTGTTTTGTGGGAGAGGGAGAATAAAAGAGTGGCGACTCAAGATACGCTCAAGTGCTATTGCTCTAAAAATTTAAAAAAAAAAATAAAATTCAGTTCGGGGACTATTAAATGCTCCCTGTCACAGGGTTCATACAACCATAGAATCACCCAGGTTGGGTAGGACCTTTAAGATCATTGAGCCCAATGATCAACCCAACACTGCCAAACCCACCCATGTCCCTCAGCACCGCGTCTGTCCGGCTGGTAAATACCCCCAGGGGTGGTGATTCCACCACTGCCCTGAGCAGCCTGTTCCAATGTGTGATAACCCTCTCTGTGAAGAAATTTTTCCTACTATCCATCCTAAACCTCCCCTGGCGCAACTTGAGGCTGTTTCCTCTTGTCCTGCCTCTTGTTACTTGGGAAAAGAGACCAACTTCCCCCTCACTACAACCTCCTTTCAGGTGCTTGTAGAGAGCAATAAGGTCTCCCCTCATCATTGAATCTGTTTAACTTAAACAGCTTGAGCTGTCAAGAGTGGCTGCAGCAGACACAGTAAGTAATATTTTACTGGTTATTGGACCAACAAATAATTTGTAATTTATAATACACAAACATTTGGATTGAAAAAGCATTCTTCTGGTGCAATGGGCCATTAATACTGTTTGTTTTTAAGCCATGCAGCAGTGGTTTCAATTCATGGCATACACAAAACAAATAACTGGAAAGTGTCAGCAAAATTCAGATTGCATTTTAACTATCCATATGGCACAAATATTAATTTTAAATTATGAACTCCCACCTATCAATGTTTAGCTCTGGCTATTTCGGAACAAACTTAAAGTCAGCACTGAAAGCTCAGTCAGACAGTAGTGAGAAATCAGGTCTCCCTGTTCTCACACAGAGATTACAGAATTATTGCACTCTTGATGCGACAGTACCCTAATCAACATTAACTATGCTTGAAAGAACTGCTTCTTTTTATCTCTTAACATCTTCTTATGTCTATCTTACAGCTTTCAGTCTTTTCATTTTATTAGATACAGGTTTAAAGCACTCTGACAACAAAAAGCCCTAACAGGCTGATCCTGGGCAGTCCTGACTGCCATTCTGCTCCCTGTGCAAAAACCTTAACCCGAAAGAGAAACAGGAAACTGGCCCCACAGACAGTAATTGTACCTCGTAATTTGATTTTGCCATTCAGCTCCTGTGGCATTTAAAGGTACTTCTCCCAAGAATCTCATAAATAACAGTCTAATTATTTCACCAGTGAAAATGCCTAAAATAATATTTATTAATGAAAACAGCCCACTTATTTGAACTTTATTATTTTGAAAAGACATTCACAACCTTGAATTCTCACTACAGACTATCCCCTTCATGCAACTTAACAAAGCCCTACTTGTCTATCATGAAATTTTATGGACTTTTCACTGAAACAGCAGATATTGGGTACACTGGACCATACACGTCATTTCTAAAAACTGTCATAGAAGGGATAGTCAAAAAAAGATTTGCCTCTGCCATCCAATCTACTGAAGTGAGAATCAGTTGTAGTTTTGTTTTATTGTGTGCTGTGGATCTCAGTCATCACCAAATTCATTTTTACAGACAGACTTGCCCCGGTCAAGCCACTTAGAAGCATATAAAGACATTGCTGAGAAGCCTGCATTACCAGCACTTCGCTGCCACTGCTCAGGGCCGGGAGTTTGCGCATTCTCAGTCTACTTAAGATCAGCTTCAGCAGCACTTGTGTATATTAGCTTTCTGCTCATCCGCTGCAAATGGTTAAATTCACACATCAAGACGACGCCTGCATCAGCATTGTCCCACCTGTTGCTTTCCCAAGCCTTACCAGCACCCCTGCTGTGGGGAGGAAAATAAAAAAAGGTAGCCATTCCTCCAAGAAAGCAATCCTTTTAGTATGCTTTGGCCCCACAAGACCGCTGAAAGGGCTAACATATTAAGAGAATAAATGCAATAGCTGCCTTTACCAGCTATAACCATTAGCTGGGTGAAAACTGGTATTTGAAAGAAGACTTTTTTTTCTTTTTCCTTGAGCTTAAACAAGACATTCAGTATGTGAAATTCTGCCTTTCGCAGACAGGCTACTTAGTCTGTAATAAGATACTACTGCCTCTTGTGATTCAGTTCTGAAATAGAAACCCGTCAATATGGCACAATCAACTGATTTGCTCTTTTGATACATTCACTGTGTCACTATCTTGTTTGAATGGCATGCAAACACCCAAATAACAAAAAAAATAAATGCTTGTGTCTATTTCTCCCCATTTCTGTTAGTGTTCCAAAAGCAAAGACTTGAAGCAGCACACTGTGCTTCATTATCTCTTAGCTCATGCATCCTTCTGCTAGCTTTGCAAAGAAAATACAAATAGGAAAGATTTGTCCATAATCACTAGCAATAAAAAAACCAAAACTGCACGTTTTCTAGCCATCCTTCAGAATCACTACACACTAAATGCAAGTCAAGCCTTGCCACTGCAATCAACGTCTCCTTCAGTGTCAAAAACAATTGTTTCATGTCAGTAACAGATGCTCCTTTAAACCTGCGTTGTCAGTATTTGTCTATGGCTGTAGTCTGATTTGTTACATTCGCTTTATCTATAAAAACCAGCTGCACGTTGGCCGCAGCCAGTCTCAAGCCTGCTCAGCAGGTCACCTGTTTAGCAAGATGGGAGAGATCAAAACAAGAATGGTGATTGACAGGATTATGAAAAACTCGTTCCTCTCATCAGCCTGATGGTCTGACAGGCGTATCCCTGTCGTGATATGCCACACAGGACCACGGGGACGGTACCAAATGACCTGCAGGTGAGCTGAAATGAGACAGACACAGTGGAAGATTAAGACTGACACGGAACTCCCGCAGTCATGCGACTCCTTTTCCAGGACGGAGCAGAGGTGGTATTATGCTGCTCAAAATTGAAATGCAGCAATGTAGCACTGGCACTTAAATTTCAGAGTGGAATTGCATGGTCAAAAGGGTGGCCAACTGCTGTGCCAGTGCATTCGTTGGTAGTATTGGAACCTGGCACAAAATATATTGGCTAATAGATGAAATGTGATTAATACTTGGGATTCATGATCTCCTGCCAGCTGTGACTCTGAGTCATGGTGTGGCCTAGAGAAAGTTTGTCAAATCCAGACTTATCCATCTAGACTTGCCCATTCATCTGCAAGCAGGTTTAATAACGGCTTGACATGAAGCAAGGGCGCTGGGTTTAACTTATGGTAAACTATTTTGAGGTCTTCAGTTGCAAGACAGAACGAAGAATGGAGTATATTAAAAGTGGAAAAAATTTTCCTAATGCAACACTAGAAATAAGCAGTTTATTATTTAAGATTTCATTGGCTCCTAGTTTGTTCCTGATCTGGAACTGTGTAACACTTTTTACTATTATGGCACACTATGACAGTTTACACTTCAGCCTTTATAAAAATCTGTATTAAGACGTCAGGATAGTAAAACATGAGCACAGACAGCTAACACAACAGCCTAAATACTTTCTGAAGCATCAGTAAGGACATTGTTTTCCTAAGAAAGGCAAGAATAAGTAGAAGTGTTACCTAAACAGATATTGAAAGAGCAGATTCACTTAGCCTCATCCCTCCAGGTACTATCAGGAAAAAAATGTAGTAATCATAGATGTACAGTAAAAATAAATATATTACTGCAAATCTTTAATCTTACTGAAAAGCTGCAGGCCTCTAAGCGAATGAGTAATATCAAGTATTATCAAGCATTAGCTGGCTGAGAGGTAAAGAAGCAGTTTGAGAACATCTTAAGTGAGCCATTTTCTCACCACCTGCTCAAATAAAGAAAATAAAAATATTTTTTTTATTTAGAAGTCTTTACTGTGCTTTTGTAGCATGTTTTCAAAACCTCTAGAGAGAAGAAAAATACAAAAAGGAACAATGTGATTTTTCATTCAAAGTTATTGTTTTGGACCTGAACCGACAACCTCACAAAGCCAAAGTTCTTAAAATGTGTTCATTCCTGTACAACTTAAAATCCAATTTGTACTAGAGGTTAAGTATCTTTTGTCAAGTATATCAATTTTGGACTTACAGGTTATAATTTAGGATACAAAGACTGTTCAGTAACATAAAAAACCAGTCTGCAGTCAAAATATTTCTTATTAATATTGGGTCAAGGATGATCAAAGATTTTAAGATTAATTTTCCAACCCCTGATTTCAAGTTCACTGTTGTGTTCTACGAACCTTTAGAGAACAAAGTACTAAGTCCGTATTATTTGGGCTTAGTCATCCATTTTTTATTTTCTTCAGAAACAAAATCTAAGCTATGACAAGATGGTGAGGGTGAATAACCTTTCTCATTTTCCTTTCTGTTCACTTTGAACCACAGCAGGTCTTCTACTCCTCATGAAAATCGTTCATCTATCCATCTCCTATGGATCTGAAAGCATTAACTGGTGCCCTAGAAAAGGAAATCCATAAGTTTATTGCAGAGATTTCAGTCTCTAAGATGGTTATTTTATTTTCTTGAGTTTGAAATATAGACAAATTAGTCCAGCTCTGGCATGTATTTTTGATACATTTTTCAATTCATAGTTATTCTTCACGTTCACCTCCACACACAGAGCAGAAATACCATACATTAGCTTTTTTAGTCTCTTGTCACCAGGAGTTTGATTTTGCCTCTTTCACCAGGCAACTATTAAAAACAAGCTGCTCAGACCAGCTAAGTTTTCCAGCTTTTTTGCAATGTGGTGTCCTAATGTACTACAGCTTCAACATGCTATTTTACTTTATACTGACTCTGAAGTCTCTTAAATTGAGGTCACTGATGACATAGAACTTGGACAATTATTAGCCCAATTAAGTCTTATTTCAGCGACACACTTTACCATCTGCAGATCTCAAACATTTATGAATGCTTTATGAAGTTGAGCTTTTATTTTACAAAGCAATTTGTTTCTTAGAAATTAAGGGGAAGTATCCAAAGTGTTTATACTGCTATTCACATTCAATAGTGAACAATTGCTAGAGCTGCTGATATGTCTGTGAAGACAACAGAAGTTAAATCAGCTTGTCAACTTTCAGGGGCAGGCTACTGATCCAGAAAAATTAGACTGCAAAATTCTCCAGCAATCCTTTTTCCCCTTTTCTCACTATTTCTAACAGATCAGACAACAGAAAAGCTCTATGCTTTCAGATCTGTTGGGAAACACAGTTTACTGCTGCTATCGTACCATTATTTCTATGGTCAGCTACATATCTGGACAAACTTTTACTATTCAATTTTTCTTATGTGGGTCTTTTTCTTCCAGCATAGATTTAGGAAAATATAATGCCTCTGTAAAACCCTGTCTGTGTCATGACAGGTTATGTAAACTTTTCAAGCTCTGAAAATAGCTGTGCTATGAAGCAGAAATTATCTGAGTCGAAAAATCAAACTACAAAAGTATATTGCATATTTTATTTGATAGTGCAATAAGCATCTGATCCTGTGACTCTGTGTCACCTTCCAGGAAACCAGTTTTTAGTCTTATCTGTTGGGTAAACAAGCTTTCTCATTTCAGCAGCATAGACTTTGTTAGTTATCTGCATCTTCTAATCATGTGATGACTGTTTATTAGGGTCTACATCTTCCAAGCTTCAGCCACATTCCACTGAAATCAAAAGGAGCCTTTCATCATTATCATGGGATAACGCCATCAAGCCTGTCTGTGGTCTGAAGTAGCTACGCTCCACCCTTGAGCCGAGCTCTTAGAGAAGCTCAGTCTCAGTTTTCACATTTACTTAGACTGCCTTGTCATTTTCTGTCAATTAATTTACAGCAAAAGCCTTAACTTTCATTGTCTCTCTCAATCAAGTCTACAGATAGGCATCTAAACTGGCTAACAAAACTGATTATGCTGTATATAGACTCCTCTATTATAAGGTCAGAGAAAAACCACTTTGATCATCTGGTCTGACCTCCAGACTGACACAGGCTGTAATACTTGCCCAAATAGTCTGAGTTACTAAATACACTGAAAACATTGTCTTCTTGAAGTCTGTGTTGAAATCCGTACCTGGTTCAGCTTTTTGGTTTGACTACTGTTGCTTACAGTCTCTCACCCACATAAGACACACTCTGTGAAGCTGACTGTAACCAGAATGCAAATTAACTTTGAAAGCTCTTTGTTTTGTAGCTTTAGCTAATAATGCTTTAACAGCCAGCCACTGAAAATACTGCAGCTAGGAGCTAGCACACTAACATGACACAAACATCACCTCTGCAACTCTCATGTCTGCTGAGACTATGAAAAAAAATAATAATTCCATTATTTTTGTACTGTGATTGTATTGCACCCATAATACCAACAACAAAAAACCTTTCGCAGCACTGCTTCAGTTTGTATTAGGCAATTGCAATTTATGTTAGCGACCCAAACTACCAAATGAAACGTACAGAAAGCTGGGATTCCTCAGCTTTTGGTGTAGTACCAATCACTCCTGGGGGCTGGGGCCGGGGGGAAGTCTCCCACAGTAAAATGTATTCAATGCATTCTGCCACTCACTTAAATCCAGCATTAAATTCTTTTTGAAGCCATTACACTGATTTAGGGATACTATTTATGTATGGTGTTATATTTAACGAGTCAAATGTTAAGGCTTTTCGAAGACTGAAAAATATCAGTATAAAGAATATTCATAAGAAGTCTGTTCTATGAAAAAAAGTCTTGAAATATTCTGAAGAGTCTATTTCATTTTAAGGAATAATTTGACAATGTATGGCCTGGTCACCAAGGATGCTTAACACTGATGCCTCAAATATATTATAATTTGCATTGTAGGGCATGTGCTGTCTCTATGTTCAGTCCCAGGAATCCTGAATTTGATAAATGTTCAAGGATACTGCTAAAGATACAGGCAAGAGTTATCTGGAGAAATATTTCCCACAAAAAATCATTAAATGCCTTCACACATGGAATAGAACTTAATGAAAAAAGCCTTTAAAAAAAAAAGAACATAAATGCCATGAGCTCAATGAGATCGGACAGCTTTATCTGCATAAAATCTATAGATCTTTTCAAGTGCGCTTCATTGCGCAAGCCTACGCCATAAAAATCGTATTCTTCTGAGCAAAACTGCCATCTATTTTTGATAGTTTTCTAATGATTGCTCCAAGTTTAGTAGAATTTTAAACACCGTGAAACTGCAAATCCCCAGAAAAGGAATTCGGTGGGAACTCCTAATTAGTCTGTGGTAAGCACAAAGGTACAGCCAAAAAACCTGCCTCCACATGCAATATTAAGAGAAGTAGAAATTGTAGGCTGCCACCAGAGATGGACATAGAGACAAAACTGGGAAGATAAATGAGATGAAACAGTCATAAAAAACAATAGTGAATAATCTGATGCCAGTTTTCAAGTTATTATTTAAGAGGCGCAGATGTTAGAGTCGCATTTTAGTTTGCTTTTCATGTACATTATGAACTATTTTGCACTTTTGCATTAGTACACATTAGGCAAAAAACTGTCTCTAATATATTAGATGAAATGCACTTTAGGGGGAGCTTCCCCCTCCTCAATCTGTTGACTGCTCTTTTAATCATAAAACGGTTGGACATGAGATCCAGTCAACACTAAGGCTGTGGTAGCAAGTGACAAATCATTTCACTGCAGAAAATTATTAATCTTAGTGGTGCTGTGCCTGTGTGCCGTGATTTACTGAGAACAAAATAACCTCACAATGCTCAATTTAAAATTGGACACTGGTTTTGAATAACGGCACGCATTTACTGATGTGATAAAGCAATTGACTAGTGAGGACTCATTTGTAACAGAGGGAACAGCTGTACTATCAGAGATCAGACAGATGAATATAATACTGAAATATTTTTACCACAGTAAAATGCCTACAAATTCTTCTTTTTGGGAAAGTCAGCAGCAGCAATTCAGGCATTGCCAAGATCAGGTGACTTCAAATTAGGTCATCTGCCTTATTTTGGTGAAAATGAAGACGGGCTCTAGATCAAGACCAAGTAATAAAACTTCAAGACATATTTCCCTTCTTCACCACTTCTTCACCTCACCCGCAAAAGACATCTGCGGGTTCTGTCACACAGCTGTAAAGCACAGCACACGCAGGTAGTGCTGCTTCGGTCTAACTCACCTTCTAAGGGATGTATGTCCCGGCCATTTTATCTTTTGGTGCAATTCAACCCTGGACAGACCAGAAAACTGGAGGCAGTCTGGGTAGTTTACTAACCAGAGCCATCTGGTCGATACTCTGCCGAATGTATTATTAGAGCTTTTTGTTTTTCATGTCATTAAGTCATATTGTTACATAATCAGTTAACAGTCAAATTCTAAATTTCTTTCATCGTTGACATGTACTAAGAATAAACATAGTGAATACAGGAAAAAAGTGAGCGTTACCTGCATTCTGTAGAAATCTATACCAGTCAAACGTTTCACTGGGTGTAGTCTTAATTCCTGCATTGAAAAAAAAAAAAAAAGAGAAACACAACAAGTTTGATTGGTCCCTGGATGGCTGAACTATGGTTCTTGAAGTCTTGCCCTCAGAAAACAGTATTTCTGTCAAACACACTGAATTCCATACGCAGCTGTTTCCATCTCAAGCTTTTCTCTTCCCAGCAATGTTGGATTGTCTGCACAATCCCTCCATAGTCATCAGATTGAACTCAGTTGAAAACTTTGCACAATCACACAGTGTATGAACTTCTTTAGCAACGCAGGGAATTAAGCTCACTTACACCATGCTTAATTTGGCCTTTTAAAATTTACATAAGAGATAATATTATCTGAGGGAGCATATTATTCCAAAACAGATACAGGTCAGCTGAGACCCAAGTCTTTAACATAAGGCAAAGACAGTAAATTAGATTTGTATCAAAATTAAATACTAATCTAAACTGAATATTAATTTATTTGTTTTGCCTTATGTTAAAGATTAATTATTTTACTAATGAAACCATTTTATTAATGTATTTAATCTCTTAGTTAACTATTACTTCACAAGGGGCTTAAATATAGACTAAATACGGGCTAAACAGACCTCACAATGAGTTATTTCAAAATAAGAGTTTTGAAAATAATTTTATTTTCTTTGAAAGTGAAATATACAAAATGGAATGAGTTTTGGAATCTGTAGACAGTTATTTTTAAGATAAAATCAGGATCTGTAGCTTAAGTAATCCCATCCAAATGCTGAACTGAGTGCTCCATAGACGGCTCACTTAAGTAATACGCTTTGGATTAGATACCTGCTAAGTGTCATTGTGCTAGGAACTCAAAAGTATTTAAAGGAATTTGGAGTTTCAGAGAATAATCATTCAGCATGAAAATTCTGTATGGTTTGGAGAAAGCTCAGCATTACCTTAGGTGTTACCTTATCTTTCAGACTCCTACTGTAAGGCATCTAGGAAAACTTTTCTTAAAAGCACCAAACGAGCTGAAAATTTAGGCTAAGATACTGAAATACTGCCTCAATTAATGTCAATGGCAAAAAGCTCAACTTCAGTGGAGGCAGGACTTCAAACCCAATACCCACTTCAGCAAAATATTTCCGGAGCAAAGAAAGAAGGTAGATACATAAACATACAGGTACTAAACACATGATCCAAATAAATGGAATGCCTTAGTCAATATTTCAAAAGTCTCACCTTGAGTTTGGACATATATTTTCTTCCTAGCATCTGGCTTTAAAGAGAAGGAAAAGAAAAGTAACTTTCCTAGTTCACCACAAAAGATTTCTTCAATCTTCAAAAAGCACAACTCTTATAACAAAAAGCACAACAGCAGGATTTTCTTTCAACTCTTAAAAAAATCAAAACAGACTATTAGAAAGATACATTTCAGTAACACCAAAAGCCAACAGTCATCAATGTAAATTACATTTACTATGAACATTTACAATATCAATGAATCAATTTTGCAATTAACACAGTTACCAAATTAGTACAAACATATGTTTTAGTTTATATCTGTATCCTTTCTTGTAATCATTAGCTGCTTATTGCATAGAAAATTAAAATATTTCCCTGGAATAGAAAGATTTTCAACTACAGAACAGCCCTAGTTCCCAAAAAATATTAGTCTTGAAAGAAAAATGATAGCTGGTTTTGAAACTCCAGTCTACATTTATCCATAATATCATTTTTAAACACAGAGGGCATTAAACAAACCCCATCTACCACTAACCTTTTCAAAAACTGCTGTCAAATATATGTAGACTTGTCTATACAGGAAACCTGGTGAGTAGTATTTATTGCATAATATTCCCAAATAAAATTTGCATAAGAAATTATTTTTAAATAACTATAGTAAAAGAGGTAATTACTACATTTCCAAAGTTACTCCTGAAGTGCTACTATCCTAGGTATTTCATTGAGGTGATTACATAAGCAAGTTCTTATTTCAACATCTTTCTCTAACTCCAACCACGAATTTGCGGAATACATTTTTTTTTTTCACAAAAACATCAAAATATCCTTGGGATCTTTCCACGCTGTAAAAAATTCAAACCCAAAACCCCAACAACACTCCCCAGCAAACAAGCAGAGTTCTGGTGCAAAGCCCTGCGTTCAAACAGGTCCTAGTTGTTCTAGAGCACTGGTTGCAACGCCCATAAAGGAGTAAGCGGAGGAAGGCGTTACTCAACCGCTGTAATCTCCAATAGATTTGCTCAACAGAACCTTGAATGTTTCAGTTTGAAATTATAACCTGTTTTCAAGCAGTTCCACTAATGCCTAATTTAGCATCATAGCATCCAGAAACGAACAACCTTCTTTGAAGCACCAGTCTTTGCTATCTTGAGACTACATCTCACCTCCTTTTCGGTGCCAATTTCATTTCGTCGAGAGGCACATCCTGAGCACGCTGCGACTCTCTGAGTCACTGTTTGCCTGCCACGGCGCTTTCTAAAGTGCAGACGGAAGAAGCACTGCTAGGTTGTCCCTCCAACTGTTCCGCTCTTAAATGGTGGGATACACTGCCAATACACTGCTCAGCTCTTCAGGCTAAATACCACCCGGCAGACTCGCCTCTTAATGTGGAAAGTTGTTGGAATAACGTAGCCAGAATTAACGGAGGCAGAGCAGTGACTATTTGCCCGCCAAGGCTCTTTTCTAAAGTGCAGGTGGAAAAAGCACTGCTAGATTGCCCCTCCCTAAAAAAGTGAATAGTCATCAAGAAGAGGTTCACAGAGGAGAAGGAGGCTATTTCTGCGAATCAGAGTGCATTAACTAAGTCACAAAAACTGCATGGACAAACAGCAAATCCACACACAAATGAAGTGGGGGGAAAAATAAGACCATTTACGCTGCAGTGGAACACTAAAGATATTCTGTGGACTTTATCTTTCAAAATCTATATGAACTTTTGTGTTCAAAGCATTTAAAAATAAGAAAAAATGGTTTATTAGGTTATTGTATTACTTAACATTTCTTGGTCCTTCTCTTACCTATGAGTAAGTAGTATTTTAAATTATATTGGCTCTTCCAATCCTAAAAAAAGCCTTGCAAACAATGGAGAGAGTATTGCAAGCTGGAGGCCAACTTCAGAATTTAAACTTGCAGGACAAGCCGGACAACTGAAATTCAGCGCTAGGACATAGATGCAACAAAACAGAAGGTGGAAAAAGGCAGACAGGGCAGAAGGCAGCTTAAACCAGCCTTGCCTCCATAGCTGACACGCTGTATAGTTCTGCCTCAAACTCTGGTGGGTGAAAATAGGCTTTTAGGTCCCTGAAACCTCTAAGTTTCAAAACTAAGCTTAAGTTAAGCACCTGGTTTCATGCTCTGCTGGACCCTTAATGGCTTACAGTGAGTAAATATAACCCTGCCAGGGCTTGGCTCATCAAGAAGAAAATAGCGGGAATACTGTGTAACAGGGCGTTCAGATGTATTCACACTTTATAGATCAATTTTCTGTTATGTTCTTTATTTTAAATGGTCTTGAGGAGAATGGAAAAATGAAATTGAATGCTAATAAAACTGGCTTACGTAATTCTTATGCACCGGTTTTCCACCACTGAAATAAAACACTGACCATAAGCACAAGATCTTTACGGTATTTCAAACTCACTTGGAATACAGATTATTACAAATGCTGTATTATGTACTTCATAATTAAAGATAATTTATCCGATTCAATAGAAAAGAATTTGTTGGAAGATACAGCCCTTGAGCACAATGCAACTGCTTACATGTTCATAATTTAAATTCTTAATTGACTGTCTAACTAATAAAGCGCACCTTAGAGGAATAATGCAGTTCACATTAATGTGAGTTAATACATAAAGAGTGTTAATATTCTATGACCTAGGTATGGAAAGACATTCATATTCTTCACTGTTTGAAAGTAAACGTGTCGTATTTGCTCTCACTCTTTATATGAAGATACAGATGGAAAAAAACCCTAAGATCCCCAGCATTTAAGGCACAGGTCAGCAGCTGGGATTTCCGTTTCGGACTTCCCAGACTTGTCTCCAATTCTGTCTGCCACAGGCCTTCTCCAGAACACTGAGTGAGTCTCACAGGCCTGGAGCACAAGGCTGTTCAGGTAAAATCAATCAAAGTTAAGTACTTAAAAACATTTGAGGTACTGATTTCAAAAGGATTTCAAAGTTCATCCCTCCTCCTTATACTCTGTTACTTTTGTCTTTTTCTTGCATGTGATCTATGACAGAACCTGTGCCCTTTCATGTTTACCCATCATGAAGTTCATTGTAGTAACTATTAAAACCAAGTTATATTTGTAATGTAAATACCAGCTCCTATGTCTGCTCATGTATCCTTGCAATGCAAATAGATTTCAAAAAAATATCAATTCATGCTGAAGCAAAGTATTGAATATAAAATTGTTCTGTTGTGCAAGCTCCATCTCTAAGTATTTTTTTTTTTAGGCAAGGGTACATGAATGATCATATTATAGAATCATAAAATTGTCTAGGTTGGGTGGGACCTTTAAGATCATTGAGTCCAACCATCAACCTAACACTGCCAAAACCACCGCTAACCATGTCCCTCAGCAGCACGTCTACCCGATGCAAATTATTATGCAAATTAGAACTGAAGAGATACCAAGCAGCTATTTCCTACTTTTTGCATTTATTGCTCAACTTCAGCTGATGTTTCACAAGATGAGGTGAGTGGAGCTAACAGCTCACTGCAGCTGGAAGAGGATGTCCTGCCTTGGTCTTTTTATCCCAGTATGTTGCCTCTTACGGTCCGCCAAACAGTTCTTGCTTATGCTTTGCTGGAGCTGGTGCTCAATATAGCTCCTCTGTAATCCAGTACAAGTCTTTAGCCAAAAAGTTAGCTGGAAAGCTAGCCTCGCACAGAAGATCAGCAGGGCCATCAAGCTGGATCAGCAAGCCCTGCTGCCTGGTGTGGAGTGTTTTCCATAGGTTACCAGTGCAGCCTGATGCTATCCAAAAGCACTCCTTGGACTCAAATGACCGGCAGCTATTTATTGTCTTACGGGACTCTTCAGAAACCAGGATTGAGGACTGTCTACTTCAAGGATTTGTCTCAGTTTTCTCCACTGGCAGCCTGCCATCAACTCAACCACCCAAGGGATGACCCAGTCTATTTTCAAACAGGAGCATCAGATACTAAAAATAATTGTACTGAATGCTTGAAGCAGACTTGCAATACGGCGAATGCAATGGTACCTACTAAATGAAGAGAAAGAGCACTACCCGTTATTACTGCCAGTTCTTTGCTTATTTTCAGAAGGAGAAATTAATTTTAAGAAAGTTAAGTGCTATTTATGGGCTACATATCCCTCAAGGCCTGGCCAACAGGGCTGTGTATCGCATATTGCTGGGCTTAGCATAACTCCAATTTTAGCTCTGCAGTTCTCCGTAAGAAGTTCATTCTATTTCCTCTGTTGACAAAACAAGTATTTTCAAATTATTCTTCCAAATTCTTTACTGTAAGTAAACCTGTTTAGTGGAATTTCAGCAACATAAAGTTTATTAAATGATGCAAAAAGAAACAATATATGCATATGGCATCAGGAGAGACTTGATAACAACAGCAATGATTAACTTTAAATGTTACAGAGAAGCACTTCCTAAACAACTGTATACTCTTTCCAAATACTAAACAGCTTTTAAATGCCAGATCTATTTGACCTGTCGAAGTACATAAACATTAAATGCTTTCTCTGAAAGGAAAAACAGGAATAGAGAATATGAAGATTATTACAATTCTCTAGTATTATTTAGAAAACATTTTAGACGAAATGCATTGTTGATAATACTATAAGCATCACCATCATCATGTAAACATACCCACTCTGCTGCTGCCAGTTCCTTCATTTTCGTTGTGAAAGCCACTGCAAACCTAGTTTAATGGACAAAAATAGCTGGGATCATCTGCTTAAAGTGTTTAAACATAAAAACAGAAAAGTACTTCAGAAAAAAAATCTTTATAAGAATGAAGAGCAGAGGCTTATAAAAATGATTATAGACAGAAAGACAGAAAGCAGGCTTTCTATTTGTTTTAGCAGAAAATACTGGTAAAATAATGATATCTCTCCAGGCTTTACAACTTAGAGCTCTTGGGGAGATAAAACGAGGATTTTTTTAAAGTAAGAGAAAATGCACTAATGGGAACATTCCCCCCCATTTATCTAGACTAACACACAGCTGCAGCGTTTCCTGTTTCCACATCACTGTCAGTTGCAATAGGCCTCTTCACAACCAGAGGGGTAGGTAAGAAGGGATCTCAAGCCCAGTTAGTTTCATACTATTGTCATTTGACAATACCAAGTCCCGCTATTTGCAACTCATTGCAACTGAGTTTAATTCAAATGAGCCACTTTTAAACTTTTCCCCAATGTTCTCTCCTTTTTTCTGAGTAGCGAAAGCTGTCAATGAGAAACAAACATCTGAGAGAGCAAAATGTTATTCTTCAGAAAATATATAAAAAGTTAAATAAACTAAAAAAGAAGAAAGATGATCCAGTGACTGGGCTTCAACTCTGGAATCTCACAGAGTTGGGATGCTCAGCTCTGCAGCTCTGAATGTTAGGCATCTGCAGTAGAGATGAAATTCGCAGTGCTGAGTTAGACACCCGATATCCCTTTACAATGTACGGAGAAGAACTGGGTGCCCAGAAATGAGATTTACCACAGTCATCACTTCAGGCAAAGAGACCGTTACACTAGCAGATATAATACTGATAGAAGGGCATTTTGACTGTTCCCTGGTTGAGACTTTTCTTCGTTATGAGAAGAGTGTTTAAATGAATGAACTGTGGAATAGTACATAAACACCATCTACTCCTCCTCTGTAATCTGTATAAATCATAAAGGCAAAGTAAGAACAAACAAACAAAAGTGTACTTGAATAACTTAGTGGCTAGAGTTTTCTTCTGGGAGGGAGAAGAGAATTCTATTCCCAAGCTTACTTCTACCTTTTCTCTTATGGCTGTTTATAGTGCCTCATCTGGACTTCAACTTACGTGCCTCTGAGAAGTGCTCTGTCATTCCACACATCAGGAGACTTACGTCAGAGACCACTTAAAAGCTGCATTGATATGAACAGTTTTCATTTCTGGGTGTCTCATTAAAGAGAGACTTCAGTCACACAAGTCTTGTTTCTAAGCATATTGGATAAACAAGTTATTCTTACTGGGAGCTTGATGGAATACCAAGAAGCTGTATGAGATATTTTTATGGAGTTGGAGTTAATAAAGAATCCCTGTTCAGAAGAGATCTTAAGAACATGCTGGGCTTTCATGTAGCTTTTAAGTTGTGGTGAAATATATAAACACATGCTTTGACTGTTCTTAAATGGAACTTTATCGCTAACCAGAACCACAAATGGGACCATTTCTGAAGACTACTAGTCCTGTGGAAGAGAAATGTTTGAATGCCTCCATCATATGAGACATAATGTCTCTGCAAAATTCACTTTTTAAAATTGATTTTACATATATTGAATATAAAACAGGTTGTTACATACTACACTTATTAATCAGTGTTTCTTTTTCATAGAATTAATGTAATGCTTGTCCTGAGCCAATCCTATGACATCTCAATGGTTAGAGGTGAAACACATTCCTAAGTCACAACCAGAATAGTGCTTTTCATTCAGAGATGTTAATAATTTGAGGACATGAAATCATAAGCATTCATCAGAAGTCATATAAATGCTGAATTATAACTCTTACTTTCATTCAATGAAACAAAACTTATTCCCATACGTTTCTTTTGTAGTATCTGCTTTACAGTACTATAATGAATTTCACATCTACAACTTGACAGCTTTAAGGTTTTTAAAGCCTTTGCAAATGCTTGTTTTGTCAAGCTGCACATGCTCCCTTTCCAGTTTTTGCAATTATGTTTTCAATACATCACGTTAACAAGCAGAAAAAACTGTTGCTCCTAAGTCTACAAAATACTGTTCAATAAAAAAAAATACCCTAGAGGAGTACAACCACCATTTAGAGGAATTCGATTAAAAATGAAACACTCATTATAAAGCTAGACAGTGTTCAATATTTTGTTTTATGGAATGTGGTGGTATATTGTACTGGACAAGTAATCTACAATTCATGGTACATTCTGCTTAGAACCCTGCAATCAATACAGAAAAAAAAAATAATCAATGTTTCTTTTAATAACTATGCAATGAATAATACTAGTGATAATATTGGAGAAGAGATGCATTCACAATAAATTCTACAAAACTGAATTACTTTTCCTGTAACAGAGAAAATATTATGAGAACTGCATAAGGATGCAGTAATATATTTTGAAACATCATAGAAAATTCAAGCTACTAAACTATACTTCAAGATCTTAATTTAATTATCATTAAAAAAACATTCAGTAAAGCACAGGTTTTGCATAAGCTACATTAGCCATATTTTTGACAAATCATATTTTAAGCACAGAACTGGATCAAATGGACACACTCAGAGATTCTGTTTTTATATAATTTTCATTTTGCACGGTGGTGAAATTCAGCCTGCACATTAGATGTATTTTTTTCTCTTCCTTCAAACCTGTTGAAAGAATAACTTCTGATTATTTGATAACAAAAGTAAACAAGTATATAAATTTTGTCTTGAATGGGGCCTTCAGTTGCTTTTCAACTCCACGTCACACTAAGACTTAAGAACATGCCCTAATGACTTTTCAAGGAGTATAATTGAGTGCTGTCTTTAAAATCTCTTTAGCTACCACTTTTTATAAGGCAGTATAGACAGAACAGCATATCTATGCCGGCATTAAGTTTGCTAGTAATAGCTAGAACATGCAGTGGTATTAGCAAAGATAAAACCACAAGATATAGACCTGCTGTGGATTCTGAATGTATTTCCTCATTGCTAACATGAACCAAACCCCATACTGACACATCTGAACCTCTGTGGTTACCCGTCCTAGCTAGAACGCTGCGATGAACAGAGACAGGATCCTGAGCAAGCTCTGCTCAGCAAGACATTTAAGCTCTGCTAAAGGATGCAAGCAGTACCACTGGATTCCATAAGATGTTCCAGATGCTTAGATTTTATCACACCTAGTGCACTCAGGGACCCCTTTTGCTTACCCAGAGCTCAGTTCTGGAGACATGACTCCTCAGAGCACTCAAGTCCCAGCATAGTTCCATGAGGCTGAGTGACCTGCTGTAGCAGATTACTGCCACCAAAAGAGACACCCTTCCACAAGCTGGCTTTTCTTATTAAAGTGGTAGAAAACTAACCTGGGGCAGGGGGGGGAAGCCAATTTTATGCCATTTGGTGAGTTAAGCCTGCTCAGAAAGCAGTCCAATCCTGGCCCAAGGAAGGGTGGGTCACACAGCCACAAGCAAGAGAAAGGAGGAGAAGAAGGGAGGTAGCAGTAGAGCCATCCCTGCCATCATCGAGCTATTACAATGGCTGCACATGAAGTGCCAGCCTTAGCCCTATCTCCGTAAGACTTAAGCTATCTATTAAACTAATTCCATCTGCTACAAGATTTACATCCATAAAATGCTTTATTTTCCAGTAAGAAAAGGGTTAATTGGCCCACTGTGGACCTCATCGAACACTGCTGAAGTCAACAGACTTCTGGATCAGGAACTTCTTTTCTGGGGATGTTGAAACAATGAGAAATGCTCCAAAAACCTTTTTGTTTTTTAGTCATTTTCTCTGATTTCTGATCAGTTCTTGAACTACATTTGATGACTACACTGACATGTCACTGGAACTTTTCTGGACTTTAAAACACACTGAAAATGCTCTCTTGTCAATTCCCCGCAAAAATTGAGACAATTTGCTGAAAGACTTTTTTCAGTCTCTGCTTCTTTGTTCATGTATCTAGATAAAGGATCCCATTAGCAGGAAAAAAGAACAAAAGCTCTTTATACTTGAGTCACCTGCTTTTCAATCAAACACTCTATCAATAAGCTAAATGTGAGGCCTCCGAGAACAGGTTTGATTCTGTCATGCAACATGACAAATGCCAGTTGTTTGTAGTTGTTGTTTCAGTTAAGTCTAACTGTTGGGCACCTCGGTCTTTATGCACAGATAGCAGTTAATGCATAAAATATGTTAGTTCCAATACAAAGTATTTTATATGTTTGAATATATCTAACATAAACCAGAGCTTACTAAGAAACAGAGGTTTTTAAAAAAACCAGCTTGGAGCACCGTTTAGCACTTCTGGCACAGGGCCTTGACAAACAGGGTCCAACCTTGTTTAGGCTAATAATATTACTACAGTAAGATTTAATGAGACTATTCATACCTCCACCACTAACAAAGATTTGCTATTTAGATAATCATACCTCCACCACTAAATCACCATTAACCACCTCCACTGCTAAAGATTCATTATTTAAATACCAAATACCAGCAATTTCCTGGCCAGGATAGTTCTGTCTAAATGAGATCTGTATGGATATTGTTGGAGATACTTAGATGTGCAGGTCTTTACCTAAATCTCTGCAAATATAAACAACCTAAAATAATTTAGTAAGAAATTAAAACTTGATTGTATAAAATTGCATCCGTTACAAACACGTCAAATAAACCGGTCAAGTTGCTATAGCCCACAGTTATCCTAACGTCTTAGGCTGTCTTCATAATGTCTACCCATAAAGTAGATTATTCTACACAGCAGTACGCTGCCAAATCCCAGGTTAAATATTCTTGCTATTATTCTTCTCATTTCTTTTACCTGCCTTAGAATTTTATATCCTTATCACATGCATAGTTCTATTATTCTAGAAAAGAGTTACGATTCAGTAGACAAAGCACGGGATTAGTTATCAAGAGAACAGATTCCATTAGCTTTTAATGGGATTTGAGTATTTTTGAAAATTCACAGCCCAAGAGACCAAGTTTCAGCACTCCTCTGCCAACTCTTACATGGACAAATACGATGAAAGGATTGTAGCAGAGGAAATATAAAATGAATAGACTGCATACAGACTATATTTTATGAAGAAACTGTTCTACTTCCAGCACTGAATCATAAAATCATAGAGATCATAGGGATCTCAAGCAGTCTATCATTTGTCTGCTGGCCTCCACATCACCCGGTGATTCCAAGCATTTATGGAACCATTCCTAAACGACCTGCCATTACCAAAATGTAATTTCCTCTCATAAACCTTCCACACAAGCTTTTACCTGGCTTCTTCTAGTACTGCTCCCATTACTCGACGCTTCTCTTCACATTTGATATCTTCATTTACATCTGTTCCACCAAAGATGATTCCAAAAGGAATTCTGCTGCCTGCAAAACAATGACTACAATGAGAAGTTGAACAACACATCAAGCTAGTGACCAGAAGGTATATTAAGAATGAAAAAATATATTGATAATATGGTATCCCATACTTAGGCAAAAGTCTTTGAAAAAGAATCCTGGAGAAACTTGAATTTTTATGGGTTTGGCACTGAAAATCCCATACAATAACTATGCACTTACACAGCACGTGAGTCTGTTCTGCAGTTATCAGATTTCCTTTGCCTTTTCCATGCTTAGTAAAAACAATCACTTAGTTTCTACACTTGGCAGCCCACCAAACAGCATATACATTTTAAATGTTATTCACATTTTAGTAAGATACGGTATTGCAAAGTTTGGTCCCAGGTATCTAGCCTCAGCCATGCATTCACTGGCCCCTCAAGCACTCCAATACAGTGGTTTGGGTGACCATTCTGCAAAGTTGGTTACTGAAATTAGTTTTGTTTCTTTTCTTTTTTTTTTTTTTTTTAAATATTAACTTCCAAAGCAAATTTTACTGCTACAAAAAATCTAGATAGACCCACACTGTCGGCAAGGTCACTGAATTAAATAAGGCTGTATATGTGGACCTGCAACAAACCATTGTTTTGCCTAATTCCATCCCAAAAGATGGATCTGTGTTTATAATTGGTCATTTCAAGATCTTCTGCGATCACCCAAGTTATGGAAGTTGTTTTAGGATGCCATACAGTGCTCAGAACAGTAAGAGCAGAGCAAGGCATGTTGGCTGTGGGACACTGTACACAAGTCCTTATCAGCACTTAAATTTCAGAGTACCAATAAAAGCATATATACCGTAGTGGTGTCTGCACTCTTGTAAAAGCCTGTTTTTGATACACAGCATCAGAAGAAATCCATGTTTGCATAAGGGTAAAAAGCCACCAAACCAGGGTAGAACAACACTTCTACACTAACAGCAGCTGGACTTACACGGACAAGGCAAAGGCTACTTAGATTAAAATACAAAAGCCAATAGTAGTGTAAGATTCCTTTCTAATAGTACTTCTTTCCTTGCAGTCAGGTTATTTTTAGTAACTGACAAGTTACCAGTAATGTTCTCCCCTTAAATCAAGATAGCAGACAATAATGTTTACCCTTTATTGTTTAGGCAATGAAAACGATTAAGTGGTCAGTTTTACACCACATTAAGCTAACAAATAACACACTCATGGTGGCTAATTACTACATGCAGAACATAGTTTTAAATTCCAAATGGGATTGCAGTTTTGCAAAAGAAACAATCTCCAGCAAGACAGCCTAAAAACCCTGTCATTAAGGTGACCAATTTTGTGGATTTTGCAGATTTCTGTTAGCTGTTCAGATGAAACCAAGGTATCACTCTGACTGCGGAGAAGAATAAGCAGTTAGGCTGTATTACTCCTACATACTGCATACCAAGAAAGGCAGAAAATATGCTTTGTTTTTTCCCTTTTGCTATCGGATGGAAGGGGAGAGGGATCAAGGACTCTGCAGGCAGCACTGTCCTCAGCACTGGACCGCAGAGCAGAGCACAAGAGGTTACTGTGCTGATGGAGGTTCTTCTTTTTGAGAGATAATATAACTGACCTTGAATGTTTGTGGCTGTGGAAACTATTGGTGACACTTTCTACAGCAACCCACAGTGTCTTAGGAGGTGGTGGTGGTGAGAACATAGGGCAAAATCAGTGAACTTTCATAATCAAAACTCATGGTTAAAAACAAGCAAATAAGAAAATGTTAAAGCAAATGGGGAATGAAATAAATATGTTGATAAAGACAGAAAACATACTATATGTTTCACATTCATATTTGAAAATAAAGTGAGCTGTAAGATGAGGATTTATCAGCATTGCTAATTTGCTCATTACTAAATGAAAGAAAAAGAATGAAAGACTAATTGCCATTCTGGCTACTTGAAGACTTTCCATGGCATTTTTAGATACTGTACTCTAACATTTGGGAAGAGAATTAATAGGCACTATCAAAGCACCACAACACTAATCTTCAAGACTGAGTTTCTGTAATACAATATAAAATACGTATTGCCTTTCTAATAATAAAAAAGTAAATAATTATTATGTCATCTATTACATGCGCTGATCATACATCCCCAATCACGTAAACAAAGTTTCCAAGATGAGGCTCAAAAGATTGGTAGTGTGGTAGTATGACTGCAGTCACTAAATTTCTTTACAGTGTTTCTTAATACAGGGTATGGAAAGATTAAATGTTACAAGCATCAGGAATGTCCTCTGTATCACTTCTTTCCTTCAAGAAGTCTACAATAATTTTTATATTTTGACTAGGATCATCTCAGCAATCATACTACTTTCTTGCTTTTCACAGATTTGTTTTATTTTTTTTTCAGTTATTGCAGATGCTTTTTGGGACAGTGTGACTCTGACTTATTTAAGGTACCGAGCTTTTGCAAATCCTTCAAGTATCAGGCTTTGTAGGTCACTTGGGATTTTGAAAAGCTAATAGCAACAGCATTGAGGCAATGCTATGCAAGTCAAAACTGCAATAAAGTTTTACAGTAAACATTTAAATTTCAACGTTATTTTTTGTTCCTTAGGGGGGGAAAAAAAAAAAAAGAGACAGTTCTAAGACCTTCCATAAGCCTCCTCCAAAACAATTCTAGGTCTTGTCACAGAAGCAATCATATCTATATTCCAACAAGAGAAGTCTTAATACATATGTTAGCAGAGATCATCATACAGAATCATTTTTTTATTTGTATTCTAGGATCCCTATTGAAATCAGAGCTCCATTGTAACAAAAGATACACAAGCATGACAGACACAATAATTCAGGCTTTCTGAAAACCCACCAGGACAAATTAGGGGGGGACTTCTGAAGTCTGAAAACTAGCACAGCACAACTTATACTGAGATCTGATGAAAGTATCAAATTATGTACCTTTGTCCAAGTGAATAGATTTGTACAATATGAATGTGATCTCAAAAATGGATGCACGCCTGCAATTTCAGTATGTGACAGCATCCGTAATTTTGAAAGTCAGTGCTTCTGCTGTATCATTAATGGCAGGCTAAAATTTTTGTTCTACATGGCTAGATACAATAGAAAATTTTATTATTTGTCTGATAACATCCTGTCTCCTAGTTTAGCTGACATGAATGACATCTCAAAGTTATTTCATGTCCAAAAACCCCTGACTCATTTTTGAGCAGAAAAATCAAATTAGCCTCTCTGCTTTCTTTTATTTGACCTCAGCTATACTTAGCCAAGCCATTGTCCTCTGAAAGAACACATTTGCTGAAAGTATCTTAATGTTAATATAATGCTGTTATCTTAATGTAGTTTAAGTACTTAATTATGAAATGCACTATGTGCTTTAAATGTACATTTATTTAGTTCTCTCCTCTCTGGATCAGATCTCTCACAGAGAAAGATTTTCAGCATTTCTGAACATTCGTTGAAGTGGATAAACAGAATAACTACATTACACGTGGATTTATACATTTACAGCCATTTATAACTGTTTGTATGCATTCTCTTCTCTTTCAGTACCTTTTTAAGAGGTATTTTTATTGCAAAATAGAAAGAGGATTACCTTGCAAAAGTCTGCCTGCTTTATAAAGGTGAATAGCCAGTGCTGCATCAAACTTGTCTGTGGAGGTTAGATTTGCTATTTCATCTGGACTTTCATACATGAAAGCATCTTCAAGAACACAGATATGACCGGCAGCATGTAGATGATTCCTTCATTATTGGAACAAATAGAAAAAGAATTAAAAAAAAAAGATACTATTAATGTTGCAGGCATGCCAGTATATTAAATAAGCTTAATCAAAAGGCTTTTTCCTTAATAATTTTTGCTCCAGTATTCACCTTTATGCTCATTTTGTTCAAGTAATCATAGAGCTATATACAAGGCAGGGAGGGAGGTCCTGGAAAATATTTGTTACCTTCACCATTGTGAAGCCACAGCCCCACTTCTGAGCGGTATGAACTGCACCCATTTTAAGGCTCAAGTGTACAAAGTATAAACACCACCTTTGGAAATCAGCAGAAGTGAAGTATTATCAGGATCTTTCCTGACTGACCTTCAGCTCAATACGCTGAACAAACTCCTTTTGAACTGAGTATTTATAGACCTTGGTCTTAGAGATTCTCAGATCCTTGTTCTGGAGAAAGGCCAGCAAGTGAAAGAAACCACAAATATGTCCTGCTAATCAATGCTACTGAAAATACAGAACAAGGAAATAAACGTTTGCCCGAGCAAAAAAATGAATTCGTAAATAAAATTGGAGAGTCTTCTGTTTGATTATGGGTTTGATTGCTTCTTGTCTTAGCTTACCCAATCGTAAAATAGGCATAGGATAAGTGAAGTATAAGAAAAAAAACTACAGAGAAGTAGTTACACAAAACATTTCACAGTCTTTTTTAAAAAAATCTCAAATGCTAAAAAGAAAAAAAAACCCAAATCAACATGTCCCATCTATTCTAGTGTCAGCTTACCCATCTGTCTTTATATACAGTGGTTCCTCACATTAAAACATTGATTAAAAGACTGCCAAAGTCAAGAAATTGATTTATTACAGGCAGCTTTACTCTAGGCATTTCAGTAAGCTTTGTTTTAGTCTTTCCTTTTATACTCTCGGCTCCTAACTCCTCCCACCAAACCCAGAATCAGTTATCAATGTTTCCAATTACATCAGCCAAAAAACATACAGGTGAAAATCCATGTTTTGATAGAAACTAGCACACTGTACCTGATGACATGTAGTGTTTACATTTTCAATATTATAAAAAGACCACAAAAATGTTTTCTCCTTATTACATATTGTTCCAGTTGATTTATTTCTCCTAGCGTATTAATTGTTCTGGCATTAAAATCCTGCTAACTCAATAGCTTCTTGGATAATGTCAGCTCTTTCCTTTCATGATCATTTCATATCCTCCCAAGGAATGTAATTTTCTGTCCTGCAGAAGTTAGTCATTACTGCAGAAATTGGTGCTAAAAATGTTGTAAAATGTCTTGAGGCCTTGGGAGGAATGTATTAGCACTATATCAGACAGAGCTCCATTGACACAACATATGGTGCTGTATTTCTTCCTTATTCCAAAAAGAAACTCATTTTACTTTTAACTTCATCGTTTGAAACAAGACCAATAAATTATAATAAGTACTAATAGGTAATAAAATACAGCCAGATTGTAAGCTCTTTATTTACACTGTTGAGCAATTATTTACATCACTTGTCCCATGAACTTGTACGAAGTACCTGCTTTGCCTTTTGAAAGAGGCTCTCAATTTATATCTAAATAATGATGCCCAAACCTCACAGCTGTGGAAAGAAAATCTCTCGGGCAAATACTCGGGATGCTCGTGCACGCATTCCATATTTCACAGGTGCTCATTAAATAGTCTAAAAGAATTTTTTTCCCATCAGTATTCCAATTACCATAAATCACTATCATGTACAGGGAACATGTTTGCATATTACAATTAATTTGAAAATAACTCTCTCAGGACATCTAGAAACTCAGCTAGGAATTTTGATCTAAAGCGCCTTTTTTAATACACTGGGAACAAATACTTCTCCTTTCCTCCACAGTTTCCACAGCTCCAAATCCCACAGCTCCAAATCCCACAGCTGAATGACAGCTGTTTCTGCGGTAAATAGAGGGGGAACTCCCTCAAGTGTTCCAAAGGCTCATAAATTGTGGATTACCTCTATGACTTCTATTTTTTTTCCTACACATAATGACTTGGGAGCATGTAAAAAATTTGCATACAGCTTATGAAGGAAAAATTATCGAATTATTCCTAGAATAATTCAAATTCTCAGATGTAAAGAGGCCTTAATCCCATAAACATACCATTGAGTTCAATATATGATTAGTCACAGGCTTCAGATTATGCATATATGGAAATAGATGTGCGTAGAAGCAGAGTTATTGGGTAGTATTTAAGTACTGAAATTTACAGCAATATTTTCATATTTTCTAAATGACTTTTCATCTTTATAACCGAAAAAAAAAGCAGACTATGATTTTCACACATATGCTGTTATCAAGGAACATAAGAGGGTGCTGCAAAGTTATTGCAGGAGATTTTTTTTGAAGGCTGATCTGTCTATGAAGTCACAGATGTCCCTGAATCAAGCCAAGACAGAAGAGATACATTACCCATATCTTTCCTCCTCCTGGCAACTGTGTGTTCACATTATTTTGCCATTTCATAAACAAATACTTTCTGAATGAAAAATAAAAATGAGCACGTCTCCTGCTGTCTGTGAATCTAAGACAACACTGAAAATGCTAAATCTCTTTTTCTCGCTCTGACAGTTTTGTATGTGGTAGGTCAATTTCCAAGTAAGTGTCTTAACACCCAGTGATTATTGCTTGGAACCAGAATTTGCCTTGCTCTGCCGTATCTTTCCTTTCTACTGAAACTCTCATGGAAGCCAATGCCACTTCTTGGGGACAATAATATTTCTAAAGCGGAGTTTGGCTGTCAGATTCCAGATTTGGGGTGTTTTGCTAGGAAGTAATCAAACAGGGAAAAGTCTGGTCATTCACAAAGTTTGAAAGATCATTTCTTAGAGTACATTGTATTAGTCACTGCTATTCTCCGATACACATAACTGAATATTGGACAAAATATTTCCTAGCCCCACTGATTTTAGTATTCAGGGAATTAATCCTTTTTTTTATATTTGTTACACTCTTTGGAAATCATGAGGCTTTTAAGTGAAACTTGTGTCTGCTCTGAATCAGTTTCTATAGAAAACATTTTTCTCTAACGCAGCTATGAAATACCAGGTGATGTTACACAATGTTTCATTTTTTATTTCCTACATCATCGATCACAACTTCTCACTTCTCCCGGCTAGCCGTCTTCCCTCCTTCTGCCTGGATCTGCAGTTCACGGGTTTTCAAACACAGAAACAGTTTTATAGTTCCAAATGCAGCACAGCCGAAGCTAAGACACAAGTGAGTTAAAAGGATGTTTACTTCTAAAGTGTTACAGTTTTGAAATTTGCTTTCTTTTCTGCGATGTCTTCCTCTCAAAAACATTTATGTTCTAATTTTCAACTGATACTTCAATGGAATTAATGGCAGACAAAGAATGTTTGATTTCCAAAAAGCTCCTGGTAGGTAGATACGCTGACACTTCTTGAGTGGCACATAGGTTTCATCTAAAAATATTAATTATCTCTTTCCCTAGGCTGTCTATTCTGTAAAGCAGCTATGCATCAACTACCTTTAAATCTATACAGCACAATTCAAAGTTTATTAAGTGACCAGTCTCACTTCCATTGCCTTTTCTGAAACTCGGCCAGAGTTGAACGCTCACAATTTCCACCGAAGTGGATGGAATTACAAGAGTAATGCTTGATTTTCTCTGTTGTCTTTGTAAGTTATTTAATTTTTTTCATACTTGATAAAGCAAAGTATTCATTTTATTTCTCTCTCAAACTTTTCGATTAAACAACACAGACAAATTGTGCTGGCATGAATGAAGTATGAAAAAAATCCACTGTGAATAAGAAGAGAAATTAAAAATGTGAGCAAAAACAGGGAGAGAATACTTCTGTCTCTACGTTCTGAAGTCAATAACTGTCCTTTGGAAGGGCAAAATAACTCTGCAAAGTTTAATCCCACCTTAGAAATAGGTCCAGCCATGCAAAACATTTAGGGATGCAGCACACATCAAGTGCAGGCCACGTAAGTGCCTGCCTCGCACTTCCAGAGGTGGAGGCTGAATGTCCGTCTCGGTGGCTGTCCCGTGCTGGGAACGGCCGCGCAAACAGCAGCAGGGATCTACCAGCACCCGCGCAAACCGACGGAGGTGGCTAAAAGACCTCTTATCATCTACCATGAGGAGAAGATCTCCTGCTGTGTAAAAGACCTCTTATGATCTACCATGAGGAGAAGAAGATCTGCTGTACGAATGCTCTTCTGTGTTATTTTAATCGTGACAGATAGGGTAAGACTAAATAGAAGAAAAGTTGGGGCTCAGAATCACTTCAATAAACGTCTAAGCTGAAAAATAATTGTAAAGAGAATGATTAGCATTATTGAATTTGTGGGTTTAATTCTCTTGCAGTTGATTACCTGGAGATTTACAGAACAGCTATCTCAACTGTCTCATTTCAAATGAGAACTGAAACAATCTCTTCCTCTCCAAAAGATATTCACATATTGACAAAATACTTCATCTAAATCTAATTAACCAATTAATTTGAGATTTCTATTCCTCCTTACTACCAAGTAATAAAAGATGAACAGAACATTTCAAGGGGCATAGAAGAGTCATTTATTTTCTTTCCTAACACCCTCTTTGATCTCATTTCTAAGGCTGAAGAATGGCAGCCTAACCAAAGACTTTTGCTGAGTGCTTTATTCTCTACTCTTTGCTCTTATTTTTTAAGGTGACTAAAGATTATGCACACCAACACCAATAAAGCCCACAGCACATTCATTATAGCACTTGTTTTAGGAAGCTGACTTGTAGCCAAATTAGATTGTGGTATCTTTCTCACCAGTTACTTTAAACTCAGGAAATTAATATCTTATTTATGAAAAGATGAGGCAGTTACAGGAACAGCTGTAATATCATAAACATACTATACTCAGTGATATTAAGCCATAAAATTAATCTATGCTGGCAAGTGTCCAACCTGGACACAGCTTCATTGTTTCACTTATACTTTACCAAAAGTTGCCATGGTTCAATATAAAAAAAACAATTTGAACAAATAAATTAATAAACATGTACACAGACACAACTGAGGCCAAATATTAATTGGAATATATATTTCCCGTGTATTAACACATACGTTCCAAAGGTTACCATATGCATTTAACCTCAGGAATGGCAGACTAGTGTGAGAAGTGAAATGCCCAAGCCCTCGGCCGTACGTGTAGACTTTTTTTTTTTTTAAAAATAGCATAAAGTGTTACGAAAATCAGTATTAAATGGGAGTATCTGCATAGGATGGTTTTAGTGCTACCTGTCACTTGACCAGCCTTTTAGTCAGGTAGATGCATTTAATTACTGGCTAATACTCTTTACTTTTTTTCCTGATCAGACTTTTTTTTTCCTAAATGGGCTCGTTTATGTTATTACTATAAATAACATTTATGGTAGTTGATAAGATAGCAACTGAAAATTACATAAGTTACTGACTCTCAAACACTATTTCTGTTAGAATCCTTTAGCCACCTTTATTGTGAACGTGAATGAAATTGACCTTTCACCAATCATTTTCGTTCTGTTTGAAGGTCTATGTGCAGGAGAAAGCAGCATCCCCTTTGCACGAGGCAGGCCCAAAAACCAACAGGATGCTAAAGCACGTTGGTGTTCTCTGCACAGATCACTGCAGAGGTGTTCACATAGCTGCAAATGATTGCATTAACAGGGTAACGTATTAAACGATCTGCCAACTGAGCTGTTGCATCTCACCCAAGTCTATGCCCTCTTTTGTACTAAAACGCATCAGCTGAGGCCACCGTGCACCAGACAGAGCTGGAGAAGACTAACCAAAATTGCTCCTACCTACCGTGACTCACATAAAGGCACCTTGCGAAACCACCGTGCCTCGAGGCAGCCCAATCACAATCAGCGTAGTTCAAAGACAACTTGAAATAATACGTGGACATTTGTTTGTCTGCCTTATTCATGCTTAGTTTAACTAGAAATAATGCAAAACCAGCTTTCCACTAGATTACCTCTGAACAGCGCCGCAGTCTAAATGTTTGTCTGATTTTCCTCATTTTGACATGGAAGATGTAGGTGAACGAGTATTTCATTTGTAAAGGTAGAAGAAGTAATCTTAGGGTGGAAGAATGAGCATAGACAACCCCAAGAATAACTAGTTTTGCATTATCCAGGGAGAGCAAAAGATTAAAGAGTGCCACACAAACCACCACCGTGAATTCTGTGCTGGCGTGCGCAGGTAAAAAACGTGTATTATACAGAACGTACTTGCTGATCTCAGCATTTTATCAATAATTATTCTTTTCAAACAGAGAAAACTCCAGCTTTCTCTGGTCTTTATGCTCCATTTGCTTTCCCTCTGCAAGGCGCGGGGCAGCAGCGTGCGGCCGCGCTCGGAGGAAGCCTCAGCCCCGCACAAACCCGCGGCTGAGCCTGGCACCACCCGGCTGCTGGGAACTTCAGCAAGGCCCCAGGGCCGGTTCTGTGCGTGACATGCAACACGCAGGGCAAAGCCAGGGAAACGAGCAGAAGAGATTAATCTTAGGAAATATAACCAAACTGCGGGCGACTGACAGGTCAGAAGCAAGCAAGTCTTTACTTTGGGCCTCAACAGGACAAACGCGCCTCGCCAGGATCCCCCCCCTCCCCTGCCCCCGGCC